>JAGFNQ010004671.1:155871-496340 GCA_024364735.1 Boesenbergia rotunda
TCTAACTAAACCAAAGCAAATCAAAAAACAAACCAACACAACGAAGCCGAAATTGCAAGTGAACCGGAAGCTTATCCGAAGAATGAGGCCACTTTATTTGTACTCGCTGCCTAATCCCCTCCTGTCCTACCGCTCCCTCCGCATTCCTCCCGATCGCCAGAGGAGCAAAAAAAATGGCGGCCACGCTCACCTCCGCTCTCTCCCTTGTCTCCTACTACTTCGCACCTTCTTCCTCCTCGTCGGTTGAAGCCCCTTCCAAAGCCGTAAAGTTCACTTCTCGGCCTTTCCCCCTTCGCCGCCACCGCCGTGCTGCCTTCCTCCGCCCGCCCGCCGCCGTAACCCCCAAGATCGAAGAGCTCGGGACCCTCATCTCCAACCTCACGCTAGAGGAGGCCAGGAGCCTCGTTGACCACCTCCAGGACCGCCTCGGTGTCTCCGCGGCCGCCTTCGCCCCCGCCGCCATTGCCGTTGCCCCAGGAGCCGCTACCGACGCGGTTGCCGGAGGAGAGGCCGTGGTAGAGGAGAAGACCGAGTTCGACGTGGTCATCGAGGAGGTCCCCAGCAACGCCAGGATCGCCACCATCAAGGTGGTTCGGGCGCTGACGAACCTGGCGCTGAAGGAGGCCAAGGACTTGATCGAGGGGCTTCCGAAGAAGTTCAAGGAGGGCGCAACGAAGGAGGAGGCAGAAGAGGCCAAGAAGAAGCTCGAGGAAGTTGGGGCAAAGATCTTGATCGTATGAGCTCGGAGGAATCAAAAAGAAGAGGCGAAGGTTTCATGATTAGGTTTGCAAATTTAAGCCTTTCCTCATCTTTATCTGTTCAAATTTCCAATTAAATTAGCTTGGCTATCGATCCGTGTACTCTGTCTACTGTCTTGGTGAATTAGTGACCACATTCTTATGTTTTCTTTGTGAAATGGCTAGTTATCACCGTTTGTCCCGTGGTGAGCATTATGACTGATTAATCTAAGTCAATGGCAAGAGCATCGTTTATAGTTCGTGCCTAAAACGGATTCCTTGAGCTAGCAATTAAATTTAAGTTTATGTTTGTCTCTAACTTTCAGAGCTAAAAGATGGTCTAACTTGATATGCAACCTAATGACTTAATTTTTCTAGTTTCATTGATGATCAATTTCATATTTGTGGGTTATCTTTCTGGAGTAGCCATTTTGTGATCCTCTTGTTGTTTTATGCCTTACCTATTTATTGTGTTTGTATTCGTTGAAATCTTCCTGTGTCATTGAATGTTGGCACCGCAAACATTGATGCATGTATTTTGGAATCGACAGGGGTGAATTTAAATAGAAGATTTATTATTTCAAATTATGTCTTCTGCCTTCCTTGATTATGTCAGGTTTTATTTCAAACCAAATGGATTGCATTATCTCTCAGTGATTTTGTTAATTGTTCCTTTAACAGTAGCTTCTTTCGGAAATAATTTTGCTAATTTCAGTTGCTTAATATTGATGTTGTTCTTGGGAATAGCTACTATATTTCTTGTGGGTTGTCGTGTAATAATTGTTTTAAAAATATGAATTTGAAATATTTATTCTCATCAAAACTTATTATTCTCCTATGATCAGTCTTAGCAATTCCTTTGGCCATTCTAATGAATACACATTATTCCATCCTCTAGGAAATATAAATCCTAAAATTGTGAGACTGATAAGACAGATAACAGATTGATCAATTGAGCAAATCTAATAAGTCAAGGGAACTAGCAAGGCTAAATGGCTAAATAGGTTAGGTGGACCAAGTGGGGCAAACTGGACGAGCAGTACAGTAAAATGAATGAATCAAGTAAGTTAGAAAAAAAATGGTCCTGTTGGGTAGGTTGAGTGCGCTGGAGCAGACGAGCGGATGGAATGGGATGACAAATTGGTTAGTTGGATAACTTGAACCATACCAGCTCTATACATGGTCTTGCAAGTCAGGTGGACGGATTATATATTTGGCTTAAATGGATTGATCATGTTGACAAAGCGAGTGAGCTAGATGGGCAGATTAAGCACAAGGTGTGGGTCTAGTGAGCCAATTGGATCAAGTGAGATAGACAAATTAGGTGGACTGAGTGGATAGGTGAGTAATATGGGTTGAGCAGGAAGAATGATATTATTGATCTCACTGAGTTGACTAACCAAGTATTTCTTATAGCAATATGGCAATGCTTTAGAATTATGAAGATTATGCCCTGTCTACTATATATAACATTCCTATAAATCAGGCATGGATATGATAAATGAGATTTTATAATCTATATTTTATTTCATAAATCAAAGAAAATATACATTTTGATTCTTTTCTCATTCCATTTCATTCTCGAGGAGTTAGTATTCCTGTTGCTGTGAATTCCATCCATGAATCAGAAAGCACCATAATTATTCTGATGAAATTTGCTATTGACTGGGGGATATGGGATGCGTTTACTTGTAATTTGCCCAGTTCTATTTCCAAATATTAAATCTTAAAACTCCACCATAAGGTGCACTTGTCATCTGACTATAGGTATCGATCTGGATCTTGGATTATAGTTAAATGGCAACATTTAGTTATATGTTAATGGACAACACTGCTTTAAGATTTGAAACGTTCAATGGCTCATTGGCTTGTGTAATTAAGAGTGAGATTATAGAAAGCTGTGGAAGTTGATTCTCTTTCATTTTCCATATGTTTTCACCTAAAACAATTGGCCAAGGATAGGATTGCCTTTGTGCATATCTGAGTATATTGGTTAGTCGGATCTTGATAAAGAATTAAAGATACTGCGTGCATGTTTTTTTACTCGTAAGAATGACAGAGGCGTTAGACCAGTATGCTGGCCAACAAAGAGTACGGATGATTTTGGTGTTCATCCTTGCCCTTTTTTTATTCTGCTGTTTCTTTCTACTTTTTCATTGTTGGAATCAACTAAATCTAACTTGTCTTGCAGTGCCGGCAAAGATCATTTTTGAGAAATTTTGTCATTCTAGTACCCGTCCTGAAACAAATTTTTGCTCCAATGTATGAATGGATATGAATGTTTTGTTCAACTATAATATATATGCTGATGGTGGATATTGGCAAGTAGAAACTAGTTTTTTGTCCCTGAATTGTGTAGATTATTATTGATGGATTATTTTCTAGCTAAATTCATTCTCTTCATCTCATCAATCCCATGAAACTATTGGCATGGTGATCGTGATTGATAGAATGTTAGTAATCGTATTTCACGGAAATTTTTAAAACCTTTATCATATTTGTTCCTATCTACAAATTGGTGGGTTAACGTAGATCAATTGACGTGGAGGAGGTTGCGGGTGACATGAAGACAAATGGGAGCTCACCAAGCTCCTACAAACACCCGGCAAGAGATTAAAATGAGCGTCGAGGGAGCTCACCAAGCTCCTATAAACATTCAACAAGAGATTAGAATTAGTGTGATCACTCTGACACTCAAATTAATACAGACTCAAATAGGAGAAAAACTAGTGTCAAGTTAACACAGGGCTTAAGTAGGAGAAAACCAGTGAGGAAGTAGAAGAGTCCAAAAGATTGTGTTAGTATTGACTTCATATAGGATTGATTGTCTATTTATTCCGGAAGAAACACTATATTGTCCGTGTCTTACGAAAGTAACGCCCATGTATTATTTGGACATGATGGCTAGGTTATCCATGTTCTTCGGGAATGATTGCTCGTGTTCTTCAAGAAAAAAAATGGTATGGTGAGTTGTGTAGGATGTAGGTTTCTATTGAGTGTGACCAATTTGGATGAGTCTAGTGAACATAGTCGGAGAGTTTGGATGACAGAGCCAAAGGAATCGGTTGACTGAGTTGATGGAGTATGATAGTCGAGGGAGTCAGATGATGGAGTTGGATGACCAAGTTAGAGTAGTCGGGTTGACCGAACCGAAAGAATCGGTTGACAGAGTTGATGAAGTCTGATAGTCGGGGGAGTTGGAAGATTGAGTTGACAGAGCCGGACAACCGAGTCGGAGTAGTCGAGTGATCGAGTCGGAGTGGTCGGGTTGATCGGGTCGGAGGAATCAGTTGATCGAGCTAATGGAATCTAATAGTCGAGGGAGTTGGATGATTCAGTCGATGGGGCAGTTGTATGATTTAGTCGGAATAATCGTATGATCTAGTTGAGTTTGGTGGATAACCTTGACTTTCACCTTTTTTTGCACCAATTGAATTTGGCTTTCTTCTCGACCCTGCCACATTACGCCTCCTATATCATTTGTTTAAACAACATATTTCACGTACTTTAGAAATTTACAGATAATTTTGCAAGGTTTTCGTTGACTTTTCTACGACTATGAATGCTTCTCGCCAGGACAGTGTTGGCTAATAGAGTCCTTGAGAAGTAGAACTGGTTTTTGGGAAATGTTAGAATTTGTAAGTGTAATTTGAGATCGTGAGATTTTGAAAGCCATGTTACCATGATCTTCAAGTTTATAAAATTGTTCTTTGAGGTCAAAAGTTGTGCACTTCCTCTCTAAAAGAATACTAGATCCTGAGGCAATTAAAAAATGTGATCATTAATTAAAAAGATACTTTAGAGGAAACTATACTCAAGGCGCATCCTGTCTCATCTCAACTGATAGATTAATAATGTTCGTAAAGTCTGAGGATCAAAATCTGATAAAATCAATATGTTTGTCCTTTCCACGCCCTAACAATAGTATCTGAGCTATTAGTCTTCGTAATTTATCTTTTTTATATCGATCTTGAGACGGATTGACGAGGACGTTAAAGTTAATGAATCGTCTTTTCCACCTCACCTGATAGCTTAATTAATTGATCTAATACCAATTTAACTGTGCATGTGCAAGTTCACGTGGCACTGTAAATGGGAGTTAGCTGCGATGGCGATTTCAAAAACAACAATTCTGAAAGGAAAAAAAAAAAACGAAAAGTTACACCAAACCAAGATAAACTCAGATTATTTGATAGTTATGAATTAAAAACCATTGGTTCGTTAATTGGTCAAAGAAGTGTTTGTCTTTTTTATTTCAGGCCACTTAAAATATAATATGAGAAACTAGAAGATTTATCTATTGATCGAGTCAATTAATTAAATGCCTTTCTTACTAACTAAGTTGGTATGATCAATTTGCTGGCGAACTATGGAACAGTTCGACCGAACAAATTGACTCAAATATAGTATTTTTTTTCTTTATAATGTTTTTTTTATAATGTTGATTTGAGAAGCATATGGACTGGAATTGATTAAGCTAATTGGATTACCCATCATCTTAAGTTGATTGGGATGTCTGTATTGTTCGCCTAACTAATTGATTGGTCGGTCGACTATTTGATTTCATATCAACGAATGGACTTGTTCACCTAACTATGTATCACCTGATTGATTGAGATAGTCCTCTCAACTTATTTCATTAATAATTTTACTAGCTACATTTTTATGATAGTCCTCTCAACGTTGTACTCATAGTCATCTATTATGAGTATCTTACTAGGAGTTTTTATGTTAACATAATAATATTTTTTTATATGAAAAAAAAACAAATAATTAATAAAATATTTTATATCTGAAATTTGATGCAAGACGAGTTGAAATAGTATGAACCGTGCTAATCCGCAGGGCTAAAGAACGGTATACATGGTACATGCACTGAAAATGATGTCGCATATTGAGCCATTTTTGCGGGCCCCGCGCATGTGATATTGTGACGTACGCAGAAGTTTATATTTAAAAAAATAACAATGATAAAGAAAATAATAATAGAGGGATAAAATTCTTAGTAAATGATGTGGCATGACATAAAATGATATGATATTTTACATGTATACGTCTGATTATCGCTTCGACACTATTAACGGCCTTCGACCGCTGCTCCGAATCAAATTATACCCTGGGAGATACGATGAATCGTCAAAGATCGTGCATATAAAATGCCATATCATTCACTATGATTTTCACTCTTACAATTATTATTCTTTATAAATAAGATTTACATCCCATGCAATAGATTCTGTACGCAACATTTACCAACGCGCCCATCTAAGTTTTTTATTTTTCTGTAAAAGCACCCGCACCCTGATTTTGAGCACGTACAATAAGAAGAAACATATATTTAATAATAAAAAAATAATAGACTCAGTGAAAAGCTTAATTAATAATGTGACATTTTATATATAGTGATTTTTGATGAGTTTATCGTACCTTTCAGGTTATAGTTTGATTCGGGACGACGGTCAAAGATCGCCGATAAATATCCGAGCGATAATCGAATGTGTCCATGCAAAATATCACATCATACATTGAGAGTTTAATTAAATTTTTTTATTTGAGTGTATCATAACCCTTAATAGTATATATGAATGTTTTTTTTCTATTTACCGACGGTATTCTGAAACCGTCTTGAAGTGTGACTGCATCTGGATTCGTGCTCATCGAACATTATAGTTCAAAAGGTGGATCCGCCATCTCAGTGAGTTCTTGGTCCCTGCCCCATAAGTGTCCAGAGGGAATAAATCATAGATTTATTGACGGAGTAAGGCGCCTGGGGCCAAGAAAATTTAAGTCAGTAGATTAAGTTTTTATCCCATATATAATTGGCAACTTTCGAATCTGAAACCTCCATTTTAAGCGGCAGATATCTTATCCACCGAGCCACTCCGTGAGGGCTCATCGAACATTATATTCATCGGGTGTTATAATGCCTGAACACACTGCTTACGTTAAAAGCAATGCAAACGTTTAAACGTTGATTCAATAAACACTTTTAAATAATTAAACGTATTAAATGGGGTATCCCAATCGATTGTGGGGGTTACCCCTTCTGCCCTTCACCCCCAATTGATGGATTAAAACAATTTCTTGTCATAACCAATCCCATGTCCCAGTCGATCGAGACTTATTTTAAATGATGTCACGACATCTTTGAATCAATTCAGAGGTCGATTCGAAATATAATATTACACAACGGTCATTGAAATGGTTATCTAACCGCTTTTTTAATAAAAAAAAAATTAAATTTTCATCTTTAAATTAATACTCATCACCTTAAACAACTCATTTTAATTTTCAAACACCTCTCTCCGTCCCATAAAAAATCTCCTTTCTAATAATTTCTTCTGAAATAGATGAAAATAATATAACGTATTTTATGGTGTACTCTTTTATTTCTAATTTATAATAATATTTTAATTTTAAATAAATAACATTTATAAAATAAAAAAATATTTAACATAGTAAATATATTAAAAATTATATTATTATTATTATTTTAATTAATAATCATTTAAAATTCATAAATAATATTGAAATTATACTCATTTAATCTAAAATAAAAATAAAGATCTGAGAGAATGAATATGTTAATATAATGTGTATGTGGCATGTTGATCCTATAAATAATTAGGGTTAATGTTAAAACGAATATGAAAAAAATAAAGATGTTAATATGATTTGTATGTGACATGTGAATCATATATATTTTTTGATAATACAGTGAGTATTATAACGTTAAAGAGTTAAAATCAATATGAATGTTGTAAGGACATCTCCAGGTGTCGAGAGAGGTTTTTGGATTTAGTTTTTTCCGATGACCCTTACATGAGAGAAGAGAAGTATCGAACCCAGCTTCTTCGTTTGGGATGACAGGTAGGAAAGCGCAAACCAAAAAAAAAAAACTTTGCATGTCCACGGTCACTGAAACCTTAGCGTGTCCACGGTCTATAATTTTTTATAGACCTTAGCGTGTACACGGTCACTGAAACCTTCAAAAGCTTCTTCGTTAACATATATGTTCCACATCAAAAGTCAAAATCTCATATCTCTCCGCTATTAAAAATAAAACTTCTAAACAAATCTTTCATGGATCCCATACTTTTTCACTATATATATTTTTATCTCTCTTCCATATTTTACATTATGTATAATAAAATCTTATAAAATTTAAATTCATAAATTACTATGATTGAATAACATTAATAATTAAAAATATTGCATAAATATTACGGTATATCAAATAAAAAAATATAAATTAAACATATCTACACAAGGCTACGCCTCTTTTTAATTTTTTCAATTATTTTTTCATGTATATAAAGTTGTCCTGACATTATCTCACTAATATTCTTCATGAGAATTTCATAATCCTTATGAAAGATCTCAGCTTCCCGCATAGCCATTTTGTGCATTTGATATGCTTTAATATCTTGTCATTCTTTGTCGATATTTTGTTCCATTGTATTAGGGTTGTCTTCAGGGGGAGGCAGAGAGCTGCCCAGGGCCTCCTTATTTTAAGGATCTCTATATTATTTAGGTTATCTATTAAATTTGATAATAAATTAATTTTTTTAAGCATATAATGGTTAGAATTGCCCTGAATTAGGATCAAAAATATGTTCATTATATATATACATATATATTTTAAAATTATTTTTTTTCTTTTTCTCGCGGCCTCCAATGAGCCTCCAATTTCTGGAGATGGCCCTACATTGTATCACCTTCTTTGACTTTGGATTTGCCCTTTCTCTTCGTTGCCTTTTGCCCTATCAGACGAATATGGTCCTTAGAGTCATTCACATTGATACTCGTATTTGGATTTGATGCTAATGTGTTCCTCTCGAATCAAATATTCTGGCTTTCTTATTAGAGTAACGAGTAACTAATTTTGAAGCATATTTTTCATATTCTCTAAGAACCCTCTATACATATATATACCTGAATTTCTTATTTTTGTTGTTGGTTTTCTTATTATAGATTGTAGAAAATTCATTTACCATTGGCGCAAATTAGTGATAGTAATGTGATTTTAGCCGTTGATAGCTTCTCGTCAAAGTTCCAGTAGGTCAATGTTTGTTGTAGTAATCAGTTATACATTTTCAAAAAACTTGATTTATCTAGTCATTACCAATAACTGCGTCGTTGATGATAGTTGTCCATGACTTCGCAAGGATCACGACTTCGTCGAGAGACCAAAATCTTCGTTTCGGATCATCTATCTCTTGTTCAACTTCACATTCTTCTTGTGATGAGTGCGGTGGCAACTGCTGGAATGGATGATGAGATTCTTTATCGCTGATAGATAGGTTGATAATAACCCTTTTTGATTCGTTCGAAAGCATGAATGATGGTTGAGGAGGCGAAAATATATAAGACAGAGAAGGTATCCCAAATTGACTGCGCATGGCTGACCAATCTTAGAGTGGATATATACCCAATGGTGTTGGAGCGATGTTACTTGAATTCATCGAAAAATTTTGATAACTTTGAGAATTTGAGAAATTTGAAGGATATTATGGAGCATGTGAAATGTTTTAAAATTTTGGAGGATATTATGTGTGAGAGAAAAAAATAAAGATATTAGACATTAGGAGGAATGCAAGTATTTTGAGAATGTTGATTTTCTTCCATATTTGAACAATTCAAATGATTTGTAAAAGAAGTATTGAAATTTACATCCGTCTCGAATGTAAATAGAGAATGAAAGAAAGTAAGAAAAAATTGATAGGGAGGAGAATGTTAAATTGAATGAAACAAATGAAAGATTGAGATGTATATATATATTTTTTAAAAATTAAAAAAATTAAAATTTAATTACCATTGTGAATTAGCCTTTATTGTATAATGGCTAATTGATCGTTGTGCCTGGATTTTTTAATATTTTAAAAAATATTTTTTTTTTAATATTTTAAATTTTTTAATTTTTTAATTAAAAATTAAAAAAAAAAACTTACGAAGAAGCAACTCCGGCTATGCGGAGCTACTCTGGGAGGGAGCTTCTTGATGACTGTGGATGCTCTTAATTATAAATCATATATTTTTATTTATTATATTTTCATTTAATAATTTATATTTTATTTATTTTTAAAGATCAAAAATATAATATTATTTTATTATTAATTATCGGCTCCATCTCTGAAAAAAAAAAAACAGGTTTGATTTTTCAAACCTATTCTTAATTAAAAATTCCAAACTTCACATCTACAACCATTCCAACTTTTTTATTGAAGTTTTTAAAATTTATAAATCTTTTAAGAATTTTGCAGAGATGTTGTTCGTTAAGTTATCGTATCATGAAATTAACTGCCCATAATGACAATAAATATGATTACGTGTACCAGTAAAACAACTATTAAATTCACGGCAATTGATAATTGGAATTGTTTTAGTTGGCATTTGGTGCACGAATGAATTAGCCGTATCGAATCATATGAATGCCCAGTCCATTACGCAGTTTGAATATGACAACGGAGACTTTGGTTGGTGACTGTCCATGCAATTTCATCTTCCAACTTTCTTCAATTTTCTTTCTTACTATGAATGTTTTCTTAATCTGAAATTTATTTATTTTTCTTCAAAATAACTAATGTTTGAATATAATATAACTTCACAATATAATATATATACCCTTAAACTTCGTTTTTTAGAATGTACCTAAGCTCAATTCCTTTTGTTACTTTGATGTTTCCATTGATCACGTATTGGTTGGTGGACATATGACAATGCTTTCATAGCATTTGAAGCACTAACTCCCAATATTCTGACAAGTGTGTTTATCTAGACAAGCTTTCCCTTTGCATATTGATGAGGTTGAGTACTCCGTGACTGATATATGAGTTGAAAAAACTGTGTGGTAAAATATAGTGAGTCTGAACGATTCTCTTTTCAGAGCTCCCGAAACTCTCTCGGGAACGGGAACCACCGAGCCCCCACCCCTACAGGTAGATATATCCCGGAGTTCAACTCAGAGGACGTGTTCCCGAGATCACCTCGAGAAGCTATGTCCCCGAGACCACCTCGGGAAAGGGAAAGCCTAGGACCCCCTGGCCAGAAGATACCGAGCTCACCTCGGGGAAGCAGAGTCCAAGAACACCCGACCTCAAGTAACAGTTCCCCTTTCTTCGGATCTGCGAATAACTATCATCACTTATCGCGGAGTCATAATAACCCATAATTGTCGCAACGGGTCGAACTTAATGACAGCGTGAACCGTTGCAAAGGTTATCCGATAACCGACAAACGGGGGACGTGGCAAAGATCGTGGAGACGCACGAAGGCAGCCATCACAGATATAAAAGGTAGCTCAACCCCTCCGGTAAAGGGGTACGCACTCTCTACTATTTATACATTTTTCTGCCTTCTATCCTTCTCCATCGAGGCACTGACTTGAGCGTCGGAGTGGACTCTGCTGGACAACCTCTGGCGTGCTCCCCTAACACTCATGTTGATCTCACATGACGCAGAGTTCCTCCACTCTCATCAGCATCGACGCAGACTAAACCTCGATGATTGATCATCGACTTCCATTCCTCCCGGAACGCATATATAGCACAATAACTACTAAATTTAGATTGTATATATTTTACGTTTACTTTACTCAATTTAAACATCTTTTGGATTTTGTTCAATTGTCTTTCTCTCGAAGTTGGAAGCATTCTACATATAATTTCATATTCAGCCCATACTTAATGCACCCGTATTATGAAAACGCCTAATCCAGTTTAAGTGGAAAAGGTCATGGAATACGACACATGCATGCATGACTCAGCGCCTTTAATAGGGTAAGCAGATCACATTGTGAGGTAGTACTTGCGCGTGCATTTAACATGGTTAGTGGTTACTAAAAAAATGTCACACGTTCTCACCCAATTAACTTCTTAATTATATTTTCTTTCTAAATTAATCCACCAGTTTAGATTTTGATGGATGGATGGATCGACACATTCATTTGGTCAAAAGCAAAGTTATTTTCATTTCACCAAAGATATTACAAGTCAATTATTTCTAGAACAAAAGAAATATACCCAAAGAAAAAAAATCTTCGAGAAGATAAGATTAAAGATAATGGCGTCCAGCAGCCATTCGAAGGGGCCCACCAAATAGCATCGAGAGACCTATTTGGTTGCCACCCAATAGCACTATAGTTACCTGACTTTACCCACCATCTCACACAGTAACACGCAACGAGAGACGCCCATGGGGCTGCTTTCTAGAATGTCCTTTCCTTATCCTGCCTCCGCTTGGCCTTTATTAACGACGCCGAAGCCTACGCGACCCTTCGTTATGTTCTCTACCGCATTTGCGCAAACAGATAGCTGGCAACCAGTCAAGCGATGAGACGAGAAGAAGAGGAGGAGGAGGAGGAGAGCGTACCTGTCGTCTCAGCTTCGCCCAGCTTCCGGGCGCCCTTCACCGCCTTCTATGAGTCGCGGTCGCTGCCGGGGGAAGGCGGGTCGAAGGACTTCGCCATTGACGAAGATTTTGAGTTCGTGGTCAGGGACCCCGAGAATCGTCAGGACCTCGCCTCCGAGGAGATCTTCTCTGGCCGCCAGATCCGCTCCCCCATCTACCCTGTCTTCGGCCGCGCCGCCCCTGCCCTCGAAGACGAGGAACGTCTCGAGCCGCGGGCGGATGAGGAGACCGAGGCCGCGCAAGGTACTCTCCGGCAGCTCTTGATGGCGGACCGGGCGGTGAATCCCGGCCTCGCGTCGTCGTCGTCGTCTTCGTATTCCGTTTCTTCGGGGATGAATGAGCTGGAGGGGATTCCGCCGGCGAGCTACTGCGTGTGGACCCCGAGCCTATCGGCGTCCCCGTCGCCGACACGCTGCAAGAAGAGCGGCTCCACGGGGTCGTCGCTGCGGTGGCGGCTGCGGGATCTGGTGGTCGGACGAAGCCAGAGCGACGGGAAGGAGAAGTTTGTGTTCCTCGCCGCGGAGGAGAAGAAGGGAAGGGAAAGCCCTAGCCGCGAAACCAAGCGCCGCGAGGCGGTGGGCAAGCAGGAGAGGACCGATGCGGGAGCGAAGGGCGTGAAGGCGGGAATGGACCTAATCACGGCGCATCGGGTTTATTACGGGAAAGGCGTACCGGCGGCGAGCGGCGCCGGCCGGCGATCGTTCCTTCCGTACAAGCGGGATTTGCTAGGCTTCTTCGCTAATGTGAACGGGATTACCCGGACGCACCACCCTTTTTAATATTTTTTAGAAAATTTTTCGATGTTAATTTAATTTTTATAATTTAATTATATTTGAGACTTAGAACTTACGATGCGGAATCGTGTGCCGAAGTTATTTATTATTCGAATAATGTAAACAAATCGTACATCTGGTGCATGCGGTGGAGTTTGTTTAATCATATATCTAATTAATGTAATTAAAAATTGTTTACTCAACCAGATTATCCAAGTTAATGGCTCACCCATCGGAGTAGAAATCTTGTCTCAAAACACTTCATCTCTTCGTGTCTTAACTCGCCGACGGACGACGTTTGATGGTTGATCAGATATCATTGATGATTTTCGATCATCGTCTTGAACTAAAATATATCCTAGAGGTATAGTGAATTCGTCGAGAATTGTCGTAATTACGATATCGTTGGATTCACCGTCGAATCCGTCAAGATCACAATTGCGATGATCCTGATTGATTCATCATTCTCCTAGAGTATCGTTTGATTAGGGATGATGATCGGATATCGCTGATGGTGTTCGATCGATGATCAAATAATTTATTGATCATCGTCGATGAGTTGATATATGGAGATAGGGAAAGTTTTATGACAGAGGATCTGTTTTTGCAAACATTGGAGTGGAATTTTGATTATTTTAACGGTGAATTGCAGTAAACTCTCTAATGGGGAGTCAAACTTTGTATTCAGTCCCCATTTGTATTTTTCTTTGTGTTAATTTCCTAATGGATTGAGTATGAAAGAGTGAAAATTGAGTATATATTAGTGAAAAATGAGTATAAAAGAATGAAAAGTGAGTATAAAAGAGTGAAAATTGAGTATGTAGTTTTTTGATGTGGTGGATGAAACCTTATATACTCAATTTTCTAACTTTTATACTCAACTTTTTAATTTTTATACTCACAAAGCTGTTTTGTCAATCCCATCAGGGACTACATGCAAATAAAAATTTGGGTAAGGATTACATGCAAATTCAAGTTTGGAAGTGGGGAGTTAAAGCAAATTTACCCTTATTTTAATTCTAAAAGTTATTAGGCAAAGTAGTGACTATGACCAATTAATAACCATCTCCTATAAAATCATTAGAATTTTGCTTGCCTGAGTTAGCGTAAAATCAATAGAATTTTGCCTGCGCGTAATTAATTGATATCACTTTTATATGGATTATATGTGAGTTATATATTAAATATAAATAAAATTTTAGTTGATATCAAATTTTATAGGTACAAGATACTCCTATCAAAATTTAGTTCATTAATTTCATTGGTAGAGGACTGAACAGGTCATAGATACTGTATATGATCGTAACAAGCCCCAACAGTAATATATCACAATACCAATGTCACTAACAACATACATTAAGATGCGAATGTATAGAGTGACAATTGCTTAAAATATAATCAGTACATATCAATTTCAAACTAGTCCAAAGTGACCCAAAAGAGTTTGATCATATTTGCAAATACCTATGCTAAACTGCAATAGCAAATCATGTTTCAAATTTTATGATTCCTAAATGAATTTGTATCATATTTATAAACACCAAATGCTAAACAGCAACAGTAAATCATGATATCATATTCAGAGTGTCAAATAAACATATGAATTCCCATTAATATTTTGAACCATAAGTACGTACAATAATCAAAATAAAATGTTTATCTTTATTAACATAGAGCAATAAAATAAATACAGACTCCCACTAGATGAGTTATTCTCCCATAAGAAGAACTCTCATATCCACAACATATGCATGAAACACCTTAGGCGCCAAGCCTTTTGTGAGTGGATCGGCCAACATAGAATCTGTGTTGATGTGCTCTAATATAATCTGACGACTCTGAACTCTCTCTTTAACCATTAGAAGCTTGATGTCGATGTGCTTGGACTTCGATGAACTATTGTTGTTCTTGACATAAAATTTTGCGGCTTTATTATCACAGTAAATCCTCAGTGCTCTGTCAATGTCATCAACGATATGCAATATTGTGATGCAGTTCCGCAGCTAAATCCCGTGATAAAATGTTTCATAGTATGCTACCAATTCTACCTCCATAATAGAAGTGGCTACTAGCATCCGCTTGACGCTCTTCTAAGATATAATCCCTCTATCTAGCAAGCATGAAGATATAGCCTGAAGTGGATCTCCTGCTATCCAAGCATCCAGCAAAATCAAAGTCTGAATAACCAATCACCTCTAGGTGATCTGACCTCCGATACGTGAGCATGTGTCTTTTAGGCTGCGTTTGGTAGGGTGTAATCCACCCTGTAATGTAATCGAGATTACATTATAAGTTGGATTCCTTTGTTTGGAATCACTTTAAGATTGTAATGTAATGTAATCTCGATTACAAAAGAGGTTGATGATTTGTAATCTGGATTACAAACCAAAACCTCCGTAATCTGGATTACATTATAGCTTGGAAAGTCGTCTCGGCGCGATAGTCGTCAGTCGGGCGGTGACAGTCGTTGGTCGCCGCTAGCCGGCCCGCGACCACCGCGACCGACCGCCGGCGACCACATCCGGCCGGCCGCCGGCGACCACCGTCGGCCGGCGACCACATTCGGCGGCCGCCACTGACCATCGCCGGCCCGGGCCGACCATAAGGAGCCCAACGTCCGCTGACCACAAGATCAATTCTTGATTACAAATTTACAGGATATTACCCCTACCAAACGTAAAAGATCTCAATTCAGTAATGTTTCTAATTAATTACAGCTCATTGTAACAAATCAAGATTTAATTATCAACATAACTGATTACATTAAAGGATTACATTCCCCTACCAACGTAGCCTTAGTTCTTTTTCAAATACACATCACTCTTTCTAATGATTTTCAGGGATGGTCCAGGATTATTAACTCTGCTTATCCCAACTATAATGTCATATCTGGCGAGTGGAACTTATGCATCATGAGACTTCCAGATTATGCATATGGGAATTGTTCCATCTCTTTATTTCAAGTTCAAGTCGTGGACATTGCTTGCAAGCTGAACTGTCACCTCTTGAAAGGCGTGTCACAGGTGTACATTTTTGCATGTCATACCTTATATCGCCTTCAGAATGCCTGAATTGAACAGATTCTTTCACATGCATTTGAAATCTTGAACTAAGATGCAACATACTAGATGATGACTTGGTTTCATGTAGCAGACCCTTATTATTGCTCGTAAGCAATATATCATGCACGTACAGAACAAGTATAATAAACTTGCTCTCACTCAACTTAACATGTATGCACTGATCAACGGGATTCTCATTAAATCCAAATGAGGTAACTACTTGATCAAATTTTCGGTACCATTGACGGGGCGTCTGTTTTAAACCATAAATGGATTTCTTTAATCTACATACTAGGTGCTTTGAGTCTAAATTATGCAGTGTCTTTAGTTTTTCCAAGCACATTTATCAGAGTGTTGAAGATATTATCGAAGATATTTTTTCAACATGCATAACATCTAAATTATGTCGAATGAGCAGATATTTCTAATAAGACAACTCCCAAATTATATTCTTTTTCTTCCATCTACACTTACACATCCGAACAATGTATTTATTTATGTTATCGGAAGCAGATTGAGAAACTGGTAGAAATCCATAATTGTCAATTTGTTCAATGATATCTTCACCTGATGCTATCACTGAAGGAGGTTTTTGGACTACAACATTCTTTAGGATTTTTTTTTATTTCCCCTAAAAGGGTGATTAGCAGGTAAAAATTTACGGTGATTATCAAACCAAAATACCTTTCCACTACAAGGTAATGAAAATGCATCAGATTATATTACATTTGATAATTTTAGACAAATCTAGTACCAATAATAACAGTAATTCAATTTGTTATGCTAATCCATGATCTACATTGGAATAGCGTGATATTCCCTGGTTACCAAATGTAAGTCTAATTACTATGTATTAACGTGAGCTAAACAATTATGGTGGTTGAAATCCAACGCAGAAAGTCCCAATCACATTCGTAGTTCCATATGAAATGAAGGAAACACACTATCAAGAGGTTTCCATGCAAGGGAATCACAAGGATGACACATTAGACCTCCTTCGCGCGCATGCTCATGATGTCATATCATGTGGGATGTTATAGTAGTGGATGCATATAAACAAATACTATAAATGTAATGTGACTACAAAATAAAAACATATACGTGAAATGAAATACACGTGTTGGAGAAAAGCAATAATTGCAATAACCATCAACATTAAAAAAACTAAATAAAACTAATTACAGATAATTATAAAAAGAGTTACAAATAATTAGAAATAAATTAAGGCAACGACGACCAAGGGCTCTTGCGGCCACGGCAGCGTCGGGCACGGCTGAGGCGGGCCAAGACGCCGGCAGCCACGGACATGGCGGCCCATGCCGCGCTTCCCACGGCGGTCGAGGTGGCCAAGGGCTTTTTCGACGAGGCCTCTGCAGAGAAGGTCCACACCAGCAAACCAGCACCACGATCGCCTTGACCACCACCAAATCGTGGCGTAGTAGCCCATCGCCGCTACCTCCAAACCACGGTGCCCCTTGCCGCTGCCCCCAACGCCGGCCACGCCATCATCACCCTAAAACAAAACCAAAAAGAGGAGGGAAGGAAACTTACCGCCGACGAGGAGAAGCTCCACACGTGAGCGCCGCCGATGAGGAGAAGGGAAGTTCGAGAGCCTGCGGGGAAAACTAGCGCCTTGTTCCCTAATTTTACCTCAATTTACCGACGGAATCATGATTTCGTCGGTAATTACTGACAGAATCGTAATTCCGTTGGTAAATACCGATGGAATCGTGATTTCGTCGGTAATACCTTCCATGTGGATAAGTGAATGACGGCAACACCAATATTTTGACAGAAGGAACGACGGCAACACAATTTATTGACGGAATTGGTGATCGCGTCGATATCATTGACGGAATCACCATTCCGTCGGTGATCGCGTCGGTAATCATCGACGGAATCACCGATTCCGTCGGTGATCCCCGTCGATAATCACTGATGGATTACGAATTCTAGAGGTAATCATCGACGGTATCGTTCAGTAAAAAGCGGCAACTCCAAATTTTTTTGGCGGAAAACGTTTCCGTCGGTAATTACCAACGGAAATTTAATTCGGTAATTACCATTAGCCACATGTCCACGCAAGTAATTACCGACGGAAAAACAGACAACAATCTCTAAACTTACCAACGAAACAGAGATTCCGTCAGTAATCACTGACAAGATTTAATAATCTTCAGAAATAAAAATATTTCTTGTAGTGCTTCTCGATTTACTTTAATAACCAATGAAAAATTTTCATATGATTAAATTAGTAATTTTCAAAATTAGTAGGATCATATCGGAAATTTGTATAAAAAATTAGAACGATGAAGAAAAGAACAAAAGAACAGAACATTGAAGAAAACTCTCTTGTGTGGTGAGTGAAAACGATAGTACTGATGCATAAACGTACGTAAATCGATCAGGAAAGGAATTAATGTAACATTAAACCAATATTATTGTGAACAAACTTAAACGAAAGTGATGTGCACAATTAATAATCGGTGGTTGAAAACGAAATTGTGATGATACGATTAACAAGTATACTTTACAATTAATAATCTTCTTCAAAATCTGTCTTTGTAAATCTGTATTGATCAAGACTATGAAATATTAAATATAGAATAATCTTGATCACAATCTAACATGGTACAATTTCCATATCTTTTGTAGAATAATCATATAATAAAATAATAATAATAATAATAATAATAATAATAATATAATAATAATGTTTTGATAAGTCTTTTTTTACAAAATATAATTAAAAAAATAATAAAAAAAATAAATAAAAATTGGGATAGTTTTTCCATATTTTATTCCAAATTGCCCCCATCCAACATTCAACCTCACAAACTTTTAATTGATTTCCACCGATCCCACTACATCAAAATTGAGTCAAAAAGATGTGACAAATACGTACGATTAGCGATTGCGTGTTAGAATTTTCATACGAAAGGTAAAAAAACCAGATGAAAATGTTCAGTATTGCATTGGTTAATCACATAACTAATCTTGATTTAGTAATGGCCATACCTCTGGTATAATATAAACGATGAATATATGACATCTCTAATACAATAATTAATAACCAATTCTTAAAACTTAATATTTTTATTTCATCGCATCATAAACCTCCTTTTTATATATCTTCATTTATCTCCTTTTTCCTCCGGGGCTATAGTACAGCGATAAGATACCTAGTTATTAATCCCGCATTTTACATGAATTTTTCCTCCAAATGGGACGCGAACCCTGAGACGCTGGGCTTCTATATTACCACCGCGAGCACTTCCCGATTTACCCTGGTGACCGATAGGAAATTTTTGTGAGACCGAATCAGTCATCCCAGATTTAATTTGTCTGCTGCCTGATTCATCATATCATTTACGTCCTTTTATATTTATTGGGTCAACTTAAAAAAAAAGCCATTGAGATAACGAAACTATCTTCTCCTTTTAATTAGTAATGGTCATGATATGATTTCCAAATGTCTCAAGTAAATTGTCGTTGTTCATTCGTGACGTCATCACCAATTTATCATTAGATGCGCTATCTCCATAGTTAGTTACGTCGAGTCACGCAGCAAATGATCAAAGCCAGCCATCTTTTTTCCCTATAAAGTCAAATGTCAGATCTTAGAGTTATTTATTTCCACGCGAGTCTGGATGAACACTTTCCTTTTTTAAGTGGATTCCAACCTCAAAAGTCTTTTATAAAAAGTTTTTTTTAATATAATTTTTATATATTTTGACTCGTTGATGCAGTTTCTTTCTAATGAGCTCGATTACATAAATTATTGTCCTTAGAATTTATTAAAAGTTATAGATCGATAATCGAGATATTCTTTACTTATCCAACTGAAAACATAAAATAAAATAAAATCAACAATTTGTTTAAATTTATTTATTCAAGATAATTTAAGCTGTTATATTAATATTCATTTATAACCTTGAGATTATACTGAGCCGGGCCTCGAACTGTTGGCCCACTCTCGGTTTACATTGTTGAATTATGTAGTTTTTCCGGTTTCAAGAACAGATCGATGTTGAGAATGATAGATCCACCGGTGATTTCGAAAACATACACCATTGAATGTAGAATTAGCTTTGATTCTGTCGCGAAGTGAGGTGGAGACTTTAAGAGTGAGATGATCTTCTGAAGATCGTGAATTGCTGACGTTGGCTCCGTCACTGCTAACTCCTAATATGCAAGACAAAGACCTTTAGAACCCACCGGCAAAAATTCCCCGGCAAGACATTCTAACAGTCATGTTAGTCCCCGGTGGTGGAAGAGCAAGGAAAACAATAGAACAGTAGTAAAATACTATTCTTGCGCGTACCTGGGGCGTGTGGAGTGGAGAGACTTATATAACCAGAGAAGCTGACAGCTGCTGCCCACAGCCTGCCACCTTTTGCCCCGTAGCGAGGACAGGGCAAGGCATGCCCAGAGGTGGCAGGTAATGTGTCGCATACCGAAATAAGGAAAAGAGCATTGTCAACTTAAAAGTTAGCGTCGTTGGACGCGGGTCGGACTGACACAGAGGTATGTGTTCGCGGTACGGGGGGTCAGGATATGATAGAAAAATCATGGTGTCAGCGGGATGCTCACAATTTGTGTTGGAATGATACCTTGCCGAAGCTGACCCGTACTCCTTCTGCTAGTCTTGTGTCAGGGAGTAGTTGTTCTGGCAAGTCACGACAACACCTCAAGCGCAAATGCCGACTGGGGGCATAGAATGAAGAGGCCGACTGAGGGCCTAGAGCAGCGGCGTCGACTGAGGGCGCAGGACGAGGAAGCCGACTAAGGGCCTAGAGCGCTGGTTCGATTTGGTGAGATATCAAGTAAAGCTTCCTCTGGCTTGGGTTTACCCCAGGAGCGTGAGTCGCCACGCGTCGGCTAGGAGCCGAACCGAGAGGGGCGCGGGGGCAGGCCCGCGATAGTCTGGACGCTCGGTCAAACCAATTCTGAGGAACGTGGGTCGCCACGCGCCCGATCAGGGATACTGAGCCGAGTGGTATGTGAGCGTGTAGCTGCATATGTCTTCGAGATAATGTCAGCTTGAGATTCCCCCGACTCGGGAAACCTGAGATTCAATGACGCTGTGAATCGAGCCTTCTTGGATTCGAGCCTCCCGACCCAGGCCTTTCAGGACTCGGGGGCCTTTTGGGGGCTTCCGATCCCCTTAGTCTCGATGATTACCTTTTACCAGGATCTATCTTTTCTCGTTCTCGAGGGAACTAGGCTGAGCTGCCCATATAAGCCTTATATCTCATGGGATCCCGAAGTTCACAAATGTATCTCCTATTGACGAGGCGTCAGATTACCGGACCAGACTGTATGTAAACTGGCTCGGGATCAAGCTTGTACAGTGTTGTTCATCAAGTCTTCTATATTCACTGATGTATTGTTATTTGGAAAAGGAAGTAAGAAATCGTAACCGAGAATGAATCACGGAGAACACAGTGCCTTGACAAAGCCTATGCATTGTTTACGTACTCCTCAAAGTTTTTGAGGCTTATAGGACCATCATCTAGCTTATGAAACTCAGGAGCCTTAGCCATTGAAGCTCTTTAATGTCTATTCACAGTAAACAGAGCCGTCAGATTCCTGACGGCAAATAATGCTCGGTCCCGAGTAGTAAATCCTATTCAAAGTTCACAGGCTGACAAAAGCAAAGCAGAAGAAAAAAAGCAGCTCTCTGATATCAACTGACAAAAGAATTGGTCCAGTCAAGTTTTCCCGTAATATGGTAGAATTTCTCGTGCTTTTATAACAGAGAATCTGCTCAAGGATACAGAGCCAATCCAGATCAACACAATATTTACCTAATTTACTCATGAGATCACTTACTAACCTGAGCAAAACAGGCTGCTGCTCCTTGTGGCCACTGCCGCAGCGTTGAGTGTTGCGAGCAGTACTGTCTGCCTGTTTTTGTCATCATTACTGCAACGTATGAATCAAAGAGAGATTTTTCAGTTTGACTGATTTGACTTGATGTCCTTGATTTTGGCGCGGAACGTTTGTCCGCATTCGAGGCCGAGCGAGAGGTGACTAACTCCCCTGTTCGTTCGTTTTGAGCTGGGTGCACAAACTGAATGAGTAGACACACTGCTAGTGCTAGCAGTAGCCCAGCAGTCTTCCTGCAGCAGAACGTTAAGCATACGCCTCCTTGTCATGCACCATTTCCTGCCACCCTACACATGGGACTCGAGGAAACAAATGTAGTTTACCTGATAAGATCTTGCGAGAATTAATAGGAATGAACTCAAAATATGTGACACAGTGTGTTACTAACCTAAAGTGAATAACAGAGCATTCTTTGCAATACGCACGGTCTCCGAGTTAATTAGCTATTCAAACCTCGGAATAACTAAAGTTAATTAGTTCGTTGTAGCTCGGATTAAGTGTTCCTGCATCAACCTCTTCTCATATTTTGACTGTTTGCTAGTGTAAGTTTTGTTCTCTTGCCAGCCGTTTCTGTAGGAATCCCAGAGTCCATGTGATTTTTCGGCACTCATGTGGGAAGAACCAACAATAATTTACTCACAGCTTTAACTCTCCCAAGCAGTACTGGGGAAGTGTAAGACCTCCTGTCCTGCCATACTCAGACGATGTGATCCTGGAACCTTTTGCTCCTCATGTTCCCGTAGCCGTACCCACTACTCTCATTGTTCTTCCCGATACGATACTCGAAAGAGGTTCGCTGTATCCGTAGCACAGATGGCAGGGTGAGGGGCACATTGACTGGCCGAGCCCTCACTTCAATTGCAGGCATATGCAAGTGATTCCTCCTATGCCATTCTCAAAAGATTCCTTCCTTGTTAACTGATAATGCAATGGTATCGTGCATCTTCTAAGAGCAGTATTTTGAAACAGAGAAGTGGGATTTCAATTGACTAGAGCTCCAAAGTGTTCATGTTCAGATCCACTCATAGAAATTGATCTTGAAACAATTCAAGTTATTGATAGATGATCAGTTGCATAAGGGCAAGGTGGGTGAGAGTGATGGAACATGGGAGGAAGGTACGGATGAGTTCACAAAGTGTCTGTGTCAGTGTATCTCTCTGATGGCCAACTGCTGATGGGAGCCACTGGAGGCACAGTATCCCACACCATCGATCCATTCTATTAATTCTCGTGGCAAGCCATTCCCCATCGTTCTCGATCGGGTCTGGAGGAATGCATGTGAGTGGGTTCGACCGAGAGGACATATAACAAAACCCATGCCACCTTTCTAAAATCTTTCTGGAGATGCATATGAATTCCTGCACTGAAATGACAGCTAACAGCAAGGGAGGAAAAAGAGAGTGATGCTTTCTTTAATGTCGACGGGATGAAGCAGGGAATTGTCATTCACATGAACATACAGGACTTTTGGCACTTGAGTCTGTCAAAACAAAAGCACCCGCGACGTCCTCTCGTCGCCGTTGCATGGGAATAACAAGGAACTGTGTAGTGCATTCGCGGGTTTGCAGTTGTTTCCGTAGGTATTGGAATTAATTTTTAATTTGATAATCAATAAAATTTAATAGATCATTGTCAAAATTAACAGAATATTGGATTAAAAACAGAACAAGCTTTGACTCCCTGTCAAACTCTGCTAAACAAGGGGAAAAAGTGTTACGGGGGGCACCGATGGAAGCAAAACGGTGATTGCGCGGCCACCTCAACTTTAAAAGCCCCTTAGCGGGAGGCGTGATGAACGCTGCACTTGTGCACAAGGCTCTCGTGGTTGCGTGCGTGAAGAAAGAGTAGCGGAGAATTAAGGAGAGTTAATTAGGAGTGGAAATCTGACCCGCGAAGAGCTAGCGGCGGAGCATCGACGGAGAGAGCGTAGAGGGGGATGACGTACGGAGTTGCTGGCCGTGGATGTAGTGAGGAGCAGAGTCTCGAGCCGCACTTTGGGTGCATGGCCGGGCTCCGACAGCTGTTCGACCGCCACATGGTGGTAGCCGGGAGGCGCCACTGCCCCAACGATCGCCTTCCGTCGACCTCGGTGAGTACACAAGGATGCGTTTTGGTTGTCATGGTTGGGTCGAAACTTTAAGCTTCCTGTATCGACGTTCCCGTTGCAGGAATCAGAGGGTTCTTATTACTCTGCTTCGGTTTTGTCGTTCAAGGAGAGTCATTCGATCGCTGCGTCGCCGGAACCCTGTCCTCCTTCCACGGTGAACCTCCCGACCGCAGAAACGCCAGCGCAACGTTACGTCCCAGTCTTTGGGTTCAAGGAGGGGGGAAGGCTCACCTGGAGGCTCCGGGACTCTCCGAGGCTCTCTCTCGATAGCCACGCGCTGTTCGACGCGACGAGCGAGCACCGCCGCCTGCGGGAGATCCGGACTGTCATCCCTGGAAGTCAATCCGGCGTCTACACGGAGGCGGAGGAGCAACGGCGGTCGCCGAGCGTCGTCGCCCGGCTAATGGGGATCAACGCCTTGCCGAGCGCAGATACGGCAGAGCACGGCCATTGCAAACTCCGTCGATCGGCGTCTGAGTCGGGGGTTCGGAGAGATCCATCGCGATACAGGTCGCTATACCCGAGTTCGTTTATAACACCCGAAGACGATCCAATTTCAGCCGAGGGTTTCTTCAAAGCCGTCGATCAAGATCCGTTCGCCTTCACTGGGGCGAAGAAGCTCGACCCGACGAGAAACACACAAATCGTGCCGCTCCACTTGAATAGATTTCTTTATGAGGATTTCTTCCGGGAGACGAAGCGGTCAGGCGAGCTTTACGGCGAAATCGAGAGGAAGCTGAAGATGCGAGGGATCAACGAGCCGGCGAAGGACTTGGAGACTCTGAAGCAAATCCTGGAGGCGCTCCAGCTCCAGGGGCTCCTCCACTCCAATCCGGCGAACCACCGCACGAACTGCAGCCGTAACCTGACGCACGACTTTGAAGATCAGCTCCAATGCGACTCCCCGATCGTCAAGATCAAGAAGGTCCCCAAGTCCCCGCGAGAGTTCTCGCTCGCTCCCCCGCCAAGAAGCAGCCCAAGCACTGGTACCGGCCGGCGCGATGGCACGGTGGGGCAACGCAGTGTTAATCGGCGAAGCGACATGTCGATCCGAGCGCCACCGAGATCACCTGTGAACTGGCGACCGTCGAGCGAGGCTTCGCACCCCCAGCCAACAAACTCCGCCGTTAGATCGACAAAATCTAACCCCAAGAACTGCATGCATAAGGCGGCTGCACGTCACAAAAATAGGGTTCATAAACCGGACTTGCGTCATTGTGTGTCGGACCACCGGCCCAGCCCCATATCCGTGCTTGATTCCTCGCCTTTTTCGCCTCTTACCAAGCGATGCATCGAGTTGGAGGAGCAGTGCGCTGCCGCGGTACGTACCGGCGATGGAAACTGCATGGGCATTCCTGGTGCTGACGTGCGCGATGACGTCCTCCCCGATTCCCTCCGCTTGTCCGACGCCGGCGAAAAAGCTTCGTGCGGGGCTCTGCAGGAATGCATCGCCGATGGATGCGCCACGCCTGCTGCCGAGATATCCAACGCTGCCCTCCGGATCGAGCGGCTGATCTTTAGGGATCTGGTCGGCGAAACGATTCGCCACCTCGCTAGCGCTGCCAGCGATTCCCGGCGCCTGAGCCCTCGCCGCAAGCTGGCCTTTTAATGTGCCAGCGATAGTCAGAGAGGTTACAACTTTCGTTTATGTGGTCGTCGCCCAGAATTGATGGGCTAGTAACGGAGGCCCAACGAGAAGCCTCCGACGATTGCTCATGGGGCTGAGGAGCTAAGGCCATGCCATCCTCTGTCTCTCAATTTGAAGCCAAGATTCATCTAACCTGTTCCTCCATGTTGTAATGGTCAGTCATGATAACTTAACTTGTTTGCTTCATCATCTAGTTTATCAATTTCACCAAATGCTTGTAGTTGTTTAAGTCCCATGTTGATTCAGCTTCAAATGTATCGTTCTGAATAACTTGAAATTTGTATCAGGTGAATTTGGGCTTAGACTGGGAGGGGAAAAAATGGTTTGGTGGGGTGCTGAACTTGGAGCACTTAATCTGGTTTTCTTATTGTTCCATTTCTTTGAGCTGACTAGATTTTTTCTCTGTTGATACGGTTCTATGGCACTTAGGCACCAGGCCTACTGCACACAAGAATAAACGACTTTCCTTGTAAATTTTTATGTAGAAACTGCAAGGTGCATGCATATAAAACTTGTAGCAAATATTGTACTTCCAATTCTTCAATTTAATTTTGTCATAAATCAGAATTGAAATACTATTTCTCATAATCTGATATAAGATTTTTAATACGAATAAAATTTTTGCTGTTGCAGTAGTCAAATTTGTGTGTAATATTGTTCCTGTTGTGGCAGTCGATTTTTTCACTAATTTTTTTTTCCTGTTGTAGCAGTTGATTCCGAGTGCTACCAGTGATAAAAGAAAACTTGGTTTTTAACCCTGTTGATCATAATGATTCGTGTGCTGAATCCTCATAATTTTAGTGGAGCATGTAAGTCATCTCAGATCGCTACTACTTGCTCATTTATTTCAATCAGACCTAGGGCTCAGCCAACATTCCATTATGCTTCCACTCAGAGTCATGTGGTTAAATAAGTCCGCTACTCTGAAAAATCATTTCGTACTGTCGGCAGTGTCAATACTCTTGTTAGAGATCTTGGATAAATAATTTAGATGTTTGACTTGAATTACCCTTTATATCCTGTCATGTCATTTGTCGAGGGAGTCAAAGAATCATGGATACTTGATGACAATGCTTGTGGTTGAATCATTAGATTCCATGTTAAGATTCTTCAGAAGCTAAAAATCAACATAACCTAGCTCCAACACATTTCATTTTTCACCACATAATTGCTAAATAGAACAACAGATCATATCTGCTATACTGGTACTACTGTTCACTTGACAGGTAGAATTTACTGCAGCGGAAGAACCAACTGAACTGCATATTCGGATAGATTTGATTTGAGGCCTCAAAAGCTTTGAAATCCCTCTGGTATAATGATTTGAGTCCTTGGATTCTTTGCGCCGTCATCATCCACTAGGAGCAGTTCACTCCATGTGCCTGCTTCGCTATGCCTGAAAAAAAATAACGATCATAAATTAAAATAAAGGAAGGTTCTGTTCTTGTTTACATTCATTGATTAAGATTATTACAGGATTTGTGATAGCATGGGTGCTTCAGTGAGGGATCGTCTATTGGTGCTTGCTGACCAAAGATCATCTCACAACTCATGTCTTCAAATTCTGAAATCAAGCACCACAAGTAGCTTATAAGCATCTACTAGTTAACAGATGGTAGAAACTAGAAAAATTAGAAACTATGTTTCATCAATAGGCCATAGATGCCAATGGTTGACCATGTAAATATCACGATGCTTGAATCTAAGACATTTAATATGGATACTGACATTTTGACAATTTCTATGCACATCTATAAGAGCACAAAACAATGCTCAATTTGACCAATGCAGTGCTTGTCACTGAGGCTCGAGATTGGACGTTACTGGTGTGTTCACTTCATTTGGAAATGGGCGTCATTGGAGCAGCCATTTGGGAGGAAGGTAAGTGATGGAACATGACGTTTCTTCAAAGATGCTAAGTCTGAGTGGACAAATAACACATGTATGGCTGATGGAATCCAACTCTACTCATTGCATAGGGAACTCCAGGCATGTAAGCTTCTCGACGTGAGGCACTTTATATTACTTTGTGGATCTTAGTTCCTTGGTCTTGTTCCCAAAGTGGTTGCTCCGTGGCCCTAGCTAGTTCCTTCTTTTACCTCCTCTCTGTTCTTCTTTTTAGAAGAAATTGGTGCGTCTACAGTTGGCTGTCGTTGCTCTACAATCTACATGTCCGTCTATGGCAAATACAAGTTTTCTAATTCCTCCCAACTTTCTTCTTTTTTGAAATAGACGTAAAAAAATCTAGGATAAATTGATGGTCTCTAATCAGTAAGCTTGGTGGTTGGTGCATGTATCTACTCATAGAAAAGAGGTGTTTTTCCTACAGTGCAAAAATTTTCATGCAGGTGCAGTAACTCAGACATGTATGATATGTTCAGATCATAGGAATCAGTTTATAAAGAATTAATATACTTGGTTTCATATAGACTGGCATCCCAAGTGAATCCTGGATGAAGCTTTGACTTGGGATCTTGCATAAGTTTGTGCACAGCCCTACGCAGCTGGCGCTCTCAAGAAACCTACAAGGGATAGTGAACAGCTACTGTGACATAGTACTTTATTCACACTGTAATGATCTTTTGCACAGGCTTTATGAATAACAGTAGAAAACATGCACAGACTGATTAAGTGAGAGAAGAGCACCTGCATTTAGGGATGTAGACCACATTTTTCTCTGTTTTTCCATTGACTTGTGATTCCTTGACCTTGCTCAGACAAGGATCGCTCTCATTTTAGTTTTTGGAATTCAAAGTAATTACTAGAGATAAAAGAGTAATTTGAGAATCTTCATGTACCTCACAGGGACCAACTAGCCATGGGAAGAATAATGTAGTGAAAGCTGCAAAGTATTCTCTTGAAAATGTGGACGGTGGCAATAAAGTCTTTATCTGCCATCCCAATAGACAAAGAGGATAAAATTTCCATAAACAACCAGGTAAATGCAGAAATAATAGATTTATGATCTGTGATATACCGTACGTCTATTTCCAGGAAAACCATATCTATCTCTTTCTGATTTTTATTCACCTGTTATTATTATTATTATTAATCTCTTCAAATCTTCAAGATCTATATTTTAACTATTCCTTGCATCTCAGAACCTCCAAATTCTTAAATGGCATGTGTTTTTGGAGGGGAGAAAACAGAAAGAAAATAAAATAATTTAAGTGAAGAGAAAAAAACAATTGAATTGTATTTTTTATATCTATTCTTGTTTGTCTTGTTTACTTAGATAGAATTAAAGTGAGAACAATCATTTTTATGTTGAAGAGATAATATACATCTAATTTTATTCATTTTTTCCTGAGTTGGGTGCATGAAGTCTCAACACTGAAATAATAAGAACTTTTTCTTCTTTTCAAATTCATAATACAAATTATATTGACTTTGTAGCTATTTACTGATCCGATTTGTATATTTCCCAAGCGATATTTATTGCTTCACCATCTCTGTCACTATTTTAGCATTTAATTTACATACGCGAATCATATTTTGTATGACAAGTTGTTAATATACTAGAATATATTCAGCATCAGCATGACTGTATAATAATAGTGCATAACATATCTTGAAAAGAAAAAAATTATGAGAAAAATTAATTTAAATTAATTTATAAAAATAAATAATTAGATGAAAAAATGCTTATGATGATAATAAATCATATATTAGATAAATTTTGAATACAAAAAAATAGTAAAACTTTACTTAGTTGCTCCCTTTCAAACTGTATCACAGATTGAATATATAACTGGATTTCATACTATTAATCTACAATTTTTTTTAAAAAAAAAATGTTCTCCTCAGACAAAAATCAATGACCAAGAAATGTTGGAAACAGGTAAGCTCACTTACCATTGTCAGTATGGCTATTGGGAAGGCCTTCTGCAGAGCTTGGATCACTAGATTCTGCTGTGCTTTTGTTTCAAATTTCTTGGATATCATGACTGCTGCCTCAACCAGCCCCTCATACCCTTCCTTCTTGCTGCTCATCCCTGCGAGTCAAATCATCCTTCTCCAAGGTTATTTTCTTCATATTGATAACATATACCTACTAGAAGAAAAAAAAATGTTTGACAATTGTCATGCTGAAACTATAAATGATGCAAGCAAAGCCATTGTTTTCATCAACCAACTTAAATAAGATCGTTCTTTCCTATGATATGTATATAATTGCTAGCTAGCTAACCTGTGGTGGCTTGGATGGCTCTCGTCAAGTAATGGATGGCGAGGAGGTCGAACCAGTTGTCTTTGTACGTATCCTTCTTTTCTTCTTCCTCCTTGGTGTGCGCCAGCAGCGGCCTTGTGTCGTCCGTCATCTTCAAAGCAGTGTACATGGCCGGCGTTTGAGGTGCCGCTGCAGTGGCAGATATCATCAACCTCCGACTTGCTCTCCTCCTCCTGCAGCTGGCTGCTACTCCTCTCCTTGGTCCAAGGCAAGAAGAAGATCTAATCCCTGCATAACCAATAAGACAAGCAGCCTCCATTGTGTTTGTGCGATGGTACGTGTATGAGAGTCGATCGAAGAAGTTATAGGCAAAGTATGTGGAAGAGAAGAACAAAAGAGTGGCAAGGAGAATCTTCGGAAGAGAGGTCATGGGAATATATTTAACAGCTCCATGTACATATGCCTAGGAAAAGCCGATGATGATTGATTCACGCCAATGTTTGTTGGTTAGTAAATAGTACTAATTTAGTCCTCGAAAAAAATGACACAGCATCAGAGTAATTAATTATCATCTTAGATATCAGCAACTCAATTTTTAACTATTAAGATTTTTTTTCTCTAAATAAGACGCGAATCCTGAGAATTGAGTTTCTAAATTATCCATTATGAGCCTTTCCTAATTTATCCTGATAGTCAATGAAAAATTTCTTTAGGATCGAACTGATTGTTCGAGGTTGGAAAAATCTCGTGACTAATTATCATCTTAGATATTCATGGTTCGATAAAAAAAATTCTTTTAAATAAAATATAAATTTTGAGACGCTGGATGTTAGATTTTTGATTGTCTATCACGAATATTTTTCAATTTATCTTATCTGGTGAAAAATTTTCAGTGAACCGAACAATCGTCCCAATTACAAAAAAAAACCTTCTTAACTGTGGTGGGCCTCGTGGCCCCCGTGAACCGTGATGCCTCGTGGTGTCGACGTGCTAGCCTAGGAGCTAATATCGTTCTATTTTTTTAATTTTTTATTCGGATAATTTATGTATCAAATTCTTGAATTTTCTGATCCGATTAATTTTAAAAAGGAATCAATTTAATCTTATAAAACTTTTCTATTGAATATTGATGGTTTAATCACGAAGGACTTATAAAAACTCATTTAAACGGTTATTGTCAGGAAAAAAATTTCCTACGACACATCACAATTGAGCTAATTAAGATCATTTTTAAAGATTAATCATGTTGCAGCCAATAGCCTAATTATGTAGATGAAAATGAAATTAACATTAAATAACTATGCTTAATTATCAACCTCCAAGTGGTACTCTCCCGAAGGAAAAACCAAGCAGTATAAATATCCCATTGTGAATTATGTGTCTACGCTAAGGTCGTCTGATCCTATGAAACACTTTGTATCTGAACTATCCTCAAATCAAGTTCCTACGAGTGTTGAAGAGGCATTAGGGAATCCTAGGTGGATTTAAGCAATGGAGAAGAGACGACAGCATTACTTAAAAACAAGACATGACCACTAGTATCACTACCAAAGAATAAAAATATAGTGGGTTACAAGTGGGTATTTTCTATCAAATACAATGCCAAAAGATTGATCGAGAGATACAAAACAAGGCTAGTAACGAAAGGCTATACACAAACATACGGTATACGCTATTAGGAAATTTTCGCATCAGTGACTAAATTAAATATTGTCAAAGTACTTTTGCCTTTGCAGCAAATCTTGATTGGCCTTTACATCCGTTTGATGTAAAAAAATAAATTCAATGGTGATCCGGAGGAAGAAATATACATGGAAGTGCCTTCAGGTTATAGGGCAGATGCTCAAACTGAAGTGGTATGCAAGTTGCAAAGAACTCTATACTGGTTGAAGCAATTTCCTAGAGCATGCATGGTTCGATGATCTAACTATTGCCATGAGAAGATATGGGTTCAAGCAAAGCCAATTAGGCCACACATTATTCTTAAAGCACCATCAGAGTAGGATAATTGCTCTACTAGTATATGTGAATGACATGATGATTACAAGGAATGACCCAGAAAGAGTGATTGATTTAGAAGGGAGGCTGGCTATCGAATTTGAGATCAACCTTAGAGGATTGAAGTATTTCTTGGGCATTAAAGTTGCTCGTTCGAAGCAAGGTATATTCCTTTCACAACGAAAATGTGTTCTTAACATATTAGCTGAAGTTGGACTGCTAGATTGTAAACATGTGGACACCCTAATAATCCGAAATCACAGGCTTGGAGATTAGTTGGTCTAGGTTCCAATAAATAAGGGTAGGTATTAGAAATTGGTGAGGAAACTAATTTATCTCTCCCATACTTGGCTTGATATTGCATATGCGGTAGGAGTGGTTTGTATTCTCCAATATCTAAGTCAATTCCAAGAAAGAGACTTATATTTACAAAGAATAATCATTTGTTAATTGAGGGGTATATAGATGTTGATTGTACTGGTACAATTTTTGACATGAAGTTCACCTCTAGGTATTTTACATTTGTTAGTGGTAATCTAGTCACTTAAAAAAGTGAGAAGCAAAATGTGGTAGCTCTATCCAATACTGAAGCTGAATTATGAGGTATGACAAAAGGGGCGTGTGAACTCCTCTGACTAAGGAACATATTAACTGAAGTAGATTTTGCACCTGATAATGAAATTGATTTATTTTGTTATAATTAAGCAGTGATTGCTATTGCTTATAATCCAGTTCAACATGATCGGATGAAGCATGTGAAAGTTGATCAACACTTTATTGAAGAACATCTTGAAGCAAAAATAATTCAGTTTCCTTTTATCCAATCCAAAGATTAGTTGGGGGATATACTTATTTTCATGACTCACTCAACAAGTTGTAGTTACGAGACATCTACCTACCAACTTTAGGGGGAGTGTTGGAGTGAGTTAGGAAAGATAATTATTATGGTAGGACGGTAACATACTAGAAATTTAATCCCCAAATAATGGTAGAATAGATGTGTAAAGAGAGTTATTGAATGTGCATTCAATAGCATTCAATGCATTCAATTCTTACTATATTACTATATAATGCATGTGTTACCGTTGGATAGTCAATTAAAAAAATTAGTCGTCTTCTACCGATCATTTAACATTGTATAAATAGAACTAAGCTAAAATAATTAACTTGATCCCGACCTAGCTCATGTATAGCTCGGTCGGCCAGCATAGCGCTACATAAGGATAGGTCAGGGCCACGTAGTATGGATAGATCAATATAGTTGGCTGGGTCAGGAGCCCGAGGCCCACTCAGGTCGAATCGCTCGACTAAGCGGCCAATCAGATGTACCCTGACCTAGTCCCACATGGAAAACATCGAGTGTCCGACTCCGTCCGTCACCCAATACGTACGCTACATTAGCCCCTAGCGAGAGATATCGACTGCCAAGCCTAAGGTCGTCCGGGCAACATCTGTTTGACATCCAGTCAGTGATCTCCCTGTGCCCTAACCACACGACCCTGGGGCGAGTCGGATTGGTTAAGTTTGAGCGCTCCTTGACTCGGGGAGTACCTTGTTCCAATCTAGGAGGTATTGGCTGCACGACCAGGTTTCACTCGAGACGACCGGTCGGTGCTCCAGCTCGGGATTGTTGGTGCAATCTTGGTTAGGTCAGGGTTGACCTAGTTTGACAAAAGCTCAGGTGAGCTTGAGTCTGGTAAGCTCGGGTGAGCTTGAGTCTGGTAAGCTCGGGTGAGCTTGAGGTCGTATGTTTCGATGTTTGACAATGATGTTTGAATGTGAAAATGTTTGAATGTTGTAGGAAGTCAAGTGAGTCAAGGTTGACTGGAGGCTTGACGGAAAAAGACCTAGTGGGACTAGGTGAAGTCCAGGTAGATCGGGGAGATCGTACACTGGCATGGGAAAAGACCTAGTGGGACTAGGCACACCTAGTGGGACTAAGTGAAGTCCAGGTAGATCGGGGAGATCGTACGCTGGCATGGGAAAAGACCTAGTGGGACTAGCCACACCTAGTGGGACTATGTGAAGTCCAGGTAGATCGGGGAGATCCTACGCTGGCATGGGAAAAGACCTAGTGGGACTAGACACACCTAGTGGGACTAGGTGAAGTCCAGGTAGATCGGGGAAATCATACGCTGGCATGGGAGAAGACCTAGTGGGACTAGGTGAAGTCCAGATGGATCGGGGAGATCGTACGCTGGCACGGAAAAAGACCTAGTGGGACTAGGCACACCTAGTGGGACTAGGTGAAGTCCAGGTGGATCGGGGAGATCGCATACTGGCAAGGTGGAAGTCTACCGAGAGACTAGACCTAACTCGAGGGTTAGGCGAATCTGGTTGGGAACCAGGTTAAGTCCGAGCTGGGAGCTAGGTTGTAGAAATCCAGGTTGATCAACGGGGTTGACTGGACACTTGGTAGGGGATCCTAGACTTGTGGAAACAAGTTAGGTTGGACTCAATCGATTGGGTAATCGATTGGGTGAATCGATCAGTTGATCGATTAGGGAAGTTTATGCGAGAGGACAGAAGGTGGCTGAATCGATTGAGTAATCGATTCAGCCTTCCCTTAATCGATTGGTCAATTGATTAAGGTGTCTCTTGATCGATTGGGGCAATCGATCACGGAGGTTTGCGCGAGAGAACAGAGAAGCTCTGAATCGATTGGGTAATCGATTCAGGGCACTGGTAATCGATTGGCTAATCGATTACGGTTCGAAAACTAGCCGTTGAATGGCTAAATCCTACGTGGTAATCGATTGGGTAATCGATTACCAAACCCTAGGCGTCGGGTATAATTGTTTTCGCGCAGGTTTGGAGTCGTAGCTCTTCTCCTCTTCTTCTCCAACTTCATTGTCATTTCAAGGGAAGCCTTGGAGGACATTGCTGCTGCATTTCCAAGGTTCTAGAGGCAATCACAAGCTTGAAGATAGCAAGGAAAGCAAAGAGAGTTTATTTATTGTAAATCTTGTAAGATTTCTTTTTGTATTTGCTTAGATCCTTGTTGTATCTTGTTGTAAGCGTGTAAGAGGTTTCTCCACATATTAAGGTTCCTCTCTACATATTAAGTCTGATTTAGGAATCAACTTTAGATGTCTTCTTAGTCTCAGATGTCATCTTGGTCTCATATACCATCTTGGTTATAGACGCCATGTTGGTCTAAGATATTTTCTCGTTCTCGAATGCTATCTCGGTCTTAGATATCATATCGGCTTCAGATGTCATCTTGGTCTCATATATCATTTCGATTTCAGACGTCATCTCGATCTCATATATCATCTTGGTTTCAGATGTCATCTCGGTCTTAGATATCGTATCAAGATATTTTGTAAAAAAAAATTCTCCAAATGGGACGCGAACCTAAGATATTGGACTTCTGGATTATCCGTTGCAAACACTTTTCGATTTACCTTGACGGCTAATGAAAAACTTCTTTAAGATTGAATCGGTCGTCTAAGGTTGAAAAAATCTCATTAATTGTTTTGGCTCCTGGGGCTATAGTACAGCGGAATAGCGATTAGTTATCATCTTATGCATTCGCGGTTCGATCTCCAACTATAACGTATTTTGTAAAAAAAAATTCCAAATGAAATATAAATTTTAAAATGCTTAACTTTTAAATTATCCGTTATAAGTACTTCTCGATTTATTTTGATGATCATAAAAATTGTTTTTTATAAGATCAGATAGATGGTCCGAGTTTTAAAAAACTTTGTTAACCGTAAATAATAATAATTTTCTGGATCTAGTGGTGGGCCTCGTGGCCCCCGTGAACTGTGGCGCCTTGTGGTGTCGACGTGCTAGCCTAGGAGCTAATATCGTTATATTATTTTTATTTTTTATTCGGATAATTTATGTATCTAATTCTTGAATTTTCTGATTCGATTAATTTTAAAAAAAAGGAATCAATTTAGTTTTATAAAAAATTTCTATTGAATATTAATGGTTTAATCACGAAGGACTTATAAAAACTCATTTAAACGGTTATTGTCAGGAAAAAAAATTCCTACGACACATCAAAATTGAGCTAATTAAGATCATTTTTAAAGATTAATCATGTTGCAGCCAATAGCCTAATTATGTAGATGAAAATGAAATTAACATAAAATAACTATGCTTATCAACGTCAAATTGATAAGTTAACTCCAACTAGAGTATTATTGTTGTTTTGTCCATGAGAAAAACATTTTAGTACCATGCGTATCTCATGGATTAGGAAGAGAAAAAAAACATGTATTTAAACTGTTTCATGCATGTTGCGTGATGAATTGTAATGCCGATATTGACTATCGCACGCTAAAAAATATAAACTATTCAGAAAAACGTTTTTGCCATTGTGTATCGAAAAAGAAATGTCGCACTAATTTATGCACAATAGACATACAGAAGAAATTAAATGATTTATAATATTACACTGGGTCAAAACTGATGATAATATATAAACCTCCAAAGTGGTACTCTCCCGAAGGAAAAACCAAGCAGTGTAAATATCCCGTTGTGAATTATGTGTCTAAACTAAGGTCATCTGATCCTATGAAACACTTTGTATTTGAACTATCCTCAAATCAAGTTTCTACGAGTGTTGAAGAGGCATTAGGGAATCCTAGGTGGATTTAAGCAATGGAGGAAGAGATGACATCATTACTTAAAAACAAGGCATGGCTACTAGTATCACTACCAAAGAATAAAAATATAGTGGGCTACAAGTGGGTATTTTCTATCAAATACAATACCAAAAGATTGATTGAGAGATACAAAGCAAGACTAGTAGCGAAAGGTTATACACAAACATACGGTACACGCTATCAGAAAATTTTTTCACCAGTGACTAACTTAAATATTGTCAGAGTACTTTTGTCTCTTGTAGCAATCTTGATTGGCCTTTACATCAGTTTGATGTAAAAAAATGACTTCAATGGTAATCCGGAAGAAGAAATATATATGGAAGTGCCTCCAGGTTATAGGGCAGATGCTCAAACTAAAGTGGTATGCAAGTTGCAAAGAACTGTATATGGGTTGAAGCAATTTCCTAGAGCATGGTTCGATCATCTAACCATTGCCATGAGAAGATATGGGTTCAAGCAAAGCCAATTAGGCCACACATTATTCTTAAAGCACCTTCACGGTAGGATAATTGCTCTAATAGTATATGTGAATGACATGATCATTACAAAGAATGACCCAAAAAGAGTGATTGATTTAGAAGGGAGGTTGGCCATCGAATTTGAGATCAACCTTAGAGGATTGAAGTATTTCTTAGGCATTGAAGTTGCTCATCCGAAATAGGGTATATTCCTTTTTCAACAAAAATGTGTTCTTAACTTATTAGCTGAAATTGCACTGCTAGACTATAAACCTGTGGACACCCTAATAATCCAAAATCACAAGCTTGGAGAATAGTCGGTCCAGGTTCCAATAAATAAGGGCAAGTATTAGAAATTGGTGACGAAACTAATTTATCTATCCCATGCTTGGCCTGATATTGCATATGCGGTAAGCATTATGAGCAGTGGTTTGTATTCTCCAATATATAAGTCAATTCCAAGAAAGAAACTTATGTTTACAAAGAATAATCATTTGTTAATTGAGGGGTATATAGATGCTTATTGTACTAGTACAATTTCCGATATGAAGTCCACCTCTAGGTATTTTACATTTGTAAGTGGTAATCTAGTCACTTAAAAAAGTGAGAAGCAAAATGTGGTAGCTCTATCCAATGCTGAAGCTGAATTATGAGGTATGACAAAAGGTCTGAGTGAACTCCTCTGACTAAGGAACATATTAACTGAAGTGGATTTTGCACCTGATAATGAAATTGATTTATTTTGTTATAATTAAGCAGTGATTGCTATTGCTTATAATCTAGTTCAACATGATCGGTCGAAGCATGTGAAAGTTGATCAACACTTTATTGAAGAACATCTTGAAGCAAAAAAAATTTAGTCCTTTTGTCTAATCCAATGATTAGTTGGGGGATATACTTATTTTCATGGCTCACTCAACAAGTTGTGGTTACGAGACATCTACCTACCAACTTTAGGGAGAGTGTTGGAGTGAGTTGGGAAAGATAATTATTATGGTAGGGCGTTAACATACTAGGAATTTAATCCCCAAATAATGGTAGGATAGATGTGTAAAAGAGAGGTATTGAATGTGCATTCAATAGCATTCAATGCATTCAATTCTTACAATATTACTATATAATGTATGTGTTACCGTTGGATAATCAATTAAAAAAAATTAGTCATCTTCTACCCATCATTTAACATTGTATAGATAGAACTAAGCTAAAATAATTAAATAAATAGAACTATCAATGTAAAAAGCTCTTTATTATTGAATGAATGATTATTATTAATACAATAAACAAAAAAAAAGGGCTAGGTCATACAACCATTTGATACAAATTTGTGTCAGATTTATAAAATATCAAAAAACTACTTGGTTCTTGATGCAGAGGTTTCTCTTCGACATCTACGTGTCTTCTTGGTCAATATCCAAGTTGATCTATAAGTCAAAGTCAAGATAAGTCAAACTTAATGCAAAAAATAAGTCAACTCAGCTCGAATGTAATCCGACACACTCCTCTCTACAGATTAAGTTTGATTTAGGAATCAACTTTAGATGTCTTCTTAGTCTCAGATGTCATCTCGATCTCAAATATCATCTCGGTCTCATATACCATCTTGGCTGTAGACGCCATGTTGGTCTCAGATATTTTCTCGTTCTCAAATGCTATCTCAGTCTTAGATATCATATCGGCTTCAGATGTCATCTCGGTCCCATATATCATCTCGACTTCAAACGTCATCTCAATCTCAGATATCATCATGGTTTCAGATGTCATCTCAGTCTCAGATACCATCTCGGCTTTAGACACCATTTCAATCTTAGATATCATCTTGACTTGCATCGCCTCAGTTTGTCATGTTGTCCTAGGCTAAGCTATATGCTACTTTCTATAAACACCACTTCATACCAAAGACACCTCTATCTTTGAAATAGATTTGCTCCTCCATAAACTCATTAACAGTCACTACAAATATTTTCAGACACCTGACAACTTGAGAATGACCTGGTATTACGAGGTTATCAGACTTAGTCCCCTAGATATCCTCCAACTTAATACTCGGTGCTAAGTAAATGGGGAAGCAACCAATGGCTGTCAGATCCACCTCCTTTTTGTCCTCTTCAATGATGAGATTGTGTAGGAGGAGGGAGACATATAAGCGCGCATGAAAGGAAGAAGAGAAAGTTGAATGAAGAAGAAAAAAGAAATCTACCCGTCTAATCGTCCTTTGGAAGTGTGTCATAGGTCAATCTATCTTATTTTATTGGCAATCTTCAGAGTATGCATACCTCAGCTTGTTTGTTGATGGGTGGCTTGACTATCCATGGTGTTTTGGCTGAACAAATTGGTGTTCTCTATGGGAAGGGTCTTAGAAGTGAACCTGCAACACTATTTTCATGGTGATAGATGCTCCGTCCTCTTATAATGCTATCCTTGGTGCATCATCCATCAATTCATTTGGTGTAATAATCTCCACTAATTATCAAAAGTTCAAATTTTCTGCGGATGATCAAGTGGGTTTAGTCAATGGACAACAAATGGTGGCTCGAAATTACTATGTGGATACAGTCCACCTCAAGAAAGCTCGAAGAGCCTAGGATAAAGGAGTATATTCCTTGCAAGAGATACCCCTACAAAATGAGCCTATACAAGAGATGGTGAACAAGAAGGAAGAGGTTTCCATTGACATGCCTGAACATCTTGATCATGTTACCCAAATAGCAACTGATTTGACACTCAAATTGAAAGAGATATTTATAGTTTGTCTCAATAGGAATCATGATATCTTTGCTTGGTAACCACATGAAGTTATAGAGGTATCTCCTATCGTTATGAAGCATCAATTTAATATTATCCCTACTGCCAAGCCAGTTCACCAAAAGAGCAATTTCTCCCTTGAGCAGGACAAAGTAATTCGAGTAGAGGACTAAGCTCCTAGAAGCCAAACATATCAGAGAAGTTAGGTTTCCTTCCTTGCTAGTGAATGTGGTGCTGGTATCCAAATCAAGGTACAAACAGAGAGTTTGGGTTGATTTCTGGGATCTCAACAAAGTCTGCCCCAAAGATTGTTACCTATTCTCCGGATTGACCAACTACTAACTCAACATCCGACTGTGAATTCATCTGCACGCTGGATGCATATCAAGGATACCATCAAATCTCTTTAACAATGAAAGATTAGGAAAATATTAATTTCATTATATCTGATGGATTTCCTGTTGTAACGTTATGCCTTAGACTAAATAATGTAGGAGACACTTATCAATGGTTGACGAGCCAAGTTTTCAACTAATGTCGCGGTCGTAATGTCAAGGTTTACATTAATAATATTCTGATCAAGGCCATTCAAGCCAACATTTTAATTAGTGACATTGAAGAAACTTGTGGCACCTTGCGATGATTGGGTCTCAAATTAACCTAGCCATGTGCCAGTTCAGGGTCAGAAGTGGGCGCTTCTTAGGCTATCATGTTACTAAGAGAGGGATAGAGGTCAATCCAAAGAAGACTCAAGCAGTGCAAAACATGGCATCCCCAAGAAATGCTAAGGTAGTACAGAGGTTGGTGGAGAGAATCAACGCATTGTCTTGATTTATCTCCCAATCGACGAGCAAGAGTCTCTCATTTTTTAAAGTACTATGTAAAGCTATGCAATTCTCATGGGATGAGAAGTGTGATCAAACCTTCACAAAATTGAAAGCTTATATAGCTAATTGCTAGTCTTATCTAAATCGGTGGTAGGAGAGCCTCTCTTGTTGTATTTATTGGCTTTTAAGGGAAATTTGGGTTATGTTTTGGTACGACGGGAAGGTAACACCCAACAACTCATTTATTTCATCATTCATTTATTAAAAAAGGTTAAAACTCGCTATACAATGTTAGAAAAGCTGGCCCTAACTCTGGTATTGATCGCCCGACGGCTCTGACATACTTTCTTTCACATCTTATCATAGTGCTTACAACTAACGTCTTGGGTCGAGTTTTGACTAATCCGGAAGTGTTGGGCATTTGATCAATGTACCACTGAGCTCAGCCAATATTATATTCAATATTTGCGATATATCACCATCAAGGCATAAGCCCATACTTCATTATTGAGATACCTGGTCAAGAATTACAGGAGACATGGAAAATTTTTGTAAATGGGGCAGCACCAAATAGGAGAGCAGGGTGGGAGTTTTGATGTGTTCACCACAGGGAGATACCATACAAGTGCCAATAAAACTTCAATTCAAATCTTGAACATGACAACAAATATGAAACTATACTCGTCAATCTTCATGTAGCATATAGGAGCCACCAAGGTCCTCATCCATTCATATTTGCAGTTGGCAGATGACAGCTTGACAGCTGGAAGGTAAATACGAAATTCATAATGACCGACTCAATGATACATCAAAGCTTTTGAAAAGAAAAAAGACTTTTAAGAGGTAATATTACAACAAGTACCTCGGGTTGAGAATTAGAAGGTCGATGAGCTTGCTAAGATGGTTAGCTCCTTGGTCACCTGGGACATGGAGAGACCCATAGTGCAAGATTAGGTAGTCTCCCATATAGATCAGGAGTTTCATCAAAAGGATTAGAACGATTGGAGGACTTCTCTCGTTTCATTTTCGCAACGAAGAATTTTACCTGAGGGTCTTGGTCAAGCCCAAACGGTTAGAAAACAAATTTCACAATTTACCATGGTGGGAGATGTTTTGTATAAGTGGGCTTTTCCCCATCCTCTTTTCAAATGTCTCGGCTCGAAAATAGTTAATTATGTGATAAAAAAAGATTCATCAGAATGGTTACGGAAGCCACATGGGAGGGCGAATTTTGACACAGAATGTCTTCCTCGCAGGATACTTTTGGTCGACATTGCAAGCCAACACAGCCCGAGCTGTAGGTACCTACCTCCATTGTCAAAAGCATCAACCGGTGTTCCATCAACCCACGGAGTTATTAAAGACCTCCATAATTTAATGCCCCATTGATCAGTGAGGAATATGCATTGTAGGTCCCTCCTAATAGGACCTCAGCAAAAAAAAATTATTGGACGCAATAGACTATTTCTCCAAGTGAGTAGAGGTAGCCCTTGGCACAAATCTTAGACAAATTTGTGCTCAAATTTTTATGGCAACATATAGTGTGTCAGTTTGGTATTCCTCGAAAGGTAGTATCAGATAATAGCTAGTCATTTCAAGGTCAGAAGCTTAAGAGTTTATGTAAGGAACACAACATTTAGCAAACTTTCACTTATGTTTATTACCTTTAAAGCAATGGGCAAACAGAGGTAGTTAATGGAAAATTAATCTAAGGTTTAAAGATTAAGCTGGATCAGGTAAGATGTAGTTGGGTCAAATAACAGAAAACTCCCCAACATCTTCTAGGCTTGTCAGACGACCCCTTAAGATAGTACTGGTATGACACATTTCCATTTGGTTTATAGGGGAGAAGCAGTGGTCTCCGTTGAGATTGTCATAGAGTTTGCTCAGATTAGCCCGTATAGAGAAGGAGAAGACAATACAAACAAAAGGCTTCTCGAGTTAGATCTTGTTATAGAAAGCTGAGACAAAGTAGAAGCCCGACTTTGAGCTTATCGACACGCGTATTCGGAGTATAATAAGTAAGTTATCTCACATTCCTTCCAAGTGGGGAATTTCATTTGGAAGAAAACGAAGCCCATGGGAGATGTGAGGAAGTTGGAGTCATGCTGGGAAGAACCATATATATCGAGTAACTCATCAGCTAGAAACTAGATCTTATTACTTAGATGATCCGCAAGGAAAAGGCCTTAAGAGATAATGACATTCGACGCACTTGAGACCATATTGTGTTTAGTCTCAGGTAGGGGTGTCGGGTGGGTTCGAGTCGGGTCGGGTTGGATTTTTTTTTTAAACTCCCAACCCGAACCCAACCAACCCGAACTCGAACGAAAAAACCTGAAAAAATCGATTCAAAACGACTTTTTTGGCTATTGGGTCTATAATTCTTCACTTGTATCTCAATACTTCATCATTGTCATACTAATATTGATATTAATATATATAAAAATATCATAATTTTTAAAATAATTTGATTTAACCCCAAAAAGCCTAATAAATATTAAATTCGGGTCAACCCGAACCCGACCCGAAAATTTTCAACCCGAAACCCTCCAACCCGAAAATTTCCAACCCGAACTCAATTTTTTTCGGGTCGGGTTTATTTTTGACACCCCTAGTCTTAGGTAACATTGTTCCGTGCCTGGCCTCCTTTCATCACTTGTTCATGTACGTAATTTGCTTTAGCTAATGAAATATTAGCTGGTTATTCACCTATTCTTTTTTCTTAGTGCAACAACTAAGCATAGCGTTAAGTTTCAATGTCTGACTCTCGATCAGTCAAGGTCATGGACTCTTCTTTTTGTATCAACACTGAACCCTCTAGGCCACAGACTCTATGTCTCAATGCTAGACCGTCTCATCCACATACTATATCTTATATTAATCTCAACGCCTGACTTTCGATCGGTCAAAGCCACAAACTCTTCCTTTTGTCTCAGTGTCGGACCGTCTACGCCACAAACTCTATGTCTCAATGCCAGACAGTCTCGATCACAAACTATATCTTGTATTAGTCTCAACGCCTGACTCTCAGTCAGTCAAAGACACAAACTATTCTTTTTTGTCTCAGTGATGGACCATCTACACCAAAGACTCTATGTCTCAACGCTAGACTGTCTCGGCCATACACTATATCTTATATTAGTCTTAACGCCTGACTCTCGATCAGTCAAAGGCCACAGACTCTTCTTTTTGTCTCTGTGTCAAATTGTCTAAGCCACAGACTCTACGTCTCAATACCAGACCATCTTGCCACATACTTTGTCTTATATTAGTCTCAGCATTTGACTCTCGGTCAGTCAAGACCACATACTCTATGTCTCAATGTCAGACTATCTCGGCCATAGACTATATCTTATATTAGTTCAACGCCTGACTCTCGGTTAGTCAAGGCCACATACTCTTCTTTTTATCTCAATGTTGGACCATGTAGGCTATAGACTCTACGTGTCAACGCCAGACCGTCTCAACCACATAATACATCCTATATTAGTCTCAATGCTTGACTCTCGGCTAATCAAGGTCATAGACTCTTCTTTTTGTCTCAGTACTGGACCTTCTAGACCACAGACTCTACGTCTCTATGCCAGACCATTTTGGCCACAGACTATATCTTATATTAGTCGCAACGTCTGACTCTCGGCCATCACTGCTATAGACTCTTCTTTATGTCTTAGTGTCAGATCGTCTAGGTCACAAACTCTATGTCTCAATGTCATACCGTCTCGGCCGCAGACTATATCTTATATTATTGTCAATGTCTGACTCTCGGTTAGTCAAGGCCATAGACTCTTCTTTTTATCTCAGGGTCGGACCATCAAGCAACAGACTCTACGTCTTAACGCCAGATCGTCTCGGTCATGGACTATATCTTATATTAGTCTCAACGCCTGACTCTCAGTTAGTCAAGGTCACATACTCTACGTCTCAACACCAGATTGTTTCAGTCACAGACTATATCTTATATTAGTCTTAACATCTGACTCTCAGTCAGTCAAAGCCACATACTCTTCTTTTTGTCTCAGCGAAGAATCGTGTAAGTCACAGATTCTGTGTCTCAAGGTCAGACCATCTCGACAACAGAATATATCTTATATTAGTCTCAAGGCGTAACTCTCGGTGAATCAAGACCGCAGACTATATTTAATCTCATAAAAATTTTCTATCGACTATCAAGATAAATTAGGAATGACTTGCAAAGACTCATTCAAATGGCTAATGTTCTTAGAATTGTCGTTTCACTATAGAAAAATTCTTGCAATACATCACAACTGAGCTAAGATAGTTTTTAGAAGTTAAGTCATGGTGAATAGTCTAATTATCGATGAATAATTAGGCTATTCGCTAATTGTATTTTTAGAGGTTAAGCAGTAGTGAATAGTGAATAATTAGGCTATTCGCTAATTGTGAAGACGAAAATAAAATTAACATTAAATAATTATAGGCTTATCAAATTGATAAGCTAAACTCCAACAAGAGTATTATTGTTCTTTTGTCATGAGAAAAACATTTTAGTATCATCTTACATTGCTTAGGAAGAGGGAAAAAACATTTTGCAAACCGACAAGGATTTTTTTTTGTACTTGAAAAAAAAAATTATTAAAATTTAGATCGATAAGTGTCTTTTCCTTTCAGAAATATAGATATTAAGATTTTGTTGGATGTCATAAGATTTCATTTGGAAGGATTGGATATTTATTTGGATTTTTTGCTCATAATTAGTATGAATGGTACAGTTAAAATTTAAAACTATCTTTTAGCTCTTACTAAAACTTTCTTTCACGAGGAGGATTAGCATATATCATAGGAAGAAGAAGGATTAGGAAATGACAAACAAATGTTTCATGTTGCGTGATGAATTGCAATGAGAATTGATAAGAATGAGCAATCCGGGTGGACATGTGGCACAGAAAAATTATGTGGCAGGGCCCATCGAACCAGTACCCCGAGGTCAGATCAGGAATCAGACTTCCGAGACTATCTTGGGAGAATGGAAGAAAACTTCCGAGGTCAGATCAAGAATCGGGCTTCCGAGACTATCTATGGAGAATAGAAGAAAACTTCCGAGGTCAGATCAAGAATCGGGCTTCCGAGACTATCTATGGAGAATAGAAGAAAACTTCCGAGGTCAGATCAGGAATCGGGCTCCCGAGACTATCTCTGGAAAATGGAAGAAGACCTCTAGGTTAGCTCAGGAGATATGACTCCGAGACTGACTCGGGAGAGTGGAGCCCAAAGATCAGCGTAGGGATAAGAAAGTCAGGCTTCAAGTACCTGCTCCTCCCTCCAGAACAGGAAAGTTATTAGGTAATTATTGTTCGCAACGCGTGGTAATTAGGACCTTAATAGTCATAGTGGTCGTTACCAGAAGAAGACAGCTATCAAGTAACTGATGATTAAGGAACGTGGAGGAGGAGGTGGGGACACGTGGGAGGAAGACATCAGGTATATAAGATGCCTCGACACCCAAGTAGAGGGGGGTAAGTTTGCTAGAATTATAGTACTTTGATTCCTCGTGGTTATTCCTAAGAGAAAGAGTTCTGACATGAACGTCGGAGAGGTTCCACCGGAATTTCTTCCAGTGCATCCCTTTTATGCTCGTATTAATCTCATAGGCGACGATATCTTCTACCTATCATCATCGTCGTGGGCTACTCTTTGATGATTCATCATCTCCATTGTTCGCTTCCGGAACAAGAATATTGAAGAAAATTTATTTATCAAACGCTTCAAAGATAAAATTATCATAAAAACGTTTTTGCCATTGTGTATAGATAAAGAAATGTCGCCCTAGCTAATTTATGTACACTAAACATATAGAAGAAATGATTTATAATATTGCACTTGATCAAAACCGATAATAATGAATAAATAGAACTAAGCTAAAATGATAAAATAAATATAATTACTAATGTATATAAAAAGTTTTTTATTATTGAATGAATGATTATTATTAATACATTAAACAAAAAAGGACAAGGCCATACAACCATTCGATACAATTTTGTGTTTGATATATAAAAATATCAACAAACTGTTTGGTTCTGATAATCAAAGAGAAGATCATTTCAACCGAGGAGAGAGATCCACAGGGAGGGCAATAGAATCAGGATAAAGAACTTTTTCACTTTTACTAGATCTAGCGAAGTCCTCTTTCAGCAATCACAGTAGTTTTGTTTCTTGCAGAAAGTTAAAATCATAGTTGTACTCGAGAAACAAGTCGACCTAAAGTATCTTTCTCTGTTTGCACGAGTTGATAATGCATTTCTGAAGACGGACCTTCATTATGAGCCAAAAAGTGAAGGGGGACATGGACTGACACCTTCCGATCATGCTGTTCTTGGAGTGCTTAATTTCTGGAACGAACAACAGCAAGCAAGCAAGCAGTCAAAATGGTTTTCAACTTGTTCTACTAAAATACATTAAGAAAAGGATAAAGAAAAAATAACTGAAAAATGTTCAGAAATTGCAGCAAATTGTCTGATTAACAAGAGTTATTGGGTGGAGTAATCTGAGTTTTTAAAAAGATCGATAGAAATGGGAAATGGTCAAACTAATAGATGAATTGATCCCTCATGACCACACAGGACGGCCATCTTCAAAAACATCACTGGAAGCTTTCTTGGAAACTTTGGGATAGAAAAAATAATAACAATAAAGCATGAAAGTTCCAAGAAACTTAGTTACTGACTTTGGGCAGAGTCAATACTTTGAATTGAAGCACCTTCAACTAAATTTCCACTTGTTCTCGTTGTCTATTAAACGAGGCAGGTCCGAAGAGAATTCCTGCCTCTTCGTTTTTTGCTTCTGTTTCCTTTCTTGTTACCTCTAGTATTGAAAGATCACCATGGATCTCACAGAGGGGCATAAGGAGGCCTTCTCCTTATTCGACAAAGACGGAGATGGTTCACTTTGATTTGTTCCTAATACTTTGGTCCATTAATTGACTAATTCATTTTATTTTATTTTTATTGTCTTTTCGACTTGAAAATAAATCAGGTTGCATCACAGTTGAAGAACTGGCTGATGTCGTTCGTTCATTGGGACATGACCCAACTAAACAAGAACTGCAGGATATGATCATGGAGGTCGATGTGAATGGCAATGGGACCATAGAGTTCAATGAGTTCCTCAGCATAATGGACAGAAAAATGAAGGTGATCGAAGACAAAATTAGAAACGCACTACAATTGTCTCTAAACACCAGATGCTCAAATATATCTGGCATTCTGTTCTAATCCTGGTTTTGTAGGAGGTGGAAGCAGAAGAGGAACTGAGAGAAGCCTTTAGCGTTTTTGATATAGACCAGAATGGTTTCATCTCGGCTAGTGAGGTATGACAGTGCTGTCTGTGTCTTGCTTAATTCTAAACCTCTTTGCAAGACATCGTATTATTTTCTAATTACGAGTAGCTATTAATGATTGTTTTTGCAGCTCATGAAGGTGATGATCAGCCTTGGAGATGATGTTACAAGCGAGCAGGTTTTAGAGATGATTAGAGAAGCTGATATGGATGGCGATGGACAAGTGAACTTTGATGAATTCTCCAGGATGATGATGTTCCTCAAGTCTTGAACTAGTTCGATTACATAGTTTAAGGAGTGCTGTGACTGCAGAAGTTTGCATTTAAAATATAATAATAATAATAATAATAATTGTGTATGAATTGATAATAATAATAATAAAATAATAAATAAAGACTCGTTTGCTTTGATCGTTTGGGGATTGGATATTTGTTCCTGAATAATATAAATTATCAGCTCATCCACATCATCAATCCTTTTAGCAATAACATTGTTTGTTAAAGGCAATAACATGAAGTTATGACATTATGATTAGTTTATAGGAAAAATGATCATAAAACTACTTTTCAGGCTTGTTGATAACAAGACAGAAGAAAACTAGTTTTCATCCTCAGTATAATACAAGATATTCGGTATAGAAATTTAAAATATTCTTGCTGTTGGATCTCTGATAGACATAATTAGAGTAATGCTTAAATCTCTTAAATTATTCAATATTTTAAAAATTATTTAGGAAAATTAAAATAGATATTTCAGCAGTAGAAAGAAAATTTCTAACAGAAAAATGACAGCATTAGAAGGTGTTATGATACGAATGAAAAATTTAGAAAGCATTTTAGCAAAATGATTAGTATAATTATCATATCTCAAATAGGTCTACATGTTGATGAACGCAGAGAGTTACTGGTCGACTTATGCAGACAAATTATTAGAATAATTATATATTTAAGGTGGACTCGGATACTTGTAGTTTTCAGATTGGTTCCGATGGCCATCAATTAGCATCAACCACCTGAGTGCACACTTTATTCTCGATAAAGGATTCAACATATGCTTTCCTGCAATTACGCAAATCCAGTAAGAACATGAACCCAAATGAACGAAGACGAGAAGGGTAGGGCATGCTGAAAACCTTGCAGGGAGATGATCATGAGGGCGGTTGTAGGGAGTCCACACTGGCTCACCAACAAAGAGGCGCATTGCCTGCAACAAGAAAAAGATGAAATCCAACATATATAGCTTCTTTCATCCCCAAAAAGATTAAATCCAACATCTATAACTTCTTTCATCCCCAAAAAGATTAAATCCAACAGCTATAGCTTCTTTCATCCCCAAAAAATGTCATAGATATGATTCATCGATCAAATAATGATATGTTGAGTAAATAATAAGCATACTCAACAGCACAAAGCCTAGTCCAGTATAAAATCAGTATTTAAAATATTCAATTGCACCCCAATTGTGTCTTGCCCTATCGTAGACCAACATAGCTCAACATTGTCTCGTGACTCTCTTCTTTACTCATTTTAGACCAAATCTATAACAAAAGCGAAACTTCTACAATCTGATCTACCATCTAGGATCATATCCTTCAAATTTGAGTCAAAATGTATATCCGAATCTACCAATCATGCACCATGAACATTGCCTGTTATCATACCTCAGCCATTGCAATTTCTCATTTTAGAAGAAGCAGGATTCCCAAACAGGTGTTTCAAGAAAATGATGGAATGCAATCATAGTACATGGTCCGATTGTTGCTTTGTTCCATGGAATCCTATGTGAATCAGCAAATACAATTTTGCAAAGCAAAATATTCCTGAGTAATTGATAACAAAGGTGAACAGAACCCCTGAGAGAGTATAATTGGGATTGCTTATGCAACTAACTAATGTAATTGTTGATCTCTTGCCAATTGATAAGTAGTTTTATCAACTAATTGTGCAAAGGTTTCTAACTCCATGAAATTGCAGTAAAAGCTAAATGCATTGAAAAGAGATAAGGTAATTATGATTGGTCAATAAAATTGCATTTTGAAAATTCTGATTGGTTAATAAAAATACAATTCAATAGAGTTTTTGTATTTTAGATTAGTTAAACTATCTTGAAAGGTTAAAAAATAAATCACTTCTGCCTTAGCCAATGCACAACAACCAGCATCTGGGTGGACAAGTTTAAATAACTGCTGACCTTGATATAGTTGTCAGAGTCAAGGGTAAAACGATGATAGATTCCTGCAGGCAAGACAATCATGCCCCCTTTCTTCACTGCTATCCTTATCCAGCGTTCGCTTTTATCTCTCACATCAAAATATCCTGAATTAAAAATTTTTAAAAAAATTAGAATAACAATGATAAATAAGAGTCAACAGCCAAACTATTAACCGAACACCAAGTATTGGAAATCATATCATACCACTCCCTTCAAGGCAATAACGTATTTCTTCATCAGTGTGTAGGTGCTCTTCAAAGAAATTCTTCAACTTAGCCTCATAATTTGGCAACTTCTCTGGACATACATCACATATATCCTATGAAAGGTTTAGGCAATAAGCTACTTTTCTTGAAGTCCCTTAGAAAGCTTCATTGTTAATTAAAGTATCATAAACAAGAGGTCCTCGTGACAAACCACGTAAGAATAACCCCTTGCCTCTCGGATTCTTTTCAAGTCCTCATCATTCTCATAATCATCAGGATTCAAGTGCCAACTGACTATTCCTAATTCTAGAAAAGAAAATGGAGCAGGTTTACTATGTAATAGATCCTATTTGTGGAAATTGTGAAAGAAAATTTGGAAAACACTGAAAAATAAAACCTGCAAGTTTGCCCAGTGAAACAAATTCCTTTGGTTCACAGTGATGGGGTAATCTCTGATCTTCTTCACTGTTGTCCATATACCAAGCTTGAAGAACTTCCTCTTTGCCATCCTGCAACATACATAGAAGAGGAACAGTTACTGGTATGCTTGGTGATTTTCATTTATCAAGCAGCTGAAGATACAATGAATAGCCTACTATCATGATGATTGAAACTATGCATATTGGTATACCTGAGAAACTGGATAATTACAATTTTTTAAGGAAAAAAGAAAGTAACCAGCTACTCACGACCAAGTACTGGTGATTTATGTTTCCCATGCAGTTGAAGAATTGCCAGTAATCTAGTATCATGAAGTGGGTAGAAAACAGTTTCCTGGATGTTTGAAGCTCCCAAGACTCATAAGCCAACTAATTATAGGCAATAAATAAAGGTTTGGACCTTGACAACAATGTGAAATTTTAAAGTGGTGAGAAGGCCAAGTCTTCAACAACTATTTAAGCGACTCTTCTCATCTTATAAAGTAGTGGATCATATCAATTGTTTCTAATTATTTTAGGCAAATTAGCATTGTACTTTTAAATATCTAATACTTAATTGGAACCCTTTATGAACCAATTTGTTTAAGCAAATAATATGTTAATTGAGTTTGAAATTTCATAGTGTGATTTTGTAAAAGTATTGTGTTATTCAAATTAACTATTAATGGAAAACATTAAAATATATATTTTATAGTTCAAAAATATAAATTTGGTTTTCCAGTGATATTCAATTTATTTAGTACTAAAATAAATAAATAAACAGATTGTCAATAAAAAAAATCAGTTTTCGGCCAAACAACGAACACCCTATCTCCTACCATGGAATTTAGAGGGGGGAAAACAAACCCATGTTTGATATACTCCAATGAAATTGAAAGGATTATTAATCTCATAGTGGGATTGAAAACTCATGTTTGATATAAGATTCTAACATTCTCATGACGCAAATATCATATCAGTTATCAAATTCACAATATTGAAGACTAATAATCATCTATTGATATTTTTAGCATTGTCAAACATGATGAGGCATCAAGATTATACTTTTATGACAACCCTAAAATGTCTCCAACAAAAAAAAACTCCTAAACTCCTAAGAGCCTGATCCTTATCCAACTCTCTGCGTTACCCAGTTCCTCAAGAAGAGAGTAGATCAGCTACCTCAATCATCTCGAGAACCCTACCCACTTGACTAAATCGCTTCGCCCAAAACTTGCATCGGACAGAATTTTTTTAACTTTATCGTAGGGGTAAAATACCTATGTATATATATATAAAAAGCTTCCAATCCCAACGAAAGACAAGAAGAGAAAATTTAAGCTACAAAACTCCGCAAACACCACGATCAAACAACAAAAAGCACCGGACCCAAAAGATCGACTCGCAGTAGATAGGAAAATGGTAAGATTAAATACCTGAAACGCTGTCTCCATCTCCGTCGCCTCTCAGAAATCCAATAGCCGCAAAATGAAGAAAATTTCCAGAGGCGCCGATAATAAAGAGGTCTCTTTGCGGAGTTGCAACGCGGACTTTTCATTTCTCGACCCGATAAAATTCATCATTAATTTTAATTACCTTCTTTAGTGTGTTTAAATTCCTCATTCTTTATTCGCATGTCCAAAATTACTTATTAAAGTTCTGGAGCATAAAGAAAACTTCATTTATCCTGTCACGAAGCGTGGTAGAAATCCCAAAGATCAGGTAGTTGCCCGAGTGTCACGAGCTACTGATTTGGCATTGACCTAGCGCTGACCTGATATGAGATGGCCGTTAGCAAATCCGCCGGAGATTTTTCCCAATCAGGTCATCCGACGGTCAAGTCAGTACCCGCAGGAAATATAATAGAGCAAAGGAAATGCAGGAGAATAATGTATAGTGTGATTGCGCATACCTACGGAATGAGGAGGGGAGGGGTTTATATAGCGGGGGGAACTGACAACCCTTGTCCTTGTCGACGGGACGGGGGTATGGTGTCTGTCAGCTCGTAGGAGAGCATCTAGAGATATCGCAGCGTGGCGCAGGATGCTCGGATGGTACAATCGTACCGAGTTAGCAGGATAACCGCGAGGTGTGTCATAAATGAGTAAGACATGTAATACCCCGACATCATGGTCGTATCCCGGATGAACTGATGTAGGGCTGCGTAGGGGAGAACTGGTCCGGAGACCGAGTGCCGACAGGCAGGCCCAAGTGTTATGAACCGGGTCGGGTTACGTCCAGGGAGCGTGGGCCGCCACGCGTCCGACTTGGAGCTGAGAGACATGAGGTGCGTCTTGAGTCGGGAGTTTGTTGAATTATATCTCTCTGATCATGTTTCGGATCTATTAGTTATCAGGTCGATAGAGTGCCGAGGACTGAGTTACCCAACCCAAACCTGGGTCGGGAAGACGGATTTGGGGATCAAGTTAGGGAGTGCTCGGGCTCGACTCGCCCGAGCCCACTCGGGGTCAGTTGGTTAATGATTTGGGAGGGTTCCTAGTTCGGGAGCCTCCCGGATGAGGCCTTCATCGGTCCTCGGTTAGGTCCTCGTGGCGCCAGGCTGACTGGCCAAGCTGGCCGAGCTACCCATAAATAAGACCGGGATCATCCATCAACTTTTAATTGACTTAATTTATTCTACTAATTTATTGTTTGCAACGATTTAGATTGAAATTAATTATTTTGATTGTTCTAAAATAATTCGATTGCTATTTCTAAATATAATTGCTTCACCTTTGCTTGCCATTAAATTAAAAAATATTGATTTACTATTTAATGTACCGATAGTTAGCATATGGTTAGACCAATTTGATTTGATTGCCGGGGCGATCTGAGCATTCATTTATATGCGATTCCCATTGGTCCATAGTCGACTCTCACGGATCGCCAGTAGACAGATCTTCAACCGTCCATGAAGACACATCCAACGGCAATGGATCGCGATCTGTGGACCGCCAAAGTCCGGGAAACCAACCCGAGGCTATAAATCGGTTCGGTTTGATTGGGTTTGGCATCGAGTTTAAGAAGCTTTCGCTAGCCTTTTCGAATTCCCGAGCGCCGGAACGAGATGGACGCGAGCGGAGCGGTGGCCGGCAAGGGGAAGAAGGGAGCGGCCGGTCGGCGGGGCGGTGGCCCTAAGAAGAAGTCGGTCACCCGGTCCGTCAAGGCGGGTCTCCAGTTCCCCGTCGGCCGCATCGGTCGCTTCCTCAAGAAGGGTCGATACGCCCAGCGCGTGGGCTCGGGCGCCCCCGTCTACCTCGCGGCCGTCCTCGAGTACCTCGCTGCCGAGGTGCTGGAGCTGGCCGGGAACGCGGCGCGCGACAACAAGAAGAACCGGATCATCCCGCGCCACGTGTTGTTGGCGATAAGGAACGACGAGGAGCTGGGGAAGCTGCTCTCTGGCGTGACGATTGCACACGGAGGCGTGCTGCCCAACATTAATCCGGTGCTGCTTCCGAAGAAGACGGCCGCCAGTGAGGCCAAGTCCACGAAATCGCCCAAGAAGGCCGCTTGATTAGTATCAGATCTCTCTTTTCTTCGTTAATCTCGTGTAGTTCTGTGTTAATTTCAGGATGTAGGAAATGTTCGATATCGAATGTAATGCGTATGATTTGATGAATTATCTCTGCAAATCTTTCTTCCTTTGGCCCGATACATGATCGCTCAGACTTTTTTATTGCATGAACACATCATTTCTTCACCATGCCCTAAACATTTCGATGTTTACTTCATCTAAAACATGGTTTCATCTAAGAAACTCAGAGGGAACGAAAGATGATATCATTCGAGCCTGCTTCAGAGAGTTCCTGTGTCACCTAGCTGATACTGCATATGATTCAAGGCACGCTTTCTTGTTCAAACACCTCTTGGTAGTGGCAATTGCAGCCACAGAGCTTTCTATCGTCTAAAATTAACGAAAAAGGAGAATTATTCTACGATATGAAGTATTCTTAAAACATTTGAGCAAGTCAACTTCAGGAAAAAGAACCTTTTTTTCTCTGGAGATGGAGGAGATAACAAACCTCTTGATGAAAATATCCTCCCTCGTACCATAATCATTGACAGGATAGCCGAATTGATCACCGCAAGAACAATTTCTTCCATCCTCTGTATCAACAAATTCATTGCCGCTGCCTTCAATGATGCAGTCATCGAAAATGTGCGTGGTCCTCGGATTTGGCCCGTGCAAGACCACACGAGTGTAATCCTCAGACTGTGCCATCTCCGACCGGGGAATCCATGATCTCCGAGCAGGGAAAGAGGGATGCAGGGCCACCAACGAGTCCCTTGTTTTGACGCCAAACTCTATAGGAGAATGCTGAGGCTCCGCTGGGCTGTCAGTGGAAACGCCGACGTATTCAGTGGTAGAAGGTATTTGAATCTTAAGCTGAGACCCAAACACCACCACCCTCTTCTCTTGCATCGAAACACTCTTAACAGAGTCCTCATTTGTGAGAACATCAAGAAGGCCGCGTCCAATGGCACTTGTCCCTTCTTCATAGTCCTTGCGGACTTTTCTGCTGCTGTTCGTGATGGAAGAGAAGGGCATGGCTTCCAGTATGGATGTGGGAGAGGCAGCAGTTGAGGGAGGATCACGCATCCAGCCTTGTTTGCTGGTGACTGTACTTGACCTGTTCTTCAGCATGAATTCCTGAAATTTTGATCTCAAAAACATAGGAAAACCAACTGCAAAGAGCAGGAGAGCAGCTCTATAATAAAGATCACTACCAGCAGGACAGAAAATATACAGCTTACTCTTGTGCAGGAAAAAAAAAAGTGGCCTAAACACCTCGAGCCTCAAGGTGGAGCAAAACAGATGAAGTGTGGTGGCGAAGAAGAAAAAGAAAGGCAATCATGGTCTCGTTTTTGCTCATTGGCTCAAAAGAGAGGAAAACAACTGATCATGGAAGGCAGGCCAGCGTCAATAGACATCAGATAAACAATCGCTGCTTAACTTGATGTATGGTCCGTATGATTGGCATTTATAGCCTGTAATGCGTATAAGATGGAGGCATAGAAGGGACACATCCACTTGGCTTAGTCAACCTATTCAATAATGTCATCAGTAACCACAGTATCACAGTGTCAATCCAATAATTGAAGATTAGTAGTTGAGTTTAGATGGATTTCGAATGAGAAGTCTAGTGGTGGCATTGGGATAGTGTTCACGTAAAGGGTTGCAAGATGATAAGCATAAAGTAGTCACAAGAAGCTGCTTTTTCATATATATTTGTTTACTCCTCAGGAAAGGGACCAGCTACTTTTCCCTGCAAGTGGTGAAAGCTTTAGCATGGAATTGAGTTGGTTGTTCAATTAAAATGGATCACGAAGTGGCCGTGGCAAACTCCTCCCTGAAAACAATGTTGTAATGCTGCAAACTCCAAAAGGTGATGTAGTAATGTATTGTGTTATTGAAAGATCTTATTCTCTCTCTGAGAGAGAATATGTAGAAGTGGATATACAAACACTTGGCAGTGCCATGAGTATATTGTTAATTTAGAGAGATCAGTTGCAATCCCCGGTCAAGAGCTGCAAGTGAAAGGTGCTGCCAAGGTCATGAACACCACAAATTTCTTATATGAATGACAGACAAGATCGCATCTAACCAAAATATGAAAAGAACAAGACAAATTATCTTTAATAGCTCCTGGTTCACCTCATATTTTATCTCAATGATCTAATGCTTTAGGGAGAGGAAGGTGACGGGAGTGTCAAGCATCAATAAGTTTTCCCACTATCGCACATACTTGACAAAATTAGAATAACTTCGTGCGGTCGTGCCTGATCGATCTATGTTTTAGTTGATAGAATTGGTTAGACAATAGAATTGTCTGAATTACAAGCCTTCAAATTCAGATAGGAATACACCATATTGATATACCTTTAGTGGTTATGGCTTGGAAATATCTCAAAACTTCATATCCATTCCGAATATTTTGAAAGACTGATGGTGCATATTGAAAGGAAGAAAGATATATATCTACATCTTTCTGGCTCTATCAAAAGTCCAGTGTGCGGAGATATTACTAGATACTATAATGGCTATTGTATGTGTCAGAATCTCTTACCTCTGCTGAACATTACGACATACGACGCACTAAAGAATTATATGTTATTTTCCTCACAAAAAAGGCAAACCATTTTACCATTAGATAGCAATCACACCAGCTCTGAGAAAATTAAACCATAGCTAGGAAACATCTTCATCAGAATCCCTTCTTTTTACTCTTTTCCATTAAATCGGCACCAAGCCAATCCAAAGCTCTATTAACTTGTACTACTCGACCAAAAACCCTTTTGATGTTTTTCCACAGGTCTTTTCGCTTGATTGAGCATGTGGTGTGGAGTAGCAGCTATCATCACCATTTTGGCAAGACCAGTCTGATTGGCCTTAATTCCATGAAATGATCCGTGTTTTCACGTAAGGTATCAAAGAGAAATTAAAGTCACTGCCAAAATTGATGTCTCTCTCGGAGATGTCAAAGTGCAGACCTAGACAAGGTGCTCGATCTTATCCTTAAAGGCCATATTTTTAACACAAGTAGGCTTTAATTGATTAGTCTGAAATTACTGCAGAGAAGAAAAGACTCCAATATTTTGTCTGTTTTTCATTGAATCAATGTTAGATGACTAGAGTAAAACTCTTCATCACTATAAAATTTAAGCTCCATGAGAATCTAATTTTACTTGCTAATCAATCTGAGAAAGTATGTGATCACTGCAAGAAATGAAGATTCTTCAAGTTAAAGAGAGAGATGAAAAACAGAAAAATCCAACCTGAGTTGTCACTCCACTTGTCTTAATCAGGCACCGCATTATCTTTTAGGTGGACAGCAGTGTTGGGAAGGGACACTACCAAATCCTGTAATCCAAAAAACAGATGAACCAAAAGAAACATGTGAGATAGTTGGATAGTTAGTCTTACAATGAACTAATTGCTGATTTTGGTTTGACCTTAAACTACTGAAATAAGTGAAGAAATTAGAAAGTCGCTTTTTTTTGGTGTTCAATCATTTCATGATTTAAATGTGAAAGTTAATTAGCTTGCCAATTTCATTGTTTATACTAGTAAAAAAAAAGGCCGCCATTTTTAACATCAACTGACATTATAAAAGTAAGACAGGGATGTCGGCCCCAGTGCACACTGAACAAACTTTGACAGGTAACTAAGTTCCTTTGTCTTTTAGAAGAAAAAGGAGCTAGTGACCAACCTATATAATTGATGAAATTACATATGGGGAAGATTCCTAATCTTTGAAAGTAGAGTAGGTTTATTACTGGATCAATTTCTCTTAATGGATAATTGATCTAAAAATACTAAATTGATGGGTCGTCTATGTGAACGATGCCCGATTTATCCTGATTGTTGGTGGAAATTTTCTATGGGCCAACTAGTAACTCCAAGATTAATCGATGTAAATTGAATATATAGTGTTAACTAAAGAAAAAGAAAAAAAGCAGAGTAGGTTCATGGAGTAAATCTTGGATTTCATTGATCCAGGGCAATTACAGAATTTTTCTTATTTACCCAATGTTATGGGACTTAGTTTGATTTGGCAAGAATCGGTTTGGTCATCTTACTCTTAACGTTGCTCGGTCGTGGTTCTCTTATCTGTTCAGACTCAATCTGGTAGGCAGTGCTTGTGTATTAGAATGAGCTTTAGAACAGAAAATTGTAGATGATTAATAATCAATGACTTAATTTAGATGACTATCAGGAGAAGAGGAACGTGGTGGAAGAATGCCAACAAGGAGCATTTAATACAAGACCTGCACAGCAAGTGGGCTTGAGCCCGATCATTCACTACAGCCACGAGGGCAAGCTTTCAGAGCACGCAGATTAAAGGGCTGAAGGGTTGGGCTCCATTGCATATCATCATCCACTTCAACCACATAAATATTGAGATTCATGCAACGGACAACAAAATTCTGAACTTGGTAACCCAGCACACGCTAAACTCAGGGAAGGCATCCGAGGAGATTTAAAAATTACGATACATGTATTAGGCCGATCCTTCCCATTAAAGTTATAACTAGCGAAGGGAAGGAGTTCGCCTGGTCCAAATGATCAAAACGTGCATGCACAATCTATGACCTTCCACGTCCTCTGAAGCCACTGCGCCCACCTCTAGGAGGTCCCCATCTACCACCCCTAGGGCCGCCTCTTCCACGCAAGCCTCCACCACGTCCGCCTCCACGACCACCACCTCTCGACCACCTCTTGTGGCTCCCTCTTGCCCCCTGCATGAGGAAATTTAGCACATCGGGGTAAATTTTTCAACCCAGGCTGACAATGCAAGATGAGGTTTCAAATCCTCATCCTGAGGCATACTTTAATTTATGAATCCTGAAGTGCATGAATTCTTGGATGCACCAACTCATCATAGATATTCTAGAGAACCAAGTATTCGTCCTTAGCTACCAACAAAAAAAAAATCTCCAACAATCTTTGATTCTTTGGTTTGACTGTAGATGTGGATAACCATCTAATGCAAAATGTAGTGAACAAATGGTTTTAATCTATTGACTGTGCAAGAAGGGATTCGAGTTGCTAAAGTTTTGTCTTATTTTGGTGTTAATATGTTTCCTGATTCCGAGTTTACGGGGGACTGGTTAAATGGAGTGTCATCAATGCCATGGTTTGTTAAATTTCTGATTTCCGATGTATTGAAAGATAGTAGGGCTGCTGTTGGTTTCATGTTAGTAGAAGCTTAATGTGTTGGACTAAAAAAGCTTCAACTTATTCACATGGAAGTATACCCGAATGTTATAGATGACGTAAAACTACAAGTAATATATTTATACAACACAAAAAAAAAAAAATTGAATTATACACAGGTTACCAACTCTTAACAAAACAATTTGCCATTTAAGCAACAAATGATGCACATAACAACTAAAACAATGATAAATACTGCAGAAGCTAATCATTAACAAATGTCAAATTGAATTATATGAACTACTGTAATGGCCTGAACCTGCATTTGACTTCTCAACTCGTCATGGCACTACAATCAGAGGATGTGCAATTGGCATTATGTAGAGATGACCAAAATTGAAAAATGTGTGCACAGATATTCTTCCAACATTTTTCATCCATACAGCAACTAATGGCAAGGAAATGACTAGACAAACTGCATCACATAAAGTATATTTGCTAGCAATGATTATGTACAGAAACAGAAAATGATGTATGCTGTATAAAATGGGATGACAACAATAATCCAGACAACTAAGAATGTAATAGATGATCATAGTAATTGATATATGATATATGGAATGGTCAAAACAACATAAATTTGAGCTTGTGCATACTTTGGCTTAGGAAGAAATCGTGCTAATGGCAACAATCACGCAGGGTCACTGAAGAATTTGTCACCAGTTGAATACGAATTCGCTATTATTCCCGCTAGCATCTTGATTGAAAACAACTGCACGGATAAAAAAATTGTGTAAGGAGCGGATCAAACTTTGTCCCAAATTGCAAAACTAAAAGAACCTGCGTTGATACCGCTTCGTTTTTTGGGCCAAAAATTTCATCAACCTTGCCAATCTGAGTCTTGTTCTCCAAGTATATCGGGGCATTGAAATAAGGTATCTTCTTGTTCGTGAGCTTTGTGACAGCATCCCCTTCGCAGACATGGATAAACGTAGATATCTCTACCCAAGTCGAGCAACCAAACAGATCGAGATGTTAAACAAGCGGGACCTATCGGAAGTAAAGACGTAAAAAGCATCTTTGCGGAGGTAACGAAGAAGAAACCCACCTACAACTTCGGAGGGCGGACCTTCGTCGTAACCTCTTCCGCCACCGCCACGTCCGCCCTGCCTCTAAAACCGCCGCCGCCGCCGCCGCCACTTGGAGGCCGCATTCTCGTTTCGTAGGTAGGCTGGTTACGATACTGATGGACGTCCAGTTCTCGTCGCCTCTGGGCTATGGTTTTACGGCACTTAGGGGTGTCAATTCGGGTGGGTCGGGTCGGGTTCGGGTCGGGTTGGGAAAAAAAAATTTTAACTCCCAACCCGAACCTGACCCGAACCCGATTTCAACCCGAAACCCCCAAACCCGAACCCGACCAACCCGACCCGACCCGAATAATCCGAAAAAATCGATTCAAAACGTCTTTTTTCGTCATTTTCCCTATAATTCTTCACTTTTATCTCAATACTTCATCATGATCATACTATATTGATATTAATATACATAAAAATATCTTAATTTTCAAAATAAAATTTGATTTAACCCTAAAAAATCCACAAAATATTAAATTTCGGGTCAATCCGAACCCGACCCGACCCGAACCCAACCCGAAATTTTTACAACCCGAACCCTCCAACCCGAACCCAAAAATTTTCAACCCGAACCCGATTTTTTTCGGGTCGATTCGGGTTGGGTCGTCGGGTCGTGTTGATTTTTGACGCCCCTAACGGCACTAGGGTTTTGCGAGGCAGTTAATTATCAACTTGACAAAAAAGCCCCGTATGTGCATGACATTTAGTCAGTATGGCAAGGGTAGTCTCGTCTGTGTTCAGTAAACAATATATAGCAACAAGTTTAGAATTTGCAAGTTCTTGCAACAAATAAGTCAAATATAAGCAATTGTTTTGTTTTAATGCTTTCGTGAGAATTAGTATTAATTTTTTTTTACATCCCGTTTGAAAAATTTTTAAGTAATGAAATTGAATTGAATTTTATCAAAAATTAAATTCAAATAAAAATTAAATTAAAATTTTATATTTGAAATCAACCGGTAAATAAAGAAATTAAATTTCTTTTGTTTGGAATGAGTGAATGAATTTGATTATTTTTACTATTTTAATTTTCATTGATAGGTTAGGAATCAAATATTATATTTATATCAGGTTATTTTAGTATTTTTATTTGTTAAAATTCAATTCCCACATCAAATCACATCCATTTGGGTTTTGATATACATTCGGTAATAGTAATGAGTTTTGATTAAAGGTTTATAGATTTAGTGATAACCTAATGAGAAATGAATTATAAAATCAGGGATATCATATCCATTGATTCTGATTCCTGTATATCAAGCATCATAAATGAGATTGAAATAAATTTAATTTTCATTCCCACCTTTTAAACCTGCTTATCAAACACCCCCAATTCAATTCCTTGATAAAATTGAATTACATGATTTCCAAAAGCAGTGTTAATAAATTCGATAAATATGTCACAAAGTAGACTTAGATTCAATTTGATCTATGACACCTCTTGTCTAGTTTCCTAAGCACAACACAGTTACTTGAGCTGCATTTAATTTCAAGAAAAGCCTATATATTATATGCAACTAAGAGAGAGTTTACAAAGAAAGATTAAAAAAAAAGTTACTACAAGGTGAAGAGTGATCATCAGAAAAATGGACAACGAATATAGCTCTCCTGCCCACCGGTGATAAATAGTAGTGAAACCCCTACAAAACATGTTTTAATAAAAACGAAATAATATCAAACTTGCTTGCTGCTACACTAAGGAGCGATGTTGCCATGATTTCGTAGTTGACTCCGGAGTCTCTGGAACTTCTTTGTGTTACATATCATATACAGTAAGTGCGAAAATTGTTTCTAGGTTTGTTGCAAAAATGATAACAAAATCTGGATGGTCGCTGGCGGAATGATACAAGTTATTTACCATAACAGGTGCCGGAGAGCACTTTTTTACCATAAGGATTGAGGCGGAGCACAGATTCATGCCGGCGAATTGCATCACTCAAAGCAGCTTGAATTGGCCCCTGATTAAGAAAAATACATTTTTAAGTCGGGAGAAAAGTTAAAGATTCTCGTCAATCAAGTTAAAGAAGCTCGACCTTGCATTCTCTGTATGCGGATTGAATCACAAAATTCCCGAAGCGATCCTGTACAATCTCAATGAAACGAGGATGGTTAAGCAACTCATTAATGATAACAGCACGTCTTTCAGGCCCTGCATATTTCAGGCACCTCTCCACGACATTGCTACTATATTTCTGAATAGATAAGCTATGAAAATGACCCTCCAGCTGGTCCAATATCTTGGTAGTTGCCCATGGGATCCCTCGGCCAAGGATGAATTGTACCACATAGTTCCTACAAATGATTTAGAAGTAAAAGAACATGATCCATAATTTGCTTATCCTTTTAGCAATTTGGTAGTTCTAAAAAAAAAAAAATGCCTCAAATGATACAAGATTTTGTAGCAATTTCTGGATCTAGGGCCAAAAACAAGATTCTTGCTTCATATACAGAAAATGATAACAGAACATTAAGGTATGCACAAGAGCATCATACTTTCAAAACTATTCAAAGAAAATAAAATAAAAAAATAAATGAAAGTAAATGCAATTATACCCATAAGGATCTTCTGAAAGGGTGCAAGCTTGAGAAGCAAGCTTGGAAAGTAATTGGATTTGCTGCCCACCATCCAACTCACTCAAGCATTTCTGAAGCACACAACACCCTTGACGATCTCTTGCTAGCTCAATGCAGTTAGCAATCGCAGGTTCAAAAAGGAACTACAAGGAGACAAGTCTCAATATGTAAGTAAACAAAAAGTGAACAATAACAATTTACAACTAGTTAAATTGAAATTTGCTTCACATTACCAAAAAAAAGGCAGCGCCTATGTTACTTCTCCAAAGATTCGAATACATTTAAATTGATAGGTATGCAAACGGAGGTTTAAGCTATATATTGGGAAAACATTGAAAATATTACAGAACCTTTGAACTTTAGTTAGTCACCGAACAAAAATGGGCACATGCAGAAGATGAACTAGGAACTAGATCGATAAACAAATGCATACCATATGTATCCAATCAAAATTCTGCAGGCCAAGAGACACTACAATTGTATCAGGAAAGATTGATTCTTCCTCTATCAAGTGGCTAGGAGACAAATTCCAAGAGAACTAAAATATGATGAAAGTTTTTGGCATAATTTCAAATACATTGTTTGCTAGGAAATGTTAGTGCAAAATTAGCAGAACTTGAACAACATAAGTTTAAGATATTATTGGATAATTAAAAGCTTCAAAATTAACCAGCTAAGGAATAAATACAGATAATAATGCCGTAATCTATTACAAAATCTGTATTTGGTTCTTTGACAACATAAAAATTATCAGTACCTAATATATATAGTCATAACTACAGAGTAAGCATCTCCATTAGTTGGCTTCAGACTTTGGAAAGGCAGAAAGCAGTAACATCCAATCTGTTAAAACAGGGATGATTGGCTATTGGATGTGTAGACGACAGAATCTTGGATGACCCATGATTATCACCTCAAATAGATTACAGAAATTATACATTATCATTTTCAATATGGTAAATTATTATTAATTTTTACTAAGTTTGCACTTGTTTATGATATAAATATATCTTGACAAGTGAATTCTTTTTCTAATCAACAAATCTTTCTATTAGATTTTGATGTACTTTCTTTATTTCCAAGTTAATATGAGTGGAAAGTCATGACCCGTAATTAGTTGCAGTATGATAATTGAACATTGTGTATATCACATTTATTACATAACTTGTGAGACTGCATTGCATGTTCATAGTATTTTGTGTCTTCTGTACAACAATAACAAAACAAGTTGTGTTCATCCAACCATTTGAGGTTATACTTTTAATTTTTAATTAGCATTGGTCTCCTCCTACTCATACCTTCAACTCTAAGTGATCCAACATTCCAACTTATCCAACAAAAGAATATATTGGCATCTTTGGACCTGTCCATATTGTTTTGTGTCTACTCTAAATTTGTAAATACGAGTCTTTAACATTACTGATAAGAAAGATAAACCAGTCATATTACAATTAAAAAGTGGTAGTGAGAGGGAAGAAAAGAGTAGACGTGGAAGAGAGAATTTGTTTACCTCTCTGAATCTTGGTGAAAGGTATTCCAAACAACGTTGTGCAACATGACTACCATTGGAGTTCTTTATCAGAGAGACAATATCAGGTTTAAGAGCTGAAGCAATCATAGAGTATTGCTCTTCGTTTGTCATAGTTTCCATTATCTTTTGTACAACACGAGTTCTACAATTGGCAAAAAATGAAAAGAAATTGACACGCAATGGAGAATCTACGAATACAGAATCAATTACAGAAAAAAGACTCATACCCATGTTGATTGCAGGAGATTCGAAGGAGTTCGCCATCACTAAGGGAAATTTTATAAATCAGGTGTGTTATTTGATGCTCTTTACAAACCTCAACAAGCTTCTGAAGAAAATAGTTTCCAAACTGATCTGTCATTAGCTCAACAACATGGTCGATGAGTGCAAGAAATAACTTATCAAAATCTTCTTGTTTCCCTTTATCAAATATGCTCTGCAAGGAGCGGCAGTGATTATGATCCTTAGCTAACAAGGGCAACTGATCAATGATATCGTCTAACGAATAACTTCTGAAATGCATTGATGAAGATTTCATTTTCTGATTGGAATTTTCAAGAAAAGAACCTTCAATTTTTGGAATATCCAAGTTTAGAGCACGATTATTCTGAAATATGCAGCCCGTCTTAGTATTAGGCATATGCATCCTACTGTTGTCAGTAAATTGGGTCAATTGACTACATCCACTAGAACTAGACTCAGAAAATAGAGGTGAACTCCCTCCATGTAATTTTATTAGACATTTTTCAGGAAAATTTTGTTCACCAAATCTGCCCAGAATTCCATGTCCATTGGAACTTATGCCATCACTATATAGACAACATGATGGTTCTTTCATCCCATTTGGAAGCATAAAGCTGTCACACTGACCAGAATATCCATTAAGATGGTATCTACCAAGGTTACCACTTCTAAGTAAAGAAGGATTCGACTGATTATTTCTTCCATTGACCATATTAACATTTTGACAAGGATCTAAACTACCATGTCCAGCTTGAAGAGGAATGGACATGTAAACTCCTGATAGTGGCTCATTGCCAGACAAAAACCAAGTTTCCATGTTTGCTCCTCTTTGAGAATGTCCATCTTGACATTGATGATGACACTCAAGATTACTTCTATAGGTTCTATCATACCCCACATTGCGACACTGCATACTAGATTGACTTAGTTGCTGATGACGGATACTATCTGAGCATGATAAATCCCTGTGGCATTGCTGCTGGAGTTGTGGAGCTGGAAACTCAAGCCCCTGCATAGGAACATTAGGCATTGAAAAGGTGTGATTTACACCCATGATAGAAGAGCAATTTGGGAAGTCTCGCCACTCTGCTGTGTGATCGCCTAACACATTCATTGGGCGATGACAATTGCGCTCGAAGAAGTTTGGATCATTATGTTCAGAAGCTCTATTGTGTATATTGGGTTCAAGATTTATGTGAAAAATAGTGTAATCTTCTGATACCAGATTGGACGGATGCCCTTCCCTGGGCACAGCATGCGGCACGAGAATTGGACTGTTGGTCAACGAAGGTCCAGGAGAGAGGTTATTTAAGTGTGCTGAATAATTTGGATCCAATGGCAAAGAGTGATTAACTGATAATTGATTGCCTTCCAAATGTAGATTATCTGACTTGATTGAAGTCATATCCTTAAAGCTCATATCCTGGAATGCCAATGTCAAGGATTGTTCATCGGGCAATCTGAGAGTATCTTGATTGACACTCACACCCAATGTTTGATAGTAGCTACGAGAATTATCCTGACTGAATGGTGTCTTGATCAAAGAGTTGCTACAATTGCCTTTTGTGGGGTGAAGAGTATTAAACAAGTCACGCAAATTACTTGAAGAAGAATGATTTTTAAGCTGACATGCAGAACTTGTTTCACGCCCAAGCAAGGCACTGCTACGAATCGGAAGACTATTGTTATAATTTCCTGTAGTGGCGTTTGGTATCTCCCTAAGAAGCTTGTCTAAATCATCATAGTCTCCTACCTCCATATTGCAATGGGAAGGGCTTGGATTCTCACAATACGTGCCAAACATCAGTCTTCTCCGTAGAGAGCTTCAACTCACTAATGCACAAACACGACCAACTGGTATAAGCATACAAATACATACCATTAAGCATTCTAAGAAATCAATCTTACAAGAGACCTGAAGCCTCAACAAATTACTATACAAATTTCTGTGATAGATACAGTGGACAAAAGCGAGAAACTGTCGCTAAACCTTCACAAGTCATAGAATCCAAAATGGTATGAAACTGCAGTGTGGGATTATTAGCACAAACTGGAAGCACGTGCCTATTAAGCTAGTGTAAACAAATGCATAACCAAAAAGGGGAAAACAAACGGCAACAGGTCAATTTCAGAGTACGATCAAATCTCCTACCCTCTGTTTTTATTGAGATGACGAGAAAATCGCTCGTTTAATCAATGTAGTCGTGTCCGACCCACATGTACTGCATCTATTTAATTGAAAGGAATCGTATATGCAAAAGGACAGATAAGCCGCAACACGAGAAAGAACTACTGCTCGGACAATTACCACCATCAGACCAGCACATACATATATCTCGCAACAAAAGATAGAATCCACAATCCCCCCACCAATACCTTCCCAATGCAGATAAATCACATCACAACTCAAAACCCCGATCGCCTCACATAGCCAAAACACACAAAATAATGGAAGTTGAGAAAAACCCAACTTTCCGAAACAAATCGACAAACCATCAGTAACAAAAAGATCGAACCCAGAACAGAAAGAAGAGACGACAAACAAAAAAAACAAGGTCGGAAAAATATTGAAGCGGCGAACTACGCGACGATCGGAGCCCGGAAGAAGGGGGTTACCAGGCAAACGAGGAGCCGATGCATCGCTCGGCCGAATTGAGCGACGATCGGGATCGTGAGGACAAAGAGGGGCGGGGCGGCAGTGATGCAGGAACGTGGCAGAGAAGTGGCGTGGAGAAGGAGGAGGAGACGCGAGAAAGGCGAGCCTTTTTATCGAGTAGGGCAGCCAAGCAATCTCCTCTCCGCTTCGCGTACTCCTTGCCAAATACTACATATGACTCTTATTATGCGGGCAGTGGGAGAGAAAGAGAGAGAGAGAGAGCGCACATATTATCATGCATATGAATAAATCCATGCATGCCTTCATGCTTGGGTTTTAATCGGGTTTTAGTTGGGCTTTAGGAATACTAATCCCTCTGATTAATGAACAAACAATTTTAAACACAATAGTCGACCTCAACAATAATCGTTCCATTTGGAGATTAAGGAGATAATAAGGCCAACACATTATTACTTAACTAACACGACGTAGGTGGAAAGGGTGCACTAGTAGTCCAGAGGCCACTGCTCGTTTTGTCCTTCATGATGGTTGCATGGTTGTGGCAAACTAGAGAAAGGGAAGGCTTTCACATGCATAGGACAAAATTAGGAAGGAACTTGAATGAGTTCATATTGTAGTTAAGTGTTCTGTTTCATTGAATGAGTTCACATTTTAAGTCAATAAAATTTGAGTTGCCCAATGAAACTATTTTCGTATTATTATTATTATTATTATTTAAAATGACAAGTTGTAAAGGCGGAAATGAGTGTTAGTAAAGTTCATAGGAGTAGGTAGACAGAGAAAGGGCGAGGAACAAGATTAGTTTTTTTTTTTTTTTTCCATTCTTGTTCGGCAAGTGACTAAATAAGGAGAGAATAATGCATGTTCTAAATAAACAGCTGAAATTCATCCTCTTATGGTCCCTCATGAATTAGTGAATAACTCAAAAAATCAAAGTTAATCATCACATAATAGAGTAATTTCGTGAGCTTTACCACGAGTCAACATTATTCAATTCTATAAATCTATTATATGATAATCAATTTGACTATGTTGTACAATAAAAGTTACGTTTGATTAGGAATAATGTAATCCAGTTTGTAATATAATTGAGCTTATAATATAATCCAGATTATATGTTGTAAGTCTTGTAATTCAGATTAAAACACATTTATTAGCTTTTGTAATGCAAATTACATTATATTACAGTTTTAAAACTGTACTAAATAAAGTAATTTATCTTGTAATATAATTTTGATTATATTACAAGACTGATTACACTTTACCAAACGAAAAATCATGAGGTCGGGGGCTATAGTGTAGCAGAAGGGTGCTAAGTTGTATCTAGGCATATACGACTCGATCTCTAATTACGTCGTATTTTGCAGAAATTTTTTCTCCCAATGAAATATACAATCATGAGAAGCTGAGCTTCTAGGTTGTCCGTCGCACTCATTTATACTGTTAGTCGACGAAAAATTTTCATGAGACCGAATTGATCACCTCAAATTCGAGATTACTTTATTATTATTATTATTATTATTTACAATAGAGAATTTTGGATGTTGATTTGCTACTTGTTAGGTTTAAAACTAATTAACATAGTTAATATATAAGTTGGTGAAAATTGCTTGAAACAATATTTGACCACCGCACTGATGAAGTGCTCCCTTAATTTCACACCAATTTCAAGTCATCATTTTGGGAAAATGGGTCAAGATATTCCATTGTTTTGATGAATACTTGCAAAATATAGATTAAATGCAAAGAAAAAAAAGATGTAAACCTAAAAAATAAAAGCGTCCATCTAAAATTGAATAGATGCTTTATTGTCTTCGCAAGGGAAGAGAAAAAAGCTTGTTTTTGCGTCTTTCCTAAATTAAGATTTAAATTAAAGAGTAAATATATGAATAAATAAATATTATAAGAGTCTATTTTTTTCTTAATTAAAGTTATGCATGATAATTTTAAATATTACTTATCATTCTTCCAATGATATTATTATAATTAGGAGAAATATAGTTTGAATTCTATTAGACTTATCTGAAATTGATGCATCTTTTTGCTCACTTAGTATCAATGGCGTTAATTTGTGGGAACATAATTAGTGTTGTGGTGTGGCTTAACAAAACGAGATTAAAATTGAAATGAATTTTTTAAGATGATCGGGATAGTTTGCGATGCACTGACCGGGCTTTATCTACGGACACAATGATGCTACGTCCACTCCCGGGAGCAATGCACATGAAGCATCAGACGATTTGAGAAGACAACATGATTTTTTAAACAGTATTTTGATCAAATAAAAAAAAATGTCACTGATGTGTTTGATTTTTTTTTTCAAAACAAAAAAAAGATGTCAATTCTTTTGACAGATTTGTTAATTAAAGATGAGTTTGGGATTGAGGAGTTTTCTCAAATTTTTTCTTTAATAGATCTGTTAAAATGTTGTTAATATTAAAATAGATGTCACAATTAACATCAATCTAATGCCCATTTGTTGGACAATGATATATTCAATTAAAAATCTCAAAAAAAAAATCAATGAATAACGTAGTACTTTATATGTAACAATTTTCGACGGGTTCATCGTACCTCCCAGGGTATAGTTTGATTCGAGACGGTGGCTGGAGGTCGTCGATGATGTTCGAGCGATAATCGGATATGTACATGCAAAATATCACATCATTTACTAAACATTTCATTTAGTTTTTTCACTAAATATATCAGAGTTCTAAAAAGGATATGACAGCTAGACAGGATCCTTTGTCCCAGAGGATCCCTATCCCGACTGTCCCGTACTCATCGACGACTGTCGATGAGTCGTCCGATCGTTGATCGGACATTATCGATGATTTTTTTTTTCGTACCGAATCAAATGATATCCTAGAAGAACGGTGAACCGGTCGGAATCGTTGCAATTGCTATCTCGTTGGATTCGACGGTGAATCCGACGAGATCGCAATTGCGGCCATCCCAACGAGTTCACCGTGCTCCCAGGTTATAGTTTTGTTCGGGATGGCGACCGGAGATCGTTGGTGGTGTACGATCGACGATTGGACGACTTGTCGACTACCGACGAAAAGTTGGATAGATGAAATAGGGGATAAAGTGGGGAAGAGAATCTACTCTCTACGACAGCGTATTGGGATGGTTATCTGTAGCTCCCGAGATGACAGATACTTCCAGGTGTTCTCATACGAGCTCCGAAGCACCCCGCACCATGCCGCGATACTTCCAGGTGTTCTTGGGAGCTCCCAAGCACCCCATGTCATGCCGCGATACTTCCAGGTGTTCTCATACGAGCTAACAGGTACCACACCCCTGTCTCATCGACACAGACAGGGGTTGTCAGCTCCCCTGGCTATATAAACCCTCCACTCCTCATTCCGCAAGTATGCGACAGAGCCCTCTCTTCTACTCCGCTGTCTTTCTTTTGCTCTACTATATTGCCTGCGAGATACTGACTTGACCGTCGGAGGACCTGACCGGGGGAAATCCCTGACGGGTTTGCTAACCGCCATCTTATCGCAAATCGCATCCAGGTCAGAGCCAGCCCCGAGCCAGGTTAGCGGAGCTTGTGACACTCGGTGTACCGTCTCACCCTTGAGACTTCCGCCTCGTTTCACGATAGGATCAGATATCCTAGAAGAATGGTGAACCGGTCGGAATTGTTACAATTGCGATCTCGTTGGATTCGACGGTGAAATCGACAAGATCGTAATTGCGGCGATCTCAACGGGTTCACCGTACCCCCAAGTTATAGTTTTGTTCGGGATGACGGACGAGGACCGCTGGTGGTGTCCGATCGACGATTGAATAACTCGTCAACTATCGATGAAGAATTGAATAGGTGAAATAGGGGATAAAAGTGAGATAGAGAATCTGCTCTCTACGAGAACATATTGGGATGGTTACCTGTAAATTTGTGGGTCGAAAAGGATATGGACTTACAATTTGACAACTAATAATGGTCGAAATAAATTTTATAAAAAAGGTTTTTAAAATTGGGTTTAGTTCCTACGTTCCCTGTCCGCCGGTCAAAGATGTTGCCTTCTCCTCTTCGTCCCGTTCTTCCGATACGTGACTAAACTGATCCCAGAATTCACCCGTATAATAATCAGCTACTTATGGCGTTATAAGGCTCGTCCATTCGTGGGTACAATGTGCGTTAGAAGAATGAGTCAGGACAATAGCGAACCAATTACTAATCCAATCCCCATGTCTCTTCCCATACTCGGCATAAACAATGGAAAGAGGACGCGAGAGGGCCATGCCCCACCGTTCAGCGCGACGCGCGGTTCTTACTCTCATCTCTCTCTAGGGTTTCTCGATCGGCATCCCTCGAATCTATCGTCGGCTTCCGTAATCGGCAGGTGGGTTCCCGTCGCGGTCGTTCGATCCCTACTCTTCTCCGATCTCGAGGTGTTTCACCGGTGGTAGCTTGACGATTGTTTGTCTACTTCATTTTCTATGATCGGAGTCTCGTTGGTTAGGATCCGCCTTTGGGTTGGCCCTTCGTTGCTAAGTTTTCGCCGATAATGACAAGGGGGTCGATCGGAGTTCTTGTTTAAAAGTGCCATTTTTTTAATGTAATTTTAGCGGACTCGTTGATTTGGAGATGCCCTCTTATTTGATTGCAGCTATAATGATGATATCCGTACTTTTAGTTGAAATTTATGCGATACATGTATTCGTAAGGGATCTTTTTAATACTTTGGTGATGGTTCTTTCTTAGGGACTCGTCGTCGTCGTCCGTAACAAGATTGCCAATCGATTCCGAGCTTATTCCTATCCCTTATTGAACGAGGTGTTGACTTAGTGTTGCCGATGGATCAGACTGCAAAGATGGAAAGCCACTTGTCATCAGCTGCGGCTTTTGTGGAAGGAGGCATCCAGGATGCTTGTGATGATGCTTGCAGCATATGTCTAGAAGCTTTTTGCGACGGTGACCCTTCCACGGTGCGTGGTATTCATGGTGTACATATATATTCTCGATGACAATATTGCTTTGTCTCTATAGCTTGATAGATGTCTCGTATATCTCTTTGTTCTACAGGTTACTAATTGCAAGCACGAGTTCCATCTACAGTGCATTCTCGAATGGTACTTCCCTTGTCGCTCGCTTTGCTATTATTGTTCTATGTGGATTACTGAACTTGTGTTTTCATTTAACTATTATTTTTCATTTGAAGACATATTTGTAATACAACTTTGTTGCATTTTGAGTAGTAATGCAAATCTAAACCCATTTTAGTCTTTTTTTTACAGTAATAAGATCACAGAGTGTGTATACTTGTTAATGAGTGTGTTTTCTTGTTTGAGGTTGCTTTGTTGCATATTGATTCTTCCTGCTAATTTTGTGCGCAGTATTCTTTCCATTACCTCAAACAATATTGGTTGTTTCAATTTATTTATTTATCTTAAATTTATTTATCCTTCGACTGCATAATTAGGTGCCAGAGAAGCTCTCAGTGTCCAATGTGTTGGCAGACTATTGGTTTGAAAGATCCAACCAGGTATACGTCAAATTAAATTCGCAGAATATACTCAGATCAGTGGTAGAAAATTAAAATCTGATCACTCTTGATCATGACAGCCAAGAGCTATTGGAGGGTGTAGAGCATGAAAGGAGCATAAGACTTAACCATGAACGCACTGCTGCTATTTTTCATCATCCAGCACTTGGTGATTTTGAGTTGCAACATGTGTGTGCTCCTGTAAAATGGCTTTTGATTCTTTGCCTGTGATTTATTTGACATATAAAAAGGCAATGGTTATTTCCTTGTCCTTCTACATAATGATTGTTTCTTATGAACTTTTCATTGCAGTTGCCCGTTGGTGGAAGTGATGCTGAACTTGAAGAGCGTATTATCCAACACTTAGCCGCCGCCGCTGCTGCCAGGGGAAGAGCACATCACATTGCTAGAAGAGGATGGGTTAGATCAGGATCTCAAGGCCGTCCACAATATTTGGTTTTCTCTACTAATCAGAATTCACCATCAGTAGGCTTCGAACCTACTTCCCCTGCCGTAGGAGGGGAAAATGAATCACCTCCTGCAGTAGTTGCTGTTGATCCATCAATTTCAACTACTAGTCCGGGAAGGGAATCCACTGAAGTTACCAGTGACTTCCAAGCTCAAGTTAACCAGACTCCATTGTCAACTTCAAGAGACAGTGATAATACAAACAGACCTAGTATTTCAACTCCCAGGTGCTCTTTAATCTTCAGTATCGTGTACTTGTAAATCTATTTCTTCTAATTCCTTACATATTCTTCCCCTGGACCATTGGGTTGCTCTGATCATTCATTATATAGGAATGCAACTGGCCATTATTCTGTTAATCAAGACAGACCAGGGCCCTCTGAGTTGCAATCTCTCTCAGAAACTCTGAAATCTCGCTGGAATGCTGTGTCAATGAGGTATTTCAACAATTAAGTTCTGTTCTCACTTTGGTGGATGCACAAATGCTGATCGTGCTATTTGTACATTTCTCTTTGCAATTAGATACAAAGAATCTATATCTAGGAATACCCGAGGATGGAGGGAGCGGCTATTTTCACGTAATAGTTCTGTTGCAGATATTGGTTCTGAAGTCAGAAGAGAAGTCAGTGCTGGAATTGCTAACATGTCACGAATGGTGGGACGCTTGGACACCAGAGAAAGTAGAACCACGAATTCGACTGTGTCACCCAGTGCCGAAGTAAATGCAGTTGTGGAACCAAGAAATGAGGGTGTTAGTGGCAGTCAAGCTAACACTTGTGTGAATACTAGCGCTTCATCCACATCTTGTGCTGCAACTTCTGGTTCCAACTAAGTTTTGTGCATTATCGTTCTCTTTGAGCTTGCCCCATTATTTAGGAGAGATGGTATGTACATTTCTGCTGTTTGTGCATTACGTACTATTTATGGCATAAATAATTAAACAAAGATGATAAGGCTTTTATACATTCAAATTTTCATTATTCTCTTGCATTGATCTATAGATTAAAAGGGGTTTGCACTTTAATGCCGGCGTACCTGTCCTTTCTTGTTAGAGAGGCAAAGAGAGCGGATTATAATGCTCGTCTCCCTTTTTTACCTCTGTGAGGTGAGCGAGCAGAGGGGGCTTGGAAAAAGGACTAAAATATCCAATTTCTTTTTCCTAATGGATATTTTGATCAAATATTCTCTTTCCATTCACGTCTTCTATCCTCTCTCTCTCTCTCTCTGATTCTGGTAAACAAAAATAGAGTAGATGAAATCCTCTACTTTCCTTCCACCCTCCTCTCCTTTCTCTTTTCTGTTTTCTTTTCTTCCTTTGCTCTCCGGCTGAATAGGCAAGGTCTAAATTGCTACTTTCTTGGGTTTGACTCTGCCAACATTATCGGACTGAACAGCAGTCATAATCACTTGTTTCAAATGTTGCTCTGACTGATATAACTGAGTTGATAATTGCACCTAGATTGATGGCCGGATGATGCTTTTGATTTACCTCTCTTCATCTCGTTGTGGGATCGGGACGTTTGGGGTGAGCGAAATTACCTTTTTACTTTATTGAACCTATTAAAATAGAAAGAACCCAATTATTTTGATGAAACAGATTGCTTGTTGAAATTCACGTCAGACTGTGATTCATGTTGCTAGGGTGTCGGATGTACCTGATGCAGAGACTACCTATTCAACAACTGTGCCTCGGAAGATTAGCTAATTGAATGGTTTTGTTAACGCAGAGACTTACTATGCATTATTTCTTAATTTTACAGAATAGTGTAAAATTTCTCTAGCTTAGGTAAGCATGAGAGATTTGTATCACAACCAACAATTCAATGACTTCAATTTTTATATATCTGTTATTGGATGAACCCAATTTCAAGTCGGGCAGAACTACGATATTCTTTAGACTATGATATATCATTTGGAAACCTTCTTGTAAGTGAAGAATGGTTAGATCCCTGAAACGTAGCTGTATAGTAGTTGGTCCACTGTTTTTATATATACATGCTTCTGTGAAGATGGTGTGTATGGATAAATCATAGATATCTTTTTGTTAAAATTGTGTTGAATCGTTTATTGAAGATTTAAACACCAAGAGAAAAAGGTCATTTTCTTCCCTTTATGTGGCATTTCCTTGCATGTTCCAGTAGACCGAAATCTTAAATTTTGTGTGCAAAATTTTCTTTTCATATGTTTCTCTGTTATTTTCTGCAACTCTTACAAATTTCACTGCATGTTCCCACTAGACCAAAATTTTGGACTACACGGTAGCCAGGAATTAGGATGGTGATTATAGTAAACTCGGCTTTAGGATTTGCATCAGACAAGTAAATCCAATTATTTTTCATTCACATTATTTAGTTTAGAAGCTCCTATTTTCTATTGAATACCTTGAAGATCTAAGTCTTGGCTTAATTATTAATTTGCTAAATTTGATCAATTGTGAGCTTTAACTTTGCTTCAAATGGCCTTCGTTTGTTGCGGATTCTTCTATTTATTCGATGAATGCTTTTATGAGTTTTAACCTATGGCTTGTGTGCGCAGTGAATACTATATGAATGCACGCTGAAGTGGTACAGATGCTATTCTTTTATGGGCCTTATTATTGTCCAAAGGTTGTTTTTCAAGCATCTTGGCTTAGATTTGATAATTCCTTCAGCTGTAATAAGGCTGTTTGTAGAGAAATATCATCCATGGAGGGGGATGCATTACTCAAGGGCAAGTTTACTGTGGTAATCCATGCTTAAAAGCAAATTTCAAAGACCTAAAAAAATTTATTAATGCTTTTGTTGGATGTGTTAGACGTGTCGGTAGAATGCTGGTCACAGATTTTCTTATGTGAACGTTGTTACGTTTCCTATTGTTGAGGTATGTATATATTGATGGTGTAATTTTTGTTAGGTCTAGTTTGACTAGGTTCAGATGAGCTTAGGTTTCGATATTTGATAACGATGTTAAACTGTAGGTGAAGTCTAGATGGATCGGGGAGATCACACACTGGCACGGGAAGAGTCCTAATGGAATTAGTCATACCTAGTGGGACTAGGTGAAGTTTGGGTGGATCGGGAAGATCGTACGCTGGCAAGAAAAAATTCCTAGTGGGACTAAGCACACCTAATGAGACTAGGTGAAGTCCAAGTGGATCGGGAAGATCGCACGCTAACACGAGAAAAACCCTAGTTTGGAACTAGTCAAGGGAAAGTTTAAGTCGGTCAAAGGTTTGATCGAACACTTGGTGAGGAAGTCCTAACATGTCATGGTTGATAAAGGTCAGACAAGGGGACGCTAGACTTGTGCACATAAATTAAGGTTAGGTCAATTGATTGGGTAATCAATTGGCGTTGGTTTCTCGCGAACAGAAGTCTTTTTAATTGATTGGGTGATCAATTAAGAAAGGAGTGAATCGATTGGGAGAGTTGTGTCGCGAGAACAGAAGAAGACTGAATTGATTAGGTAATTGATTCAGCCTCATCTTAATCGATCAGACAATCGATTAAGGGGGACCGTAATCGATTGGGCAATCGATTAAGGGGTATCGTAATCGATTAGATCAACACAGAAAGGTGCTGAATCGATTCAGCAATCGATTAAGAGACTAATCAATTAAGCTTAAAAAAAAAGTCGTTGAACGACTAAATCGGACGTGGTAATCGATTGAGTAATCGATTAGGGAACCTTAGGTCGTAGGTATATAGGGTTTTTACGCAGGTTTGAAGCAACATCTCTTCGGCAATTTTTGCACGCCCTCCTCCTTCATCGTCATTTCAAGGAAAGTCTTGGAGCATAGTGTTGCTGTATTTCCAAGGTTCTAGAGTCGATTCTAAGCTAGAAGAAAGCAAGAAAAGCAAAGAGAATTCATTGTTATAAATCTTGTAAGATTATCTTTATATTTGCTTGTATTCTTGTTGTATCTTCTTAAGAGCTTGTACGAGATTTCTTCACCTCCACAAAGGAGTCTTTCATAGTGTTTGAAAGCGTGAGAAGAGTGGATTTTTGGATTAGTCACCTCAAGGAGGTGGATACCAAGTAAATCCTTAAGTGTTAGCATTGCTTAAAGTCTTCCGCAGTGAGAAATAATCAACAAGCAAATCAAAGCTAATCACCCCCTCTAGCTCGCCTACCAGTCCTAACAAGTGGTATTAGAGTAAGGTCACTCTTCTTTGGACTTGTCGCCAAGAGAGCATGAGCTAGAGGAAGAAGAAGAAATTTGAAGAAATCCTAATTTCAAGTAGTCATCATCAAGAGGGTTCAACTTCAGCAATGGAGTTCGGCTATGACATCCGGGTACCTCTACTGTACGACAAATCCAATTTCGATCTTTGAAAGTTGATTGAAAATTTATTCATGATGGATATAGAGTAATGGTTTGCTCTAATGGAGAGTTTTGAAACACTAACAAATAACAAGGGAAAACTCCTCAAGAATAGCAAATGGAATGAGGAACAAATGAAGAGATGTGAGGCTAATGACAAATTGACTAAATTATTGGTCAATCTATTGTCAAGCATAATCTTCAACCAAATTGGAGAATTTCAAAATGCCAAGGAGCTTTGAAGCAAATTGGCAAAGCTTCATGAAGATTCCTCCACTTTGCCAACTCAAGACAAATCCGAAGAGGGAGATTCATCGGAGAAAGAGGATTCGAAAGTTGAGAGATGCTCAGCATCCGAAAATGAAATTCAAGAAGCCTCCACTTCAAGAATTGAGTGGGAGAAAAATTCACTATTGACATCGGAATAAAGAAAAGCTTCATCATCATCATTCGAAGTCATTGAAAAGGAAGAAAGTGTCACCCCTACAAGCAAAGCTATAGAAATTTTAATTTGTCAAAATAAAAATCATATTGCTTACTTTGAATGTATGGAAAGAGGATACTACAAGAGTAAGTGTCCCGAATTAGTCAAGAAGAAGGTGTAAGTGACACCTAAGGCCAAGGAAAGTCAAAGAAGGTTGGCCTCATGATACGAAAGGATAAGAAGCACATTGTGTGATTCTCATGCAAATAAAAGAGTCATTATCAGAACCAATGTTCAAAGGGGAAAGATCCAACCAAGACAAAAAGAAGAAACTCAAATCAAGGGGGAGCCTCCAAGAACAAGACTAAGGTACTATTAGGTAATGCTACTCATTTAAATCATCATAATATACATGCTAGAAATAATTATTATCATTTAAATGCTATTTATCATGAGAATATGAGGTATGAAAACCCTAAGGGAAAATATAGAGTCTTGCATGCTAGAACTACCACACCTAAGGATACGGGAAAATCTAGGTCATTCAATGGTAGACCTACCCAATCTAAGACCAAAAAGAAAATTTTCCATGGTCTTTATGAAAAATCCAAGGTTGAAGAAATAATGATAGAAAATTAAGTTTTGAGGTCAAAACTTGATAACTTGAAAAAATTCCTTAAGAGAATAGAAAATCTATTTAAGAGATCAAAAATTCAAAACCTAAGTTTAAGAAATCAAGAACCCTCTAGAGACAAGAAAGGTTTGGGTACAAACCTAAAGTCAAGGATGATGGATCATCATATCATAAAGTTCCATATGAGTATGAAACTAAATTTAGGTCTAAGAGTCAAGTGAAGGTCACAAGGGAAGTCATTCTTAGAGTTGACCAAACTAAGACTAAAATGACTAAGACTTCGGAGAAGCCTAGGAAAGTCATTAGGAAGGTATCAAGGGAAGTCATCCCTAGTGAATACCTAGAACACCAAGGAGCACTAAAAGATTTTGGATTCTTAGAGTCTGTTCGTCACATCCTAGATAGGTCTAGGGAGTGTCAACTCAAATTGGAAGGATAGTTAGCCCAACCTTGATGAAGTTGACACTTTGGGACATTTTCAAGGAATTATTACCCTTGAAAATGAAAACAAATATTTAGTTACTCTTGAGGAGTAAAATTGTGTCAAATCACACTTTTGGAAGATCAAACTTGATAATATTAGCACAACTAAGATAGAATCCATAGAAATGCCAAGTGGGGGGGGGGTAGGCATAATCTTGAAAATTAGTGGCCAAATTAGGATTATCAATGACTTAGCGATGAGTTATTAATACTTAGATAGAAAATTTAGGTTTTTTATGCTAATATGCCATAAGTTGTGTGTCCTATCATATGCCATGTCATTATACTTAATCATTCATATTTTATTATGAAAATATCATATATCATGTCATACATGCATCAATTAGTTAAATTATTTTTACTTTTTGTAAAATTTTCGTATGATGCATGCCATAAGCATTATCATGCATTGTTAAATTTAAATTGAAACTAAGGACATTGACATTACTTGACATCCTAGGTGGATAATCAATATTTATAATGTCTAGATAGAACTGCATAAACTCTTAGTTTATGGAAAAAATGACTTTCACATCTCATAAAGATTATAAGTCGACTTGTATATTTTTGGAGACACAATAAATATAAATGAGATGTTAGAAAGATGAACTAAAACTCAAAGTATTGATAAAGTGCATTCTTTTGAGTTTTAATTTCATCCAAATAAGAATTTAAGTAAATTCCAATCATTAGGAATGTTAATGTACATGTTATGTGCATTTAGTCCAAAGAACATGGTTGAAAGCTATTTTTGAAATCGTTTTAAAATTATTTTAGAAAATCTTGGTGAAGACTATCTTTTAATAGTACTCATCATAGATAAAATGAATACAAAATAGAGTGAAACATTGAAGGTTTTTCAAGGTTTCCAATTTTGTGTCAAATTTTGAAAATGGGTTGTATTTTCATAGAAATCTATTTTTCCATGATAGTATATGTCATAAATAACGTCTACATAAAATTTTAATATTTTAAAATTTTGTAGAATTATTTAAGAGTTTTTGAAGTTCGGTTTGAATTTGTTTTAAATAATCAGAAACTCCAAATCGATTAGGTGATCGATTAAGACATACACTAATTGATTGGTCAATCGATTGGTGAGACTTTTCTACGAGCACAAAAGCTCACTTAATCGATTCGTTGATTGATTAAGGGCTGCCGTAATCAATCAGGTGATCGATTAAGGTATAGTTTAATCGATTGGGACCTAACACCAATCGATTGGTACGACTAAAATTCTCTGATTTCGGTCCTTTAACCTAATTTTAAGTAACCTAACAATCCTTAACCCTTTGGAATACTTTTATAAGTATATTTGGGTGAATTTCATAATGAAATCAAAAAGAGAGATGAGTTTGGTGAAAAATATATGGGTTAAGGAGAGGTTTTGATTCAAGTTTTGAATTTCAAAATCTTATAACCTCAAGTTGAGATTTTATAAAGGTTTAGGAACTCAAAAATCATTATTGGTGCAATGATAGAGGTGTAAAGCATGTTTTGAGGGGAAGGTCATCCTTAAATGCATGCATCTAAATTTGTTTTGATTTTATGAGATGATGAAAATTGGAATTGGATGAATGCTCAAGGATGAGCATGGTTGAGTATGGGTTATAATGAATAGTATGTGACTTTCATTGAATGTCTTTGACCATATTAACTCTTGGGGAGAGTTTTTGATGTGTGTCAAATAAGGAGAAATGGTAGAGCTAATATGAATTAGCCTTACTCAAACATAATGTCAAATATCAAAAAGAGAGTGATTGTTGGTGCAATCTTTGTTAGGTCAGGGTTGACCTAATTTGACTAGGCTCGGGTGAGTTTAGATTTCAATATTTGACAATGATGTTAGAACTGTAGGTGAAGTCCGGGTGGATCGGGAAGATCGCACACTAACATGTGAAAAGTCCTAGTGGAACTAGACACACCTAATGAGACTAGGTGAAGTCCAGGTGGATCGGGGAGATCGCACGCTGGGAAGGAAAAAGTCCGAGTGAGATTAGGCACACCTAGTGAGACTAGGAGAAGTCCAGGTGGATCGGGGAAATCACACCCTCGCTTGAGAAAAGCCTAGTTGGGAACTAGACAAGAAAAAGTCCAAGTCGGTCAAAGGTTTGATCGGACACTTGGTGAGGAAGTCATAATAGGTCACAGTTGATCAAGGTTACGCAAGGGGACCCTAGACTTGTGCACACAAGTTAGGGTTAGCTCAATCGATTGGATAATCGATTGGCGTTGGTTTCTCACAAACAGAAGTCTATTTAATTGATTGGGTGATCGATTAAGGAAGGAGTGAATCGATTGCGTAATCGATTGGGAGAATTGTGTCGCAAAAACAAAAGCAGACTGAATTGATTAGGTAATTGATTCAGCCTCATCTTAATCGATCATACAATCAATTAAGTGGGACCGTAATCGATTATTCAATTGATTACGACGGTATTGCGCGAGAGCACAGAAAAATAATGAATCGATTCAACAATCGATTAAGATCTTCTTTGTAGCGGTCCCGCCTCTTTGGTCCCCGCAGGCAACCCTTTAGGCCGGCGACCCTACGGTCTTCCCACTCCCGACAGTGAATTTTACTAAATTGAGGTAGTTTTAAATTCTAAATTGATTACGTATTTTGTGGATGACAATATTTTGAAATTAGAATTTAGGGGGCGCTTGGTATATATTTGGCAATGAGAATGGTAATGGATTTTGATTGAGGGGTTTATGAGTTTAGTGATAACCTAGTGGAGGTTGGGTTATGAAATCAAGGGTATCATATTCTTATTTTGATTCTAACTTCCATATACAAGTATCATAAATGGGAATGAAATAGATTTCATTTCAATTCCCGCCTTCTAAACTTGTTTACCAAGCGTCCCTTAAATTATTTTAATATACCATTAGCGCCATGTAAATTATGAATGAAATGAAAAAATATTAAAAATTTTGATATAATGTAAATTATATAGAAAATTTAATATATTGAAAATTTTAATATAATATTATACATATTGAAAAATTTCGAATCGGTATTGAAATATATCATATCAATATCGAAATTTGAATATAAATAATATAATATTTATATTATATCGAAAATTATTAAATTGAAAGTTCGATATATAAAATTGTAGTATAATATTATTTATTTTATATATCAAAATTTTTAATATTATATAGGATATGAAATTTTAATTTTTCTTGTGTTTTCACTTTAGTAACTGATTCGATTCAAATAAATTGTCCGAAGATACTTAACAATATATTAATCTAAATAATTATAAATAATATAAAAACGCCGCCGGTGCCCCCGCAACCCTGACTTTCGGCCTTCTTTTTGCCACCTCCCCCGCCGCGTCCCCCTACCGTTTTCTCCCTGCTTCTTTTCGGTTTTGGTTTCACTGCCTACCCATGGCGGAGTGCCAGGACGTTGGCGGAGCGATCGGTGGTAAGATCCGGAGGCGCTACTTCCGCCGCACGACGCCTTACGACCGCCCCCTTACGGCCGCGAGGCCCGTCCGTGACCATCAAGCGGCGGAGCGTGACAACGGTTGGCTGTCTAAGCTCTTGGACCCTGCTTCCCGGGCCGTCGCCTGGAGCGCCTCGCTCCTCTTCCCCTCCGTCTTCCAGAAGCGGCTGGAGGCTCCCCCGTCTACACCACCAGGTTAGGTCCATCTCTGTCTCCTGGCTCGCCTACTTATTGTTATTTTACTCGGTTCCGAACCCTTACATTGGAGTGATTGCTTTTGGGTGCCTTCGTTATTCATATTAGTCGCCACATGTCATGTAGATTTACTTTAGTTGAACAAACTGCTATCTTTGGTCACTTTTTCTTCTATATCTACCGTGAGTTTTTGAAGGAACATTTTTCCCTCAGACTGAGCTTAATCCTTCAGTTTTCTTCTTCTAAAGAAATCTTATCTACTGCTAGTATGCAGAAACAAGTCGATGTTATCTCAATGTCAAAAAAAAAAAAAAACATAAGTCATCTTTGACTTCATGATTTCTATACACAATCATTATAAGGAATGTTGACGTTCATTGTTTACATCCTCGAGAAGTTATGCCTGGCAATTTTACATCCTTACTAAAAAATTCATCTGAGTATGAACAGTTCTATATTTGGCACTCGCGTTGAGTTCACAGGAAGGATAACCGTAGAGCCAATGAGTATTGAATATTTACTTGTATTAATACAACTTGTTGACTTGAAAATGTTTAGTATAGCTTGGTCAGTTGTTACTTATCACATTGTTTGCGTTCTTACAAATTGTGTAGACTTCAAATATCTCTTATGTGTAATGTGGTAATGGGTTGGCTTCCCCAAATCATGGCCTAATTTGGATAGAGAACTTACTGTAACTGGTATCAAGTTATTTGTACCTTGAAATGATGTCTCTCCAAAGGTTGTGCTGTTAAGAGGATTGCCTTGGTCGCTTCAATATTAATATTTCTTAATGTTTTTTTTTAAATTTTAGAATAGGTTAGCTTCTTCCTTTACCTTTAATTACTTATCATCTTGTCCACTTTTTGTCTCTTATTTGCATTTTATCATATTTTAATTAAAAAATCTAGGTCTTAAAAACTATTCCTTCATTGATTAACATTGTTGGATTGCATCTTAAATTTTCATCCAAATATTACATTGACAATCTGAGCCTTTGGTATCTGTGTGATAGAGATCTGATTTTTATATTATTGTTATTGCTCCTTCTATTTCCAGCATATGCAGCCTTTAGTCATAGTAATGTTAAGGAAACTAGACAACTAGTTGAGATATGTAATTCAAACTAACATCTGGAAAATATATATCGTGCTGTGTTATCAAATGGAAATGGCTATTCACGGATGACATTCCTATTGGTTTCAATTGAAGATTTTGCAAAATGAGGATTGTGAACTGTGCTATTTTATTGAGAAATGCAAACAAATCTTTCCAATTTTGCTTCTTGCTCTTTCATGACTATAGAATGTCTTTTTGCAAAAGGCCTAAACTTAGGTACAGAAGTATGTTTATTTTCTGAATTTTCTATGTTTATTTGCTGTATTTTCTAAGTCAAGGTATCTAATGCCTTATGGTACTTTGCATGGATGGTGGGTCTGGAATAATCTAACTCGTTCTGTATGAATTTTAAACGATCAATGTCTTTCATATCTGTAATGTGCATCTAATGTTCTTTTTCCAGTAACTACATTGTAACACACATTTTTTTTAACAGGAGAAAAACAGGGATCTAAGGAAGAAGTCCTTGAATACTGCCGTGCTGTAAGAACACACATTTTGATAGTTCAATTTCAATTCTCTTTATGTATAAGCATCAACATCTTTATGAGAATTTCTTTTGTACTCATCTATTGACAAACATAAGCTTTTCTTTGATTAATGTAATTGTGCATTTATTTTTATAGGGCTGCATGATAAATATTTAATGAAAAATGTTTTTGTTGTTATCTACCCTTAAATTGGTAACAACCAACTCACTTTCATATCTTATCTTTCCAACATAGGTTCTGGGTATTTTACCAAAGAAAGTTGACATGCCATGTTAATTAATTTCAGTTGTTCATATTCTTAAATTTCTAAATCAGCAGTTGTGTTGTGGAAACATACAAGCATTGGGTAGGAGATCCTGGATTCTTATGCATGACATAATTATTCGCTTGTGATAAATTCTTATCATCTGTAGGCATTTTAAGAAATCAGGGAAAATAATCAAGTCATATATATCCTGGTACACTTGGGATGAATCAACCAATTATGCTTGCATTGACTGTGATATATACAATGGAGAAGATAATGAAGATGATGGTTTAAGTTATAAGGAATTTCAATTGTTGATTGGCATGATTAATGAAATTTATCTTATTGTTCTTGTTTGATGGATATTATTTGGATATCTGCACTTCAATGCGCAATTTGTATAACCTCTCATTTGAGTGCATGAGTTGCTGTTATCAGTTATCACATATGCCACATGTAGCCATATGCTTTTTTTGGGTGATTTTATGTTGTTTCTTACTGCTGTGCTTGTTCTTTGTCCATATGTTCAATGGGGGATTGACCTATTATTATTATTCTTTTTTTTCATGTTTTTTTTTTCACATTTCTGCTTTCAGAATTTATTACCTGCAAAACAAGAACTAATTCCCAGCCATGAAAAGAATGCTGTTAGCTGTCTTAATGCTGGCTGTGCTCACGATGGAGCTCATTATTCTTGTATTGACAGGGAACTTTATCAGCTACTGACTAAGAAAACATACACAAGGTAGGTATTTGAGATTGGATTTCATTCATCATATCTTTTTTTATTCCGGATGTATATCATCTTGCTGTTGGTTTCTTTGACTATGCTTGTAATGTATCAATGATTTGGCAGGAGTGAGTTTGATCACATCACTCAAATATTACGTCATAGAGTCACAGAACCAAGTAGACCAGAAATGACTATTATTGAGGATAAAGAAATGAGAAAAGTGCCTGATAAAATAGATAACCAGAATCTGTGCGTTATTGATCCAACAGTTCAAACAACATCAAGTGCTGAGAAAAATAGTGAAGCTATTGCTACTGCAGAAGCAAGAAGTGCCTGTAGCTTGCATGGAAACGAAGCAACTCAAGCTGTCTTACTAGCTGTAAGTATTTTTTTTTTTACTCTTCTATTCCTGGGAATATTTTGTTTTCTATGCAAATGGTCATTTAAAATACTGAAGCCATCGCCTGCTACACTATTGTGTTAGCTTTTGCATACAGCTTGCATTCTGTTTCAAGCGCATAGAGGTACAGGATTAAGCTGAATTCTTCTACATAGATTCGGTGGATGTGCAGGATTTTGCTAAAAATATACATCTACCTTCATGAATATCAAGCTCCTTAAGCATTCTTAATATTCATATTTTCTTTTCTAATTCAAAATATATTTCTGAAAGTCAAATTGAAGGCAGCTTCTACCTCCGACAGTTTTTTTATTCCCACTTGTATGTTATCTTTTATGCATGTATTTAACTTTATAACTGGCCAGCAAAGGTTTCCTTTATGTTATGTTTCCTATGGGGGAGACAAATGTGGAAGGAAGCCAACGGCGGAAAGATTTACACAATTGCTCTTGCCCTCCATTTCTGCCACGTAAATGGAGGGAAAAGGAGGCAAGGTAAATCTTTCCCCCAAAAAACTTAGATGGGCTTCGTAAAATCCTAATTTCTTGATTTTTTTTGTCTTTTAAAATATTTTTAACAAATGGATTATAGAAATTTATATTCCCTCTCTTTCTTTCCCTCCAAAACAGTTGTGAGAATGAGAATTCTTGAAGTCTCTTTCTTTCTCAGGAAACACAAACTAAGATGACATTTCCATTCTTAGCTTTAATATCTTTTCTCTTGCTCACTTCTTTTTGTAGCTATTTCCCCTACCTTGTAGGCAACATAGTCTTAGTCTCCTTTCTTGGTGAGTTGCTATTGGCTGTTTTTTTCCCTTCCCACGTTTTAGAAGCTCTGTTTCAATTTGAGCCACATAAGCAGCTATTGAGGAGGATTATGAAGGATATTGCATAACAATCACACATAGCTTATGCAGTCTGCTTCTGTTGTTAAAAATGCTTATTTGGTTCATTTAAACTAATTTAAACTAAACCAATTTGCATGAAATCATAAACTCTCTTATTTAATAGCTTGTTGTCTCAAGTGCTAACTTGTCAATTGTTTTGCAAGTAATACATACTCTAATCATCAATATGAATATTTCATAAAATATGAATTACATTTATGTGGTTGTTCTTTGAATTTGATACTTCAAACTTGACACACTATCAATTTTATTTATTTGTTTGAATGTCAATTTACTTTTTCTCAGGTTCCCAAGGAAGAAGTTGCATCGCCAATTGAAATTGCTAAAGGTTACTTGAGTTTGAGGTCTTCTAAATTATCTCCAACATCTCTAAGCATGCAAACCCAAGATTTCTTGTTGGCTAGAACTTTTCGTAGTGGTCCTTCATATGCTAAGCAATCATTTGATAAGTCATTGGCATTAGGACCTGCAGTCCAAGTTTCACAGTCCCTTAAGGTGCCACTGTACAGTTTGATGGATCCAAATCTTAGATCAGCAGTCAATAAAATGTCTCATTGTCCATATAAGCCTCATCCTGTGGCTAGTAGAGAAGTAGGTGCAGAAACACATAACAATACAACTATTCACACATAAATTGTAGATGTTCATTTGTTTCACTGAAGATTTGAAAATTTTTCCTATAGAATGACACTTCTTTTATGGTGGTCCCTTTATGCCAATCCAGGTCTCTAATCCTCTGGAGATTACATCTCACAATCACACACGCCTGAAACTTCATGGGAGATCAGCAATATATAAAATGGCTCGTTCTCCATATTTTAATCCTTATTTAGTAGCTAATTCAAGGGTAAGTCTTGACAAAAGCTATTTATTAATAAAACTGAAGCCAATTCTGTAATTTTGGGCACTATTTTCCTTTTGTGCTTCATGGAGTATTCTAGTCATTCGGTATGATAAAATTACGAATTACTTAATGTTGTTTCAGAGTAGCGTGGATGGTTGTGGTGGTCCTTTAGCGAATATTGATATTGCACATTCTGGTCGGCAGGTATGAATCATTGTTGGTGTAGGTTGACAAGCATAAACAAGTGAAAGAAATCCCTAGTAGAGACATGATATATATAATTTTTCTTATCCTTGATGTATGTGCATGTGTGTGAGCATTTGGGTGCTTGTATCTTGGATTTTGCATGTGCGTGCATAGAGGTTTTGTGTGGGTTTTTTCTATTATATTTATATTTGTTGTGACTTTATTATGCCCTTGCATAGGTAAAAACTGTAAGATGGTAAATATTGAAGGATATAAACTCTTGAACATGCTATCCTGGAATAGCTAAACTTTTTATTGATGTTACAGCAAACTACACCACTATTTTAATAGCTTTTACAAGTTAACCAGTTTTTTTTGGATATTTTCACATGGAAAAAGAATGAAGATCAATAATAAAATTGGCAAAGAAAATAGATAAATGATTAAAATCTAAACGATCAAGCAATCTGTGAAACATTTGTGATTTTGGTAGTGTACAACAAGACAAGTTTAACGTGGTTCGGTTCATAATACATGTAGCGCTTGTTGTTTTATTTCTGGTATCATATAAAATCCTTTGACTAGCTATTTAGTATCGGTTATGTTTATTAAAAGTAATTTACATAATTTTTAAGAACTTTATTAATATCTTTAGGTTGGAAAACTATTACTGTTTGTTGGATAATAAAATTACTAAGCTCACTTAGGTCAAAATTTATATGTATTAGTGTAACTGGTATTTCCTATTTAAATAACTTCAAAACCACAGAAAAAATGATTGGTGAACATAAAGAGAAAAAAGCAATTTCGAGAGGAAGGAGAGAGGAAAATGAGTGGAGAGTAAGAGACATCATTGTACAAGGCTGGTCAAAGAAAGCAGTCAATAATCAACATGCGCTAGATGATTTGAATTGAAAGATACTGGGGTTGTCAATGGAAGCAGCCACTAATCAACAGGAAATAGATGATTTGGAGTGAAAGGTAGAAAGAATTGAAAAAAAGGCACAATATAGGCCGGCAAGTTATTTTTCTAATATGATTTTCTGTTCAGTTGACACGTCTTTTACTATCGAGTCTCCAAAAGAAGCAAAAAAAATAGAGGTGATTGAGAACTAGTTTTCTTGGGGTTTCTGTTATCGGTTGCTATTTCAGAAGTATGAGACTATAGCCTCCAGTTATAGGTTTATAAATATTATACTGGTTCATGGCCAATTAATTAGTTTGATATGAACCAATTGGAGAGTAAAATGATATGTGCTTGCATATGTCTCATAACCAATGCAATATCCAACTGAATGAGATAGCTGGTCCAGTTGCATAATGGTGATGCACATGACATGCAAAGGAAAAACAATGAAGCCTTGCCTATGTATATGCCACATGAATCAGTTTTCGAAAGAGTTTTAGTTGGGAGAATAACATGTGTTGGTTATGTAGTACTGCCAAATGAGTATGATGACAACTTTGTCCTCTTCAAAATTCATGTTGTTGTTGTTCTTCAGTTTATCTATTATCCACAGCTGTCCCTCATTTATGTAAATGTGTATATGCAAACATTTTATACTTCTTTCCTCTGAGCTTTACCAGTTTGCCAAACTTTGTCATATTAATATGCCTAAATGAAATTAGTGGAAAAGGTAATATGAATTTCAGTGGTCTTTGGCAAGAATTTCAGTGGACTTTGTTGAGTTTTTGATTGGCCATCAAAAGCTAATATTAAATTTGTTAATCTATTAGCTGTGCTATGATTTTTATTGCTTTCCTTGAATATACCATTTTATTTCTTTGGCATCTTTTATTAATTTGCTAGCTGAACTTTCTGAATTAATATATATGCTAATTTGTGGTATTATGTAAAAGATGCTGAAACGAAGGAGCTCAGTTTTGAATGATGGAATTGGATCTGTTGGTCCCATTCGTAGGACTCGTCACAAGTCTAATATAATGTCTCTACCAAGAAGCTCATTCTCATCAATGCTGCATTTCCCTTCTTCCTCAATTTATGCAGATGCATATTCTGCACCTTCCAGCCAAAAGCTTCTGCATTGGTGTGAGGAAAAGAAGAATGATAAGGAACCACAGAATGTAGAAAGTTGTGTGTCTACCTTTGTTCCAATTCCTCTTCAATCCAGTGAAATGGCTAGGAAAATACTGGAGCAACTTGATAAATTAACTCCTTCCCCCAAAGTGAAACCATCTAATTTGAAAACTGATATGGATGAATCACCTCTTATGCTAACTCATGACTCATCAAGTAGTCAGGCCCTGAAATGCATGGTGAAAATCGAAACCACTAAATTTGTGAATGTGCAAGGAAATGGTACTTTCGAACCTTCCAATCACAACCGTCATCAAAGAAATCCTTTTTATGAGAAGCAATTCGAGGCTGCTGAAAATGTGTCTCCAGCATCTGATACCATGAAGTTTGAAAGAGCTGATATAGAGATCAAACCTAGTGTATCAGCTATACATTTTACTGTTTCAGATGCTGCTACTATGTCTACTAAAAGAAAGCCTTCCTTCCGGATGAACATTCCTGAGGTATGTAACTGTTTTACATAAGGAAAATGAAAGAAAAATCTCAAGGAAAAGCTCAGTGAATGACGTGACACTTTACATGCAGCGATCCCCGATGGATTCACCGTGCCCCCCAGGGTATAATTTGATTCGGGGCGTCGGCCGGAGGCCGCCGATGGTGTCCGAGCGATAATCGGACGTGTGCATGCAAAGTGTCACGTCATTCACCCAGCGTTTCATTGAGTTTTTTCACTGATTGTATCAGAGCTCTTTACATAAATTGTCTTGGAGTGAACTGACTTTGGATGATGAGTTAATTTGTAATTTTTTTTATTATTTAAGGGCTTAGATGAGTTGGATGATAGAGATGATTCTGTAAAGGATTCTTTCGGTTTAACTCTGATTGCAAAAGGTAAATCTGAACTATTGTCAGACATCAAGACTACACAAATTGCAGAAACTGGCTTGGATGTTTCTAAAAATTATTCCTCTACTGGTATTCCTGTATCTACAACAATCTTAGATACAAATATCATGAATGTCCCTAATGTGTCTTGCAATGGTAACATAAATGGAATCCATTTTCTAGCATCACCTTATCCTGATTCTTCATTAGTACCTTTGGCGATTCCTACTTCAGCTGTTAAAACCGAGACTTTTGTGTTGCTTTGGGAAATTTTTTTTTTTTTTTTCGGGAATAATTTTTCGGAAAATTTCTAGAATTTTCCAGGCTCTTGGACGAAGTTTAAGGGTTTAAATGATACCCTAGGGATTAAATTGTAAAAGCCGAAACTTATTGGACCAAACTGCAAAATGTCCATATAAAGTTGACCTAACCCATTCGACTGATTCATTCACGCGCAGCCAAGCCACTTCGCACGACCGCCTTCCCCTTTGCTTCTCCCGTGCCCTAAGCCGCAGCTGCCTTTTTTTTTTTGTTGTCTTCTTCCTCTCTTCTTCGCCCGCAGCCACGCCCGACTGCTCCCTCTCGGTGTCGTGAGACCTAGCCGCAGCCTAGGTCACGCGATTTTTCCCCCATCTCCGCCGAGGGCTCGCCGTCTCTGATCTCCGAGCACCACCTCCATTATCTTCACCTTGCGATTAAAGCCATCGAGTCATCTTCCTCCTTGAGCTCAGCCGACCGAAGCATCTTGGCTACTGGTGTCGCCGGAATAGCTGCAGGCGACGGGTGAATGCTATGTGTAATTGAGGTAAGGGTAGTTGTTTTCCGTAATTGATTCATGGATGATGATATTAGTATCTTTGGATTTCTGTTTGGGATTAGATTTTGGTGGGTTTCTGATCCTGTAATCTGAATTGAATTTGGGTAGCTATATGGAAAGCATGTGGATGTTTGTTTCTGTGTTGGAGTTGGTATTATAGGTTCACCGTGAGTTCCATGTGTTGGATGGGTGTAGTTTTTGTGTGATGCCGTGAGTGGTGGTATTTGAAGTTTCTTATGTATGTTAACCTTGATTAGAATTATGGGTTGATACTTGGATATGAAGAAGCTTGATGGTAGTGTTGTACATCAGTAGGTGGAGTTGATATTTGTTTCTAATTGGGTTTGTGTGATCTTGGGCATGAGGTTGTGGATGCATTCAACTGTAATTGTTATTCTCCTACCGTGATGTTGTTCCTAAAGCTTAATCAAATTTCTGGATTTGTTCTTAATCAGATTAGCGATGTTAGTTGGATTGAAACTAGCCTTGGTCTTGGTTTGGAGCAGATTCATGTTTGTGATTAGCTCTCAGAGTTTAGTTGTACTATCAAATAATTTCTAATGATAGATATGTTGGAACTAGATTTTTGATCGAGTGTTGATCCTACTGTGAGCTTAGTTTCTTATTGGAACTTGGTTTAGGTGTGTTCTGTTGTGGCAAACAATCATCCTTTAGGTATCTCTGATTTTGATAGAGGATGATATGTTTTGGCATGTTTAATATGAAACGAAATGGTGTTTATACAGATGTTAAACCTGTGCCGGGTTGCTTACAATGAGATGAAGTTGGTTGGAATTGAATTGGGAAACTTTGGATCAATTCTATGTTTGGCCGTATTATTCATGGACTTGTGTTTGATTGGAGTCTTCCTTTAACTTTGGTAATGTCTATAGGGTTGGATTGTTGAGGAATGTCTAATTGTGTTGTTATTTTTCAAGATTTGATCAGATTTATTTTTAGGATTCTACTTGGATAATTGTCAGTTGGTTTAATGAATGTTGTTGAAGATCGAAGGGTGTTTGTAAACGATTGGGTAATGATTAAGATGATTAGGATAGCTACCTGAATAGATTAATAGTTGATTAGTGGTTATTTCTACGCAAATAGCTATCTAATATGTCCCTGACACAGGACACTGATCGATTTGCATTGGACTTCTTGGACGGGAGATTCTCTGTTGCTACGAGCATCTTCATTTGAGGCGGGTACCCTTTGACTTATCTCTTTTGATATTGTCATGTGATTATGCATAGACTGTTATAGATAGCAGTAAGATTATACGCTCTCCCTGTTTAGTATGCCTGTTCTGGATACTTGTTGGTTATCCCTGTTTATTATACCTGTTCTGGATATTTGTTGTTTATCCCTGAGTTATTATACCTGTTCTGGATACATGTGGTTTATCCCTGAGTTATTATGTTGTAGTTCCATACAGTCTCAGGTAGTGTCATATCTATATGTATGCTTAGAGATCGTGTTGTATCTCCAGCCTTTGACCTTGAGGGATCTGTAGTTTCCAGTCAGTATACCTTGTAGGTTACCTGTATTTCCTGTTATAGGATTTCAGACTGAGACTTAGTATACTGAGGACTTGGGGAGGGAGGTATGTGTATCTATCATACACCATCCTTGCATTGTTGCATGCCGGCGATCAGCGACTCCCTTGTGGTTGAGCCTAATCGTCTTCCGGCACATGATATGCACACACGGCCACTCATGGGTTAGTGGATACCGCTGGGTGTGTGCATTTGCTCTGTATTGCTCCGCTCGTCCGCTCAGGGGTAGTGGTTTCGGAGCGTGGTAGCAAGCAGGGATCCCTTCTCTACCCATCGACCAGAGAAGATGAGAGAGATATCTCCCCCATATATACATGGGGCGGAGCGATAGCTCCACCAGCATCCTGTCCACTCGGTCACTCAGTAGCAGTGATGGCAGAGTGCGGACAGTGTCACGGCTCTACCCACTCGGCCGACACAGTATCGCCTGTCTCGGTGGCTTGACTGGAGTTAGGGGGTGACCATGGCATTGCACCATGTGCATATTTTGCATCGTGCATTGTTTGCTGCACTTATTTGCTGCACTTGTTTGACATCGCATATACTGGAGACCTGTTATCTGTGATTATCTGTCTATTGATATTTTCTTGGTACTTATTACCCTCTTTACAGGTTAGATGGATTCAGGTATGTATCTACCTCAGTATGTTCAGTATTAGTCTATCCCTACTGTTGATATGAGACTGTATTAGCTGAACCCTTATTGTTGGTATAACTTTCTATGCATATCTGTTGGGTATTCGCTGAGCTATGGACTCACCCCGTTGCCATACATTTTATTTCAGGTTGATGCCTGCCAGGAGATCCCTAGCAGCCAGTCCCCAGCTCCAGAGGAGCTCCGCTTGGTTTTATTTTATGTTTTGTTGTGCTTATGGACCCTGTAGTATTTCCTATGCTTCCGTTGTGGTGTTTCGAACATGTATTCATGTTTAATTCGATGGTATTGTACTTTTGAGTCCTATGTTGGACTTCGTGGAGTTTTGGCTTTGTTCCTGCCCCCTGGCAGCTCGGGTGAGATCGTATTTTGGTTTTACGATAGTTATAGTCATATAACTGTTATTTCTGTATGGATTTGAGGCCTGAGGCCATTTAACTGCGTGGTTGTGATATATTTGTCTGTGTGTATGTGTAAATTGTCCGCCGGACAGGGGAGGTGCTGTCCGATTTTCTATTGGAACAGCGGCTCCTGGGTCTCGGGGCGTGACATCAGCTGTGCCTCCTGTGCAACCAGCTCTAAGAGAGGAAGCTTCATCTCCTACAACAAAAGTTGCCTTAGTGGCATATTCATCTGGATCTCCTTCAGCAGCGGTTGGTTCTAATGGCCCACAATTTCTTGCAAGGTTAGATAAGAAGTGAGAATTTATTTCCAAGTCTTGAGCATAATTTGGCAAATTGCTACATCATTCTCTATTTTTTTCTCAGCCATCAAGTATTATCGTTGTTGATAGGGAGTTGTTCACTTTCTTTGGTTTGTAATAACTTGTATTTATTTTCTTTCTAAATTCATTTGGGTCATTTGATGCAGTATAATCTAAGGATATAAAGTTATTAAATAATTCATCATGGTCTCCCAGGATGTTGTGGGTTTGTAAGTGTTCTATCAAAGGCATGATATCAATTAAAATAGTGTTTCGATAACCTAAGTTATTATTAATCAACTTAGATATTTTGTAAATACATGTTAGAGTTTTTATTCTTGATTGTCTCAATTTATTCTAAGCTGTTGTTTATAATTTTTTACCTTATGTTGTCCAAGCCTCAATCTAAAATTCAACCTTATACTCTGCTTAAAATTTTCTTTTCATCTAGAGTTCCTTTTGCTGATTGAACTTCTGCTTTATCATGTGAATTTTCTGATGCATCAAAATTTTAAGCATATTAAATTCAAATAGGTACTAAGATGGCTGGAAAGTTTCATCATATTGGTTTCTTATGTTATTTTTTTTTAAAAAAAAGAAATTATGGGTAACTGATCATTTGAACGTGCTGAAATAGACCTAATTGAAGTGTTTTGCTACGTAGATGTTCCTGGATTTTTTTTTTTGTAATTTCTAGAGATGCTTGCCTATTTGTTTTCTGGAGCATCAATGTATTCTCAGTTTAAACATTCATTTATATCCAAACAAGTTATTTATATCTTGTTTTTAGTTCATGATAGTCTTTGATTAAGCTTGGGCAAATTATAGGAAGTTTTTTGTTCTTTATAGTTTTTTCATTAAACTATATTCAGGTGTAAATTATTGGATTCATTTTTCTTTGTAGTTTTTGATTAATTTTATATTTTTGACAAATTGTAAGACATCATAGAAATAGTTAGAAGATGTGCCTGACCATATTGAATCAGTTTTAGCTTATCAGAATCTCATACATAACAGCATTACATATTTTCCTCTCATGTATTCCTTTGCACACCTTTTATAAATTTTTTATTTTATGCATTTGGTCTGTACTACAGTGATGAGAACAGAAAAAGCATATCTTCAAGCTCAGATTTTGATAAAGTTGTAAAAACAGTTAATACATTGGGAGATGCTACCCAGTCAAGCATCTCATCTTCACCTATCTTGGGCTTAACTAGCTTTGGTGTTTCTTCAACTTCCAAACTAAGTGATGGCACTGCTTTGACAAATGAGTATATGAAGCCGTCCGTTTTCACTTCAAGCAACTTTGCCACTCTGAGTACCTCTATTGCATTGACAAGTACTGTTAGTACTTCTTCAGTCCCTCTCTCAGTATTTACAAACATGACAAGTAGCTCTTCTCCTCTGTCTGCTTCAACTTCTTCGAATGGACTTCTAAATTTTGGTGCATCATTGCAGCCAAATAGTGCTAGCTCACTTTTTTCTATCAGCAGTTCTCAGAGTGTTTCTTGTGGGGCTTCAGCTGGATTCAGTTTTGCTAGTCAGCCTGTAGAGACTAGTTCTGCTGTGTCAAATCCTTTGTCAAGCACATCTGGTGGTGCCATTCAGGCATCTGCTTCTGCTGCCTCTTTATTTGGTTTCTCAAGTGCGCTCACAAAACCTCTTGATGCCAATTCTGGCCTTGCATTGCCTACTTTTATAGGATCATCTTCAAACTCCGGCAGTTCTACTACAACTATGACAACTTTAAGTTTTGGTTCAAATTCTGGCTTTTCCCATTCCAGTTTTACCCTTTCATCTCAAAGTGTTGGAAGCAGCAGTTCCCTAGTGTCAACTGCATCTTTTGGTTCAAGCAGTGTGTTTCCAATTTTTACTGGAAAATCTTCAGACGCTGGCAATTCTGATACAGTTGTATCAAGTTCTGGTTTTCCCCTTTCTAGTGCTAATGCTTCATCTCAAAGTGCTGGCAGCGGCAACACACTTTCCTCAACTGCGCCTTTTGGATCAAGTGGTGTTCCCTTTCTGCCAGGTGTTACTTTCTCGACCAACTTTTGTCCAAACACTGCATCATTTGGCTCGAATTCCCAGGCATCCCAATCATCAGTCTCTGTCCCTATTTTTGGCTCTATATCATCTTCACCCGTTACAGGTTTTTTAATCACATCATCTCCTTCAGAGAGTGTGCCATTTTCATTTGCAGCATCTTCAATGCCAGCATTTTCATTTGGTTCAACTGGAAGCACATCATCCCTATCTGCCTTTGTTGCACAGCCTGTGGTTGGAACACCAAATCAATTAGCTGCTTTAAATTCTTCACCTGGAAATGATAAGATGAGTGTTGAGGATAGCATGGCTGATGATCCAGTCCAGCCGTCTACTTCATTTGGGAGATTTGGGCAACAAACCAATGTACCTTCACCACCAAATTTTATTTTTGGTTCTCCAGCTGCTCCTGCTCGACAACCCATTCAATTTGGCAGCCAGCAAAATGATATTGTTCCTCCCCCGTCTCCATTCCAACCAGCTCCAAATTTAGATTTCAGTGCTGGAAGTAGCTTTTCTCAGGGAACTGGAGGTGGAGATAAGTCTGGTCGAAAATTTGTGAAAGTAAGAAGAGATAGGCATCGAAAAAAGTAGAAGGTTTTGAAAGAAGGTGATAACGAAGGTGCTGTTTTTGCACTGGCTTTGCTCATTCATTTTTTAACTTTTCACCTTTGACGGCGATGGTCTAAGAGAGGCAAGGTAAGATTGTTAAAGTGCCAGACCGCTAGAATGTAGACAATTCAGTCTCAATGAGATTTTGGTGTACTAAAGACTGCATCCGTTGAGCATTTATGGGTTTCTAAGTTTCCTTCTAGTTTGGCTAGATGCATATAAGCTTTTTGTATGATTGAATTCGTCATACTATTGCCAGATTCTTGGTTTTTATAGAATGTAATCTTATTACAGTTGAGCGATTTTCTTACACGGAAATATTTAAATTTTAGTCGTCTATAAAAGTTGAACCACTAGGATTGAATGCATGTTATATAATATTTCTTCAAGCAAGTCCCAATATGTATGCTCACGTTATAAATGATCTGTAATCTGCATGCTATTGGAAATCTCAGTGACAGCTTTTTATTTGGAGCTGCAAGCCTTTGCTTTAATATATTTAGAACTCGTTAAACAAGCTATGTTGTTGCTTCATTAAATCTTTTTATGCTAATGTTGCCTTTGATTTTAATCCTTCTCCCATGCAGATTTTCATAAATCATTAGCAGAAGATGAAATCGCGAGTTACTGGAATTAGCAAAAGAGACATGAGTAGGATGGACTCGATCAAAGGTCAGTGTATAAACTGCTCTATTACCATATTGTTGCAATCAATTCAGTTCGGTTGATGGTCGAATATAATAAACACTGCAGAATTCCTATTCCAAGCTCAACTCGTTTTGATATTGTTCCAACTCATTCAGCTGCAGCCTTGCAGAAAAAAGCGACGATCCCACCACCCACTTTTGCAAGCCCGAGAACCTTCCTTGCATCAAACAGCTCACAGAGTGTGCATGGAGAAGTTGTAATGTTCCATTGCCATTCACTTTTTCACCAGAAGGGCCAACTCCATCACATGCAAAACAACTACGTACATCTCATCTACTGCGTGCGATTTCACTGGTTTGGAAGCTCGATGATCATCGATAGGTTGAGCCCGTGTGAAATTTTTTCGTGAAAAAACCATGGCCAGAGGTTTATTGGTTTGCTTGCTTTTCAAAAAGTCTGGAGACAACTCGATCATTCATTGCTTTGTCGACGATTAGACAAGCCACTAGCACCATGTCCCTGATTTGCATAATATTTGGTAGTGGTGTAAATCAGACAGGGCCCGACCTAGTTCAAGACTAGTCAGGCTGAATGATAGGAGCTTAACTTGTGTCCCGATGCAAGCAAGGGGGGTATTTTAGAGATGTGTTAAACAAAATGTACTTAATTATATTTTGTCTATATTTTCTAAGAGTTTTGTTCGAGTTAATCAAAGTGGAGGCTTCTCACATATTGAAAAAAAAGAGAAGATTAATAAGGTTTTTTCAATTTCGGATGTGACTTCTCGCATATTGAACTCCATGGATGGATGATACTCAATCTAATAATTTGTATACATTTGCTAGGTTCATCTTATTCATTACTTTTATTATTTTAAAAATGAAAATATTGGCATCAAAACGTTTTTTTTGTGCATGTTGTGCGTTAGCCATTTGGATTTGACTCAGTCTAGCTGTGTGATTTGATGGCACAAACACTGTTTTCAGCTGAAATGATCTAAATCGATGGTTCGAAAAAGATAAAAATCTGGTAAATTTTCATAAACTCTCCACATGCTATTTTAACTTTGCATGTAATTCCCACACAACTTTTTCTTTGCATGCAGTCCCTGATGGGATTGACAAGACAATTTAGTGAGTATTATTTGAAGAAAGTTGAGTATAAAAGTTAGAAAATTGAGTATGTATGGATGCATCCACCACATCAATAACCCGTGTACTCAATTTCACTCTTTTATACTCAAGTTTCACTCTTTTATACTCAATTTTCACTAATGTATACTCAATTTTCATTCGTTTATATTCAATCTATCATAGAGTAAATGCAAAGAAAAACTTGGGGAGTGCATGCAAAGATCAAAGGGCTATTGGGGAGTTTTCTGTAATTTATCGAAAATCTTTGCTACGATATATTTGATAGGATTTTTTTTTAAATAGGGTACGAATCTTGAGACATTAGATTTCTAAATCGTCTGTCGTCAGTGTTTCTCAATTTACCTTAGGGATTGATGAGAAATTTTTATGAGAGTGAGTCGGCCATTTGAAATTCTATTCAACCTCATTAATCATGAAAATGACAAATCTATTTAGCTCGGGGACGTATCGCGAAACTACGATGTATTTTATAGGAATTTTTCTTTTAAACGGGACTCGAACCCTGGGATGTTGGGTTTTTAGACCGTCCGTTACGAACGTTTTCTGATTTACTCTGACGGCCGATAAAATTTTTTAAAAAGCTTTCATGTGAAGTATTTATTCTGATTTATCGATTGTTCAAGATTTGACGTTACCAACTTCGTTAATCATGAAAATGACAAAGATCTAGTTAGCTCGAGGACGTATCTCGAATCTCCGATAAAATGGTGGATCATATCCTCTGACCTAGTCGGTATCAATTATAGGGCCGATGATACTAAATCCGATTAACGATATCACCTTTTACAACAGGATTAATTTTCTCGAATCAGAATTATAGAATTGAATTATCCTTTTCGTCTATGGATTTGCATATAAATATCTCAGTTTCGATCATCAGGTGAATGGTTCACTGACACCCCCGCAGCATCTTCGTCGCATGGGGATTTGCCACTCCTTCGATGCTGTCACCGAGATGGAGGCGCCGGCGCCGGCGACGGCGACGGCGACGGTGAAGTTGGTGCTGCAGGACGGCGAGCTGCAAGAGTTTGCGCAGCCGGTGAAGGCGTCACATGTGCTGCAGCCGATGCACCAGACCACCTACTTCGTGTGCGACGCTGACGACATGGTGTTCGACGGCCACGTGCCCGCCGCCGACGAGCTGCGACCGGGGCAGCTCTACTTCGTGCTTCCTGTCTCCATGCTACGCCGGCCGCTCCGCGCGGAGGAGATGGTCGCGCTAGCGGTGAAGGCCAACACCGCTCTCGTGGGGAAGGTGCCGCCGGCGGCGGTGTTCGAGCAGACAATTTCGGGCAGTGTCAAGGTCGCCGGCTCAGCCAAGGGGCGGAGAAGTTTAACAAACGTTAAGTGAAGAAGAACGAATTAATTAATTAAATTTGTCCTTAAGCAATCAATCAATTGATTCTTAGCTCTGGGCAAATCGATAATCGATTCAAAAATAAAATTATTTTGTGGCAAAAAATTAATCATTTAAATTATCGCATGGAACGGGAAGCTCATCGATCACAGACCTAAAAGTTCATCTGAAGGTGAATTTCATAGATAACAACATCAAAATCGGAAAAAGTACAATTTATTTATGAGATTAAAAATGTAATTTTCTTATATTCTAAGCAACAGCATGCATGCCATTATTCGTTGCTTTATAGTCATGATCGATACCAATCCCTTGTAAATCTTCTAGACAGGCTTCATCTCCTGCTTGATGGCTGCCACGAGCTGGTTATAAGCCTCGGTCCATGCCTCCTTCATTTCCGGGCACCACATCTCTCCAACTCCATCCTTTATAGTCTCCAAAAGAGCAAACCTGGTCACCTGCAGTCCATCGAAATAATTAAGGTTTGATTTAGATCTCCGAGATTCTTAATTAATCAGTAATATTTAATTAACTACCTCAAAGTGTTCGTTGGCTACGCCGTACTTGAAGTGAGTGGCGCCGAGCTTCTTCAGAGTCGTCTCCCTCACCGTCACCTTCCCGGATTTCCGGAGTTGCGCCGCTGATTCGCAAGTCTAATACATTTTATATATAATTGAATTAGTGTATGATGAAGTAATAGATATCTCGACCAGGAATTACAATTACCATGACGAAGACGGACATTGCGTGAGCCTTGAGCTTGGGATTCTTCTCCATTGGAACGTCGGAGTCGCGCAAGAAGGAGAAGAGACCGCTCGCTGAAGGTGCGATCTCAAAAATTCTGAGTCGACCAGAAAATTAATTAATTGATCGTGCAAAACAAAACCACAGACAGAATTCAGATACTACTAATTAATTACCTCAGGAAGAACTTGAGACCCAAATTGGCTGCGTCCTTCTTCATCTCTTTCCATGATTTCACTACAAGAGCTTCCTGCTCTTCCGTGAACGTCGCGACGCCATCGGAATGATCCATGTGTATGTATCTCTGTATCTCGAGTCGATTCTCTGCTTGCTCGAACGTGTTTGATTGAATTAGTAATTTGTCGACTAAAGGGGAGTGTATATATATATATATACATATATAACGTACATAGGCAGATGACCTTTGAGGAAGGGGAAGAGGCATCGTGCTTCACTTGCTAAACGAAAACAGGAGGTAGGAAGAATTATTACTGCCTGCACTGCTTCGGATTTGGATCTAACTGTGGGCGATGATGGCTGCTTCAGGATCTCTTCTTGCCCCTGTTTCTGTCTCTGTCTCTTCGACGTGGAGAATAGACAAGGTCAGCAAGAAAGCTTAATTTTTATCTTGATCAGGTTTGACCGTAATGAATTGTTTTCATTAATTTGACTATTTGGCGTTTAATTTGTGCATGCGTTCAAGTCAAATTTGAGTATATGAAAGTCTAGAATAGACTACACGATCGAGCGAGCAATCTCTTGATCGAGATTCAAGACAGAGGAAGGATGCAGGACCCAAGCTCGAATCGGTATTGTTTAATTGGAATTTGGAAAAGAACATCTCGCAACGATTGAGTTTTGGAAAGTATTTAACTTTAGATGAGGTGATTTATGATCCATTATGCTCATAAAATATATCCAAATAAGAATCATAGCTGGCTCTCTGCCAATTCCTTCCTTGATAATTAATTCTCTTTATAATCAATTAAATTGTGTTTGCATGGAAAGAATTACTGTACCCGCAGCTGGACTCGTGTATAAATCAAACCCCGCCCTGTTCCCTCGCTGATCGTGGCGCGCACCACCACCGGAATATCTCTGTTTTCTTGCTAGTTGTGATGGTGAGGCGGAAGCCGAGTATGGGCCGGCAGAAGATCGAGATCAAGCGGATCCAGAACGAGGAGGCGCGGCAAGTCTGCTTCTCCAAGCGCCGGAGCGGCCTCTTCAAGAAGGCCAGCGAGCTCTCCATCCTCTGCGGGGCCGAGATCAGCGTCGTCGTCTTCTCCCCTGCCGGCAAGGTTTTCTCCTTCGGCCACCCATCCGTCGACTGTGTCGTCGACCGCTTCCTAGCCGGGAATTCTCGCCGGACGCACCCCGTTAGCGGCGGCGGCGAGTCGCACCGACAGGCAGCCGTGCGCGAGCTCAACCGCCAGTGCATGGAGCTGCACGATCAGGTGGAGGCGGAGAAGAAGAAGCGGGACGCGCTCGAGAAGGAGATGAAGAAGGAGAAAGAGGGGGAGGCGAGGCGTTGGTTTTGGGACGACGAAGACGACGTGGAGAGCCTCGACGTGTCGGAACTGCAGGAGCTGGAACGGAGGCTGGTGGAGTTGAGAAGCGATGTGGCGAGGAGGGCGGACCAGCTGCTGCAGGAGACCTTCGTACGCAAACCGCAGTTCTCAGCGGCGGCGGCGGCGGTCGGAAGTGGCGCCGGAGCGGCGTCGGGGTTGTTTTCGGTGAAGAATGAATTAGGGGTTGACGCGCACTATCCGAGTCTCGCCGCCGGCGGGTTCGGGAGCTATGGGCATGGTTTCTTCAGCTCCATGATATAATAATTAATTACATGTACACTGTGTTCGTACGTACGAACTTAATGTCGAACACGTATGAATTAGCTTCGAGTACTGAATAAGGAAGATCTCAAGTTGGATATCTTTTAATTAACTTTGTGCCTGAATTAATCATTCATCAAAATATAAACATATTGCAACGTGAGTGGGGAAGCATTTATTGAGTTGCCTAATCTGATTTCTCGACCAATAAAAGCATTCACATAAGCTTTCTAAAAATTAAACGCGTTAAAAGCTTTGTGTAACTATATATTATGCTACTTTTTTGCTCACAGGAATAATAACACGCTTTCTTGCTTCCGTGCAGCTAATGGAATTTCTCCGGCTTTGGTTCTCCCACACAATTCAAGACGAGAAACACATTCTTTGCTTTGCTTGATCCCAGACAAGGCATAGCAGACAACAAAACAGAGTAAAACCAAAAAGATAAGCACAACTATATGAATACACTAGTAAATTTAACTAACATCTCCCTCTTTCCGATGTTAGATGTCCATAGTGTTGTCCAAATATTACTTCCGGCTTATTCTTTGAAAAAGCCTACTTGGTATACCAGAAACGCCCATGAATCCCTTTACAGGGCTATTTTTGCCGGGCGAAAGAAATTGGAACCTCGCCCCGACAAACAAAATACAGGCGTTGCCGATCTTAAAAATGGGGGATGACAAAAAGAAATGAGTGAAAAAAAACTATAAAAATAAAAACTTTACAATTGCCACTAGTATTGTGAGTAGGGCCTCCTGAAGCGTCTTAGCCACCAAGGTTTCGTCTCGCTGTAGCCTGTACATTGTTCATCCCCTTCCTCTGTACTGAAAAGCGTCTGGTCAGTGCAGTCAAGACTTGCTCCACATGCTGCATTATATGATTGGCACGCAGAGTGGCACACACGAAGCCTGTTGCCTCCGTTGTCACACCGTTGGATTGAGATCTGTGACAGGAAAAGACTGTAAAACTAAAATTTCCAGTGCCATTGATAACAGAAACGAGCAAAAGCCAAGTAGAAGATTATTGTCAGTTTCTAATACTTGACAGTAACCGTATCAAATCAAATTGAAGAGTTTTGTAGTAGGTGAGGCACAGTATGTACTGGTGTTAATAATGATATGTCAAGTTTGTTTTTAAGAGCAAATGCATATCTGAATCAACAGGTTTAATGGATTCTTCCTTTTTGAAACTACTGGTAGACTAATAGAATTTATTGAAATCCTTGTTCAACGGCATAGAACTAGAAAAAAATTAACATTTTTTAGGCCCAAAGAAAAAGTGATACCCAGCAGGCAAGTCGTTTTGCTGCAGCTGCGCAGTAGCCATTGTCAAGGATACTAAGAATAGTCCGTCCACCTGGCATTAATCTGTTGTAGTTAGGTACTACTGTTGCTGCTTCTAGCTGCTGCATTATGCTGGGTTCGTTCGGGGCACAATGTTGTCCAACAATGTCCCGAGCTAGCACATCACTGCAGATAGAGAGGTTGGGCAGCAATCTTGTGCTCTTCTGACAAGTATAACCTGCATAATCCGAACAGCGGAACTCACAAACACCATTGTCACAGACTCCTCCATGCAAACTACACTGCCCATCACATACAGCTGCAAAAACATGCATTGGCAATTCGGTAATTATATTCACTCACTATAGCTACCATGGTTTTGAAAAATAATATGTGCCATCACAAATATGGATGAATTCAAAATAAATCACAATGATCAAACTAAGAGGAAGGATGAGTAGTATCTAGAATGAAAAACCCAATGATGACTATAATAATACATAAATTGTCTCTTATATGGATCAATACTAGTGAAGCTTTTTGTCAAATGGTTTAGTGATACAGACAAACACTAGTAATTGTAAACATTAATCCTTTTAATATTTCTATGCATTTTGATCTTTATTATATGTTTTATCCTTTATAAGTGTATCATTTATGTAATTGGTAGATCAATCATTTAAATAATAAATAATATGTCTTAAATTTTCTTTCATACGGATTACTTAGGTTAATGATTTTGATATAAAATATTATGGATGTGAACTTAAACATTACATTGTACAAGTAACTGTGCTATCAATAAATGTATTTTTAGATGTTTATTTAGTATGAACTGCATGTGTTAGTTTATGCATTAGTATACAATATATAGGCTATGTGGGTTTATGCATTAGCATACAACATAGTGGCTAAGTAATGAATCAACCATCCACATCCTTGCCCACATATGTTTTTTGAAACCGTGTTCTCTATTAAAGGCATCAGCAACTAGTATTGAAATGCAGTAGAATTCAGGATCATAAAATAAAGGCAAGTTCTACCGGTAGAGCAGTCAATTCCAGTCCACCCACTTTTGCACACACAAATGCCATCTGGATGGCACGTGCCATGCCCACTACACTTCCTTGGACATGATTCTGCACAGGAAGCACTGTTTATTAAGTGAAAAGTATGGACAGAGTAAAATTTGTTAACAATTAGCATTAACAAGTACTAAGGATATCATGATCTTGTGACCACAATAGTGGACAGGGCAACAGAAGCAGCTGTATTTTAACCAAAAAGCCCAAGAAGACGAATCAGATTGCTCCAGAGCATTAGTGCATGACAATGAAACGTGACTATTAAGCATAAGTTTTGTAATGATGTATAATTGACTCAGTAAGCCTAGGGAGGAATATTGTAGATATTCAGTAAAACATATTCAATTAATTGCAGCCTCAGAAGAAGTTGCATATTCACTTAATTGAGGTACTTATTTCAGCTTTTCAAAATTATGAGATGGGATTTGCATAACTAGTGCCCAAAATTCTCTCTAAAACTTGGGAACAGACAAGCATGGTTCAGAGGAAAAACACAATTCAGTCATTTGAGAACTATCGCTTAATCATGCAGTTGTAAAGCATTTCTCTTGAATAAATATAAAGTAAACATGATAAATATCCTTGGTATGGATGTCAAGACATTGCAGTATGTGAAGCTTTACTCAGGCTTAAGATGTTAAAAATATCATTTGGTTGAGAGGGACACAAATGTAGTTAAACTACTGGAGCTCTTCATTAGCCAATTAAACTCAGGAAAGGACATAACCATGTAAAACCTACTTTTGCTGCAGTCATTGCCATCAAACCCTAAAAAGCACTGGCACTTCCCATCAATGCAATCACCATTAAAACTACAAGAGTTGTAACACTGTCCATTTACATTCAAATGGCTGCATAGCTCGTGATATGGAGGGCATATCAGCTCACCTGCAACATCAAGTTCGAATGTAAGTGTCCGTGAACGTTATTATATGGAATGATTAAGCACAGAAATGAATTTTACCATGAAAACCAGGAAACTGAACAGGACCACCAGCTTCAGGGCACACCTTCCAGATACCATCCACAGCAACCTAGACAAAAAACAAAAGAACTAGATTTTTTTATTTTTTGCAAATGATAAAATACGGGTTATGTCATATATGAACATCAACAAACAAATAACACATATATGATAACTATTAAGCAAGTTTGTTGAACAAAAAAATCATTGCAGGAATCAGCAACAAAACCATGTATATTAATAATGCTAATACTGGGAATTGCATCAACAAAAGGAACCACGTATACATAAATATGCAAAAAGACCAACAAACAATATATTAAGATAACAAGGAAGATAAAGCCACAGCTCCCTCTGCTACTTTGATTTGTCTTCGAGGTGTACTCCCAACCAAACAATACATTTATTCACTTACATGAGTCCATAACACAGGAACTATAACATATCAGTGTTCCATGTCTTTACTGCTCTTCCAAAAATGGTAGAATATGCAAAATATAAAGAATCAAACAAAAGAAAGGAAACACAAATAAAAGAAAGAATATGCAATATAAAGGAATCATCTACCTCTAAAGTGTTGTTGCTACATCTATGTTGATAACAGCCATTTTCCTGGGTCATAGATCCCCTAATGAAGCCTGTACGCACCAATGAAGAAGCCATACATCTGACAGGTATGTAGATATTAGAAGATGAAAAAAAAACTCAAAATCTAAGTTTACCTACTGCTTCAAAGTTAAAATGCTTCAATCATATATCTCTTATCCAATTGTTTTGATGCACTTGCATACCTAACCTCTTACCAATAAGAAAAATAGCAAGCAACTAAATATTGGTTAATTGTTTGTCGTCTTACCTGGAGTTAGATCCTCGAACTTCACCTAACATCCTGTCTGATGCTCTTGCACTACTGCTGTCTATACACGAACCATCAGAATAAGCAACAAAATAGGTACAATAGTCTGCCAAAGATGATTGTCCACCTGCATTCAAGTGGTAAGTGTAAAAGCCACAGAAAAACATAATACTGAAGTTTGTACTACATGTTATATATTAAAGGATTAATTTGGTTTATAATGACAAAATAAAGTCATTCACAAAGGGAAGTTGACCACACTATATCCCAAAGTAAACACCATGTGAATCTATTATGCTATGTATAAATTCTCTTCAAGTTTTATATTTCAATGCACAAGAGAAGTTCTGAGACAAGATCCACGTCATGGCTAATTGGTAATTTAGTTATTATATGAGACAATGAAAGATAAAGAACATCATTTAGAGACAAGACCAAAATTTCATAGAATCCAACCAAACCTTTATTAGCCTGTGGGAAGTATTGAGCCCATTTTGGCAAGTCCCCATTATAACTAACAATAGGACAGTACCCTTCCGCTTCCCGATTGTATGTACAACCAGACAACTGTGTGGAGTTGCAATGATATGCCCCTTTCCAATGGTTGCAAGGAGATGTAATAAATTCAGTTCCTTGGTTCCAACCCCAATCAAGCCATTCTGCCATGCTATAATTAGCCTGGTACCATCCACTATCCTCTAAGAGAGCCAATGTCATCTGTGAAACTACAGATTTTGTGTCAACAGATCCTGTCATAATTTCATTCATCATAAGCCTTTTCTCCCAGTGAGAACCTGCCATATATTTTTGCATCATTGGCACACTAGTTTAGTGGCATCAAATGGAACACTAACACTACTCATGAACAAAAAAACACCTGATGTACCACGACCTCCTCCATCTTCCAACTCCAAACCAGTGAAGTTTTCAGAAAATGCCTAGCATAACATGAAAATTGTACTGTAAGAGTGCATAATCTTAAATTTCAGATAACTAAACTGATTCCCAAAACTTCAGCTTACACCATAATGATATCTAGCACGCATAATAACTCGAGGTAGGACAACATGTGTGACCATGCGCCCAATCTTCTCATCCCTAATTTGTATAGTGACCTAAACAGACACAGGGAGTCATGTATATCAAAGGTAGAGAGCTGCAGGTACAGAATAACAGAATAGGTTTAAAATTACTAACAGCTGCAAGAAAAGCACACCTGTTTATGCCTTCTTTTTCTCTCATTGCGGAAATGTGCAAAGGCATGAGGATCGAAACCCAAGACATGAATAACCTAAGAAGTCAGATTCCCATCAGTTACCAAGCACATGGCGTAAACCTCTTTAGTGAAGCACCTACCAACCTCATGCATCAATGTAGCCAAAAGCAATGCTTCTGCATCAGCAGTTAAATGACGAGGTGCAACATTTACATGCCCTGCAAAATGCATAAAGTTAAGAATAGATAAATAGAATAATTTCAAACAAACACTGAGAAGTTTGTGAATGACAAGAAGAATTGTTACATAAACAGCACCTGCAATTGCACGACCCCACTGATCTCTCTCACATGCTACTGCCCAAGCAAGAGTGTTTCCAGTTGTGGGTCTGGTAGTTACTAAGAGAACCAGATCTGCCTCGACAACACCATCTGCATTGTATAGATCAACTGAAGACAGGATACCTATACTGAAACTAAGCCATATATAGAACTTTGAGGATAGATACCTTCAATATATTCACGGGGAATTTGCACCCCACCATCCTGTCCGCATGCGGAATATCCACTTAACCGCAGATTCCCCTTAACAGGTTCAATAGCTAAAGCTCTTTTAAACCACTGTGCAGTTTGGCCAAGTGCCTATTTAAGATTTTAATGAACAAAAACAATTAAACATAAATTCCAAAATGGAAATTTGAGTATAAATACCAGTATTTAGAATGAAATTGTGCCCAAGTTCAAACTAAGAAGGGATCAAATGAATGAAATAAACAAAGATATTAGTTTTGAATAGGTTTCAACAGTTTCAACCAATTTCAAGCAATTTACATATCATTGAATTTTACTACTATATTCTAGATTCCCAATTTTAATACATAAATGGACGTGCAGATTCTTGTTTAGCTGACAATAAAATTTTGAATTTTAATTTCGAAGAAAACTTTGGGAAAGTGACCGTGAGTTAAAAATTGTTCATTTCATTATTTTTCTTTCCTTAAGGGTATCCTATTTCACCATTATGCTTGCAATGCTATGATTTGTGAACAAGGGATCTTGTCTAAATTTTGGAGTTATATAATATGCATACATATGTGTTTATATATACGGAAATGTTATGCTACACACTTATGCGTGAGTACACCGTGAGGGTTTTTTTTTTATTTTTTTGTTAGGATTTAGGGTATAGTATTTAGGCTAAAGGAAGTAAAAAAAATGTTAAAAAATTAACACTAAGTGTTCCAGGAGTGCTCGCGGAGGGGTGTGCAACAAATCTTATGATGGCATAAAATAAAAGACATCTTATTAAAAATAATAAATAGGAGAAATCTCAGAAACTTTCATAGGGTACAGAGATAGATATAGATTACCCCACTACAATTTCTTTTATTCCTCTTGCGCTCATAATTTGATAATTCTTCCAAAACAAAAAAAAAATGTGGAGCAAATAAAAACAAAACCTAGAATATTTATTTTATATAAATCTCATAACCTTGGGATGAAATTGTCCAATAAATGTTATCCAACATTGATCGCTGCAAACTCGAATTTAAATTTAACAATATTACACTTTGTGAAAATTTATTTCGATATATCTAGGAGAACAATTTAATTTTGTTAATTTTGATTTGATAATTTTGATAATTATAGGATATGAGATTTGTTCAAAGTTTGACTAAGCCCTCTTAGGATAGGATCACTCTTTCCAAAATATTTAATTTATTTCCATTTCTATTTGAGTTGGAGTCATTAAAAGGGATATTAGTCCCCATGTTAGTCATCTTTTGCTTAATAAATTTCCTCTTCATGAGTTCTGTTATGTTTTATGAAACTATTTATTTCTCGATATGAGATTACTTATCCTTGTGTTGCAGCAAATTCGCACTAGTGAAATAATAATACAGATTTCAGGAGTTGTGATTCAAATAGTTTATTAAGGAAGCATTAAATCCTCAGAAAGTTGATCATTTCTTATTTTGACATCTAGATGAGCATGATGTAGTTAAAAAAAACAGCATCTCTCATTGTAAGAGCGAGCATGCTTGCTTTGCTCCAACAAGGAGACTGTTTGGTGGTATGCCACATTCAATAAGACGTTTTCTATGGTTTGAAATGACATTAAAACCAATGGAATGTGTTGGCTTTTACATCAACCTACTCTTTTGCCTTGATATAGTTTCCATCTAATTTTATTAGCATGCATATTGAACATGATAAGAGAAGTGGCCCTTAATTAAATAATTCGACCATGTGAGTCAAGAAAACAACATAACATGGGTAGGCTCAACAGGATCGACAATCATCGGACTTTAAATGTGGGGCTAAACCAAGATGTTATCATGTTCACTGGTTACCTGTTGACATCCATGTCAAGGCCCAAATTCTATACCGTTAAAGCATTTAGTATTCTCATGTATATCCAATGGCAATTGCCAGCTCTCCAATTACAAGTAGCACATTCCTTTGCCCAAAACTAACACTAGATTCCTTCAAATATGAATTCTAATAACATAACCTATTAAGAGAACCTAAAGATTAACTTAATAGCAATGAGGCATGTGAGATGTGAATAGAATGCATAAGCTTGGGAAAAAATTAGGAGGCTTATAGAGGCCAATGAGCCATACAACTAGCCCATCACTTACTATATGAACACCACTAGTGTATCATGTTAATTTTGGTTCACAATTCATCATAATTGCCATAAAGAATGTTGGATAATTGACTAAAAGTGTTCAAACCATCATAGTAGCTATATGGCTAGGTTGAAGTTCAACATGACATCAAATTGCATCTTAGGTCTTCCGGAATGAAACTCCTAAAGTTTAGTGAACATCTTATGAAATATCTAAAACAATACCTTCTGAAGACGTTTCTTTTTGTCCTCCCCTGGAATATCCTCCAAAGTGCAGTTGTACCAACAATCTGCAAATACTGGTTGATCTCTTAGCGAATTGCACAAGGGAATCCTAGGAATTGATGCTGCAGGAGGTTCACCATGCTGACAATACCAGAGAAGACTAATTTATGCCAGGAAATGTGAAGGCCGGAGTGCACATTTGGAAAATAATATACTTGCTACTTATTACCTTTACCAAGTCTCCAACATTCCGACAATCTCTGTCGGAAGTATGCCCAACAGCGTCATAGTTTAGAAATATACGGATAGGCTGTTTTGCATTCTTTTGTGCTGAAGAAGATGCAGAGATGTCAAGCAAAGTTCTTCCCCGATGTACATCTGAATCTGACATACTGGACTCACGATAAACTTGAGGAGTAACCGAGTATTCTTTCCTTCCAGGTTGCCGCCTCTGGTGCAGTATGTCATCATGGATGCATGAATGGGTGCGATAAACATCTGTCTCCCAAACTTCAGAATGTTGCCCAAGCTTAGGCTTGCTGTCTCGAGGTGTTGCACCAGTGCCACCAATATTCACCAGGAGCAATACTATCTGTAAAGCAGGGTAGTAGATACATTGTATGATTTCGTGTTTGGCAAAAATTATCTTAAAGACCGCGCACGTATTGGGGGAAAAAAACGAAGATTAAGCATGTGAAAAGGAAGGTATCCAAGATACCAAAAGGATCGCACTACAGGTTCTCAACAGAGTTGAGTGATACGATAAAAGAAAAAAAAAACAAAGATAGTTTCTCCCAAAGGACAAGGAAGCCGATTAAGCTTCAGCAGAAACAATACGAGAAAATCAGGAGGGAAAAGGATATCGATACGATCTGCGAACGAAACAGCTAGCTGTAACCGAAGTCACTCTGAACAGATACTACGAGCTGACTAAAAACTATCCACAGCCACAGTTATTTTCCCACAAAAATAACCAGTTAAACCCAAACCCAACCATCCGCTTTCCTACACCACATTAACAAATTTCTCCAGGATCACGAAGCGAGTCAAACAGGCTGCCCCAATTCTCAATACGATAAGTTTGTCCGGTATCCTTCTCGCCCACAGCGTAAAAAGTTTCCTAGAACTACAATAATCTCAGAGATCAAGTGACCAAAATTGCGTACCTGAAGCGCCACGACAAACCCACGAAATGCAGCAACCGATAAGACCCCACGAGGAAGCGAAGGCTTCACCTCCATATATCAACTCAAAAATTACAGGAGCAACTCCCATCAAAACTCCAAGAGGTCGCCCATCCACACCGCCGACGACCACAGGCGGCGCTTCGCCGCCCTCGCCAAAAGGAGCTACTACTTATCCTTTTCTGCAAAAATCACGAAAATCCAAATGGCTTCCTGATTCCTAATCGTATCGCCATTACGAACAGCGACGGAATCCGAGGTCGAAATGTGACGGGCGTCGGTCGGAACTCGAGAGCGGAGAAGGGAGGGAGGTCTAGGGGAAGGTCAGAGGAGATGGTCCGCTGTAGCCCACAACCTCGAGTCGCAAAAAGTAAGCAATTATTTTACTCAAGTCGCCAACTTATTATCCACTAGGAAAATAAATAAATCTCATCAATCATAACACGTTTTAATAATAATAACGGGCTGTTACGTGCCATCCAACTGTTATCAGATTACTCGTGTTTTTACGGGATGTTCAATTGATTAGCGGATATTAAATTTATTATAACAAAAAAAAAATATTTTAGTGCAATATTAGCGGATATTAAATTTATTATAATAAAATAAAAATTAATTTTTAGTGCACATATATCCTCATAAGAAAAAAAATCTTTTACCTTTTCTATACTCATTTAATTTGGTAATTATTTATCGTCGATGATTTAACAATAATATGCTGTCGTATCTCAGAACATCTCATTATTTATAATAATTGACTGCTCTTTCTTATAATAGTCTCACTATGTACATAAAATATCGTAAAGCTGAATCTCTTCTGACCTTTGGCAGTCTGAGTGGGGGTAAAATATATATAAAAATATTATGGAAATAATAAAATCCAGTATAGGATTAACTTGACACCACTCTAATCGTGTTCTATAAGTAATCCATTTTGTGACTTTGCCCCATAAAGTTATTCATTAAATGCTCAACAAACATAGGCGAAATGGGCTCCATGAAAGTTAAGTGTGTCCGTAAACTACTGGTCCATGATCTAAAACGTTTAGACGGTTCATTAGGACGTGGATATTATTATATTAAAATTTACAATTAAAATTTAGTAAAGTCAATGTATTTGACCTCTCATGCTAGTCATAACAGTTGAATTAATAGTCTTCATAATTTATCTCTTTTATATTGATTTTGATTTTGAGATGAATTAATAAATGTGCTAGAATGAACGAAACGTTTAATCTATCTCATCATCACGTAATTACGTTTTCATCTTTTTGTTTTTCCCTTTCAAAAAGCGAGGCACAGTCAACTGGAGAAATAATAGAAGAATAAAAGATTCGACAGATCATAATCTACAATAGCTCCAGGTTAGGACCTTTAGGTGGGGTGAGGAAAGAGACGGTGGACAAATGTCTTCCATCCCAAAACCTTCCAAGGAAATTAAACAAACTAACCACCTGCTCGTGCTTATTATAAAGCTTTATCGGTAACAATTTTTTGGTTTGGTGGGTGGAGTGCAGTTCACATAGTTGAACAAATCTCAGTGGGTCAGTGTACCTATGAGCTTTATGAGAAAACAATGTAAATTGTATTGAAGTAATGAGGAAGTATGTTCGCTCGCCTCAAATTAAAACCAACACCTAGTTTCTTCGCCTAAACTCATAAAGTTCCAAGTTCAGCTGACAGTCGCCTCATATATATGTATGATCTTTTATGAAACAAGCTGGGGATTTGCTTAAAAAGCTGCGTAGTGGAGTAAATTGCTCAAAATGAACATCACAATGGCAAGGGCGTTGTGGCCTTAATATGTATGTTCTTTCATCAAAAGCAGATATATGCTGAGGTGAGAGTGAGTGTTTGGATGGTACTGAAAAGGCGATCGAGCCGCTAGAACACCAGTCAGAAAAATTGTGTGAGGGATTATTGAGACTTTTGGTGTTTAAGGGCGAGCATTTAGGCCATCCATAGAAGAATCCAAGCTCAGGAAAGTGGAAACAGAGCAGAAGTTTACTGCTTTTGGACATATCCGCCGTACGAGGTAAAAGCAACGTGGATGCATGATTGTGTATTGAGGTAGCTGACCGTACTGCGGACCACCGATAGAGAAGAAGAGGTCAAAGAAAAGCCAAGCCAAGCCAGTTATATCAATGAAATCGACAGAGAATAGATGAAAGGTGTATTATACCATAGTATTTATAAAAGGACCTATTAAATTTACTATTTTTCTCATTCTATCCCTCAATTATTTTCTTCTATTCTTTCTTCTTTCTTATGTATGTAATTTCACATAATTTTTTCCTCTCTCATATATATATATATTATTTCTCTTCTTTACCTCTCCCTTCTTTTTGTTTTGTCCTCTCTATTTTTGAATGCACACATTCATGCATGCATAACGTTCATATCAAGATTATGTTAAGCCTGAGATGAAATCATATCAAGTCCATATTAGACCTGATATGATTTCATATCAGGCCTAGAACCATATTAGGTCTACGTTAGAACTGATATAAAAAAATAACATATCCAACACGAGCCTGATATGATTCATATCAAGTTCATGGGGTTAGAGTTTGGCTGATTTTTCTGATGATATTTTAACATTTCCAGAGATGCCGAAATATGTCATGGGCGAACCGTTGAATTCTTTGCAATCTCAAAAATCTACAAAATCTAAAATAGATCCAATCGGACCTGTCTAAGTCCATCAATGAATCAAAACTTTACTGATCAACCATATCAGCCCCACGAGGTTAGGGTTTAACTAATTTTTCTAATAATATTTTAACACTTCCAGAAAAATAAATGTCTTTTACAACAATCAATGAATTATCAAAATTCACTTTATTGATTTTCTGAATAAGTTTAAAAATTATCTTTTCTGTGCTTTTCCATTTTTATTTTTGCTTCTTGTTCTCTCCCCTCACTTTTTTCAATATTCTCTCTAAAATCTGATAATTGAAGTCAAAGTCATATCATTAATGAGAAGTCTCAGAATAAATCACAAATTTGTATTCTAATATCCTTTTTCCTTAATAACTTGTTTAATTGATGTCTCAACTAAAGACAATGACAAAATTGAAAAAAATATAGATAAAATTTCTCCAAATACCAAAAATCAGCTAAACCCACATGGTCGATCAGTGACTTGTATTCCTAGACAGGTCCGATTAGACTCATTTCAAATCTTGTGAATTTTTGAGACTGTAAAGAGTCTAACGGTATTATCCATTACATATTTCGACTTCTCCAGAAGTGTATCAAAAAATTGGTCAAACCCTAACTTCGTGGGCATAATATGGAAAAATATCAAGCCCAACATGGACTTGATATTTTTTCATATCAGGTCAAATGTGGATATGATATGATTCTGGGTCCGATATAAAATCATATCAAGTCAAACGTCATATCAGGCCCGCATCAAGGTTCGTAGAATCGCGATCCTACACAGGATCGATTTGGGGTCAGGATCGGATCGGTCAGGATCGGATCGTAAAATCGTACGATCCTATCAAAAACCCTTAAAATGAAAAAATATACAATTTTTATTAACACTATAATGAAAATAATCACGTTTAACTTCAAGAATATTCTATTTATTACAAGATGATCCAATTTAATTGTCAACCTATTAGATAATAGACATCTAAAGACTCATCATTTTAGAAAAAAGATATAACATAATATTATTAATTAAAAACTAACTAAAAAATAATTAAATAGATATTTAAATAATCTTAAAACACTAACACTAACGATGTAAAAGATAAAAAAAATAATAAAAAAAATTAATAATCTTCTGGGCCTCTGAAAAGGCTTTAAACAATATTTTTTGGGATTCAATCTTAAAACTAACTTGTAGATCTTTGAACGAGTTTCAATTTGATATATTATAGGTCACGTGGTTCAATCCGAGTCAAAAGTTATGACCTCTTAAAGCTTTCATCGATCCTGTTCCGATTCTGTTCCGATCCTGTCCGATCCTATACGATTCTGTCCGATTCTGTCCGATCCTACCGATCCTGCTGCGATCCTGCTACAAAAAACGATTCTGCGCGATTCTGGATCGTTTTCTGACGTAGGATCGTAGGATCGTACGATCTTACGATCCAGGATCGCGATTCTGCAAACTATGGCCCGCATTGGACATTTCATATCAAGCCTAACGTAATCTTGGTATGGACATTATACATTCATGAATGTGTAGTGCATCCAAAAGTGAGAGGAAAGAGAAAAAGAGAAAGAAAAGGGGTTGTATGCATATAAGAGAGAAAAAATCATGAGAAATCTATTATTATTTATAAAACATAGTTCATGCAAAGTGGATCTGTACACGTGACATTCACACATTCATTTAGTTTCCCGCTTAAAACATTAGTCATTTAGTTTCACACAATCTACCTTTTTCCCCTTTTTCGATTTATCTTTAATAATGCACTAAATTTATATTAAGGAGGTGGAGATGCACTAAATATTACTCATATAGAATTCCAATGCATCTCATAACTCTTTTCTAGATGAATAGGTTTATTTTTATTTTTTTTTAAATTTCAATGCATCTGATCATAACTATTTTCTTGGTGAATAGGTTTATTTTTACTTATCTTTTAAGTTCCAACCATCCCATAACTATTTTCTTGGTTAATGTTCTCTGAATTCTGGTTAGAGATTACTTGTAGCCACCAACTTTGGTATACAAGTTGACTGCATGCCATAATATGTCTTAGTTTGGACTTTTAAATTCCTAACCAATATTTACTATATATATATACACACACACACATATATATATATACGATCATTAGTGTGAACACATTTTCACCTTTGCTCTGCACCAACTATCCTTTTCATTCTTCTTGGATAACACTTTGTTTTTCGATCTTCTGCTTTAAGACTTTAACTATGACAAATCGATACTCATTCTTTTGCTATATATATGTGTTATGAATTATGTATATTTCTTTGTACTTGCTTCCTATTATTACACTGATGACATTATTATTATTATTATTTTTATAGATATGGTTTGATCAAAGATATTAATGTTGGTCCTGAGCATAAAGTTTGGAAGATCAATGTTAGAGTTATTAGACTTCGGAGGTTCCTTTTCAAGGTTAAGTTAAGATATAGGATTTTAATTCTATTGATTCATGTGTCATTCAGGTGGTAAAGTTGAGTTATGATGAATCCTTAATTGCAGCTTTTCAAAATAAATATAATAATGTTTGTGTAAGTTTTTGATGTTTTTTTACAATAGTTTCTTTGAAGTATATTTTCTTTTGATGAATAAAATATTTGAATTTTCTCTTATGGGCAACCCTCTTATGTGATTGAATCTTCTGTACTATTAAGTTAAATTACTAAACCAGCTAATATGTTGAAGGTATCCAATTATTTTCACTGAATCTGTTTATTGATTTACCTACTCACTTATTGCTATTATATTTCCTAAATATCTTGGAAATTGATTGTAATCAGGAAAACATGTCCCAATCGTGTGACAACACTACTAAACTTAGTACTCTAACTTCTATGAAACCAACCAAAGTTCATATGATAGAAGGATGCAGAGAAAAAGAAATTAAAAGCCCGTGAGATGACTCTCCTGCATCATGAAGTAAGATAAGGAAGATAATCAAAAAAGATTAAAGATATGCTATGCTACTTTTTGAATATCTATGTTAGGTGGAGATGCTTATAATTTTGCATATCAATGTCAATGGATCAATATATGACTATCTACCTTTTTATTTTAATCTAATGAATAGTATGTCAATTTGATACCTATAATGGATAATTTTTTAATTATTTCTATTGATAATCTTTTAAAATTTCGTCTAATTATTTTTTTATTCATTTTGTTATCTTATTATAATGTACTTTTTATTGTTTATCATGTTCAATTATGATATATATCTCAAATATGTTTCAGAAGGTGTATGCTATGTTTCAATATTGTTTTCTATTTTAATTTTTTATTTAATAATAAAAGTTGATATATATGTATTATTATTAAATATATTATTTTAATTATGTAAGATTCTTATGCATGTCACGACCATCTACACTAGTTATATACATACAATAGATGAAAAAAATAAATTGCGAAATAAAAAAATAAAAATTTAATACGTCTTTGAATAAATATTAAAATATGATACGCCTTTTGCATGGACAAATCTGAGTACTGAGGGGACGTTTGATAAGCGGATTTAGAGAGCGGGAATGAAAATGAAATCTATTTCATTCCCATTTATGATGCTTGATATACGAGAATTAGAATTAAAATATGGATATGATACCCTTGATTTTATAACCCAACCCTCACTAGATTATCACTAAACTCATAAACTCTTCAATCAAAATTCATTATTATTTTTATTGTCGAATATATATATATCAAACACCTCTTGAGTACAGGTTTGATAACCAACCTTAGTGCAATGGGAGATGATGGAAATTATGATTGGGATTTGGGACAGCCACCATAAGTTAGAAACCGAAACCCACCAAAAGTTCGGCTGGAGTTTTAAGAGATTATCCGGAGGTCAAGAGATTATTTCGAGTTCAGTGAAAAATTAAAATATAGAATATTTAAAAATAAAAGTTAAAAATTGATATAAAGATAAAATTTGAGTATTTGATAAATAATTATTTTTAAATTTAATTTTTAATTAAATAATAATAATATTCTTAAACTATATAAATTATTTTTTTATTATCTAAATATAATTTTGATACAATAATATTATATATATTTATTATTATATATTGAATATTATATTAAAATTAATTTTTTAATAATATATGTTTAAAAAAAGATATAAAATTAATAAAAAAATAACAAAATAACAAAAGTTATAAAAATATGTATAAAAATTCTAAAAATATAAAATTTTATTTAAAAGTGTAGTGACAATTATATAAAATGATAAATTTATCAAGGATATAAATGTTAATTTTTAATTCTAGATCATAAGCAAAAAAGCAAAAGCAGAAAAAAAATCATCAAATTCTTGTTTCCGGCTTTTGAGTAAAAGTTACAAAAGTTAAAGTAAAATCTGACATTGACAAACACTTAAAAGTACTTCTGTGTAGTTAAAATTTAAAAAGCAGTTAGCAGAAGTTCTCCCAGATACTCCTTAATTGTCTCCCTGATTTCGTAAATAAGTAGTCGTGAAGTAGCAGCTTTTGTACAGGAAAGTATGTCTCCAAGACTATGATACAGTAGAAAGGTGATTATCATTTTAAATATTTACAATTTAATTTTTAATTATGACGTATTTTGTAAACAAATTTATTTCAAATGGGACACAAATCTTGGAATGTTGGACTTCTGGACCACTCGTCGTGAGTACTTTCTGATTAACCCTGACGGTCGATAAAAAAATTTTAGTAAGATCAGATCGATCATCCGAGATTCGACGTTATTCTTTTTTTTGGTGTAGGAAAGCATACACTAGGACCATGAACATAACAGGATGAACAGAAAAAATGATACCGAAATGGTTCCAATTCACAAAATTAATTGTCAGTTATCTAATTAATTTAGTTAAACAAGATGGGCAGAGTTAATTGTAATTTTTGTGGTCGACCTAATGTGAATTACTAAAAATGTTCTTTGTAAAAATCAAATCAATTTTGTTTACATTTTGACTAATTTTTTACGCGTAAGATGATGATTAGTTAATCGCTAATATATTTAAAATAGAATTATGTGCTTTTTAAATATTTCAACTGAATATTAATATTTTTCTTGTGTTTAAAAGTTTATATTGATGAAACGATTAATCGTAATCTATTTTATATAATTTATGTCCATCCAAACGTCAAGTCTAACAATGTAGGTCGATTTACAAATTAACTTTCTACTTCAAAATCAATTTTTTTGCCGTTATAAACTTCTAATATTTCTAAGTACAATATTAATATTTTTTATATCTAGAATTTAATGTAAGTTGTTTTGTAAATGAGTTTAGGCTCGTTGATTTATAAAGTGAAAGCAATTTACATGTTCAAAATCTAAATACTTAAGTAAATTATTATTATTTCAAAATATATTTTTATAAAAAATCTAATCTTTGCATGACCCTATATCATGAAGGTCCATAGTTTTTTTATTCGCGATTCGATCCACAGTTACGATATATTTGTAAAAAAAATTCCTCAAAATGGGACGTGAACACTGGAATGCTGGACTTCTAAACTGCCCACTGTAAGCGCTTTTCGATTTATCATAGCGGTCAGTGGAAAATTTTAGTGAGATCGGACCGATCGTTCGAGATTGAAAAAATCTCATTAATCATTCTTTGCTTTTCAAAAACCTGTATAAAGCAGAATTTGCTTCTGTTAGCTATAATGCCGGAGTAATCAGTTTTAGGCTAAGTTTGGTTGAATGAAAAGATAGAAGGGAAAGCAGGGAGGAAAAAAAAACATCATAAAATCATACATGAATCATGAATTACTCATAAAATTGATGTGTTCATCCCCGTTCTTTATACAACAAGTTGCATAGGAGTCTACTAGGGGAGATCAAGCATTTGCAAGAATCACGAGATCGCTATAAGCAATTAGGATTCAGGGCATTGGATCAAAAACTAGGAGATAAGATGGTGCAGCAGTAAATAATAATGAAAATTTTGTTTCATGAAAAAGAAACACAAATCACATGAATAATGCTCGAATTTGTAATACATACACGGAAATTGGGACGAGTTTAGGTCTAAATAAGGTTGTACGCTAAAGATGTCAAACAGGCCATGCCGGCAGCAACCCAGCCAGGCTCAGCGCGTTTCTTAACAGATCATGCCGAGCCAGGCCGACTGGTTTGGAACATGTCTGGCCTAATTGGCTGTTTTAACAACACTAGGTTACAGGACTCTCTCCTAGTCCCTACTAAATATCTTGTAAATCTCACAAGACTGTTTTTCTAAACAATTCCTGAAATCTGGATTCACAGACCAAATCCAAGCAAAGCAGGAGCCAATTCTAATAGAGGCTCCACTGAACTTGGAGCAAACTTCCTTGCAAAGAGGAAACAAAGAGGTGAATGATTGTCGTTGTATGAGCAGTTATGCCCATCAAGAATTCTCTTGAGAAAGGCTTCGCTTATATCACTCCTGCCGAAGGTTGCTGGGTGAGCACCACCTCTTGACCAATCTACCCAAGTAATGCTTCTGTTCGCCAGACGATGGGCTGACTCTATGGTGAGCATGGTGGGGAAGTAATGCTCGTCCACATAACAATTTGGCCTGCAGAACCTTTCAAACTTCTGATAATAAGTGGTGTCCTTGACTATGGTAACGGCCAATTTCCTATTCACTTCAAACCACTGAGACCCCTTGCGCCATTGCTCAAGGTTTACTTCAGGAGCCATGTTTGGATTATACCTGCCCCGTCCGTATGGTCCTGGATCATCATACACTCCAATGAAGCTATACTTTGATTTCATCAAGTATTGGTAGGTAATGTTGAAATTTGACAATGGAATGCATGACTCTGACAACAAAATGAACCGTTCATTTGATAAATCAAGCAGCGCATTTGCAAGGAGCCGTTTTTCAGCATCACACATACTCATCTGCCCCCACTCAGACACCTGTGGAACAGATGTTCAAATCAATAAAATGAAAAAAAAGAGAAAACAACATACAAGTTGGAAAGCAGGAGTTAACTGAAATAAATTGTGCAATGCAATAAATACCACGGTAAAAAGATGATTCACTTCCCAGTATTATATTGTTTAGTAACATACTCAAATAAGTGCACAAGTCAGATGATACATCGTGGCTAGCAGATAAAATTGCTATAAACTGATTATCTGTCACGAGGTTCAAACCCGGAAGAAGCCAAATTTTATTGGGGAATGCTCCATGTATCCAAGAAGCTAAGTACATCTTTATTCGCCTTTAATCATGGACAAAATTTAAACGCATAATCATAGCAAACCAAAAATAAAGACTGATTTAGAATAAATTACTTCCAAGGTCTTGAAATGCCATTTTATTTTAGTTTTAATTTATTACTTGCAGTACATGATATATTTTGCATGAGTCCTAGTAAGAACAGATTATTGTAGAAATCTATACAAGAGACATTCATTCCATTGTTAATCATTAAGACTTCTTATATTTTATGTTCTCACCATGAGAGATCACTAACTGAGACTGAGACACTACCCCTGTGAGATCAGTGACTGAATCACCCTGACTTTGTATTCCACCATTCATAGTAATTTTTCCTCCTCTACCCGTGGTTTTTCCCGTCAAGGGTTTTCCACGTAAATCTGGTGTGTTTTCTATTGTTCTTGTTGCCGTTTTTCATGCTAATCTCGTTTTCAAGTGGTATCAGAGCCAAGTTGGTTTTGAGGATATTAACCGGGATTAATGACAATGGCAAGCATAAAGTATGATATTCCGCTTTTGGATCGCAACACCAGGTTTACGCTGTGGCAAGTTAAGATGCGAGCGGTATTAGCGCGTCTGGACTTAGACGACGCACTGTTCGGGATAGACAACATGCCCTCGACATGGACAAAGGAGGAAAAGGAACATAAGGATCGAAAAGCCCTATCTTAGATCTACCTTCACCTATCGAATGAGATTTTACAGGATATTTTGAAGGAGAAATCCGCTGCTGCACTATGGCTAAAACTGGAACAGTGTACATGAGAAAAAGTCTTACGAGCAAGCTTGGTCTGAAACAACGTTTGTATTCTCATCGCATGACTGAAGGTACGTCGTTAAGAGATCACTTGACCATGTTTAAGGAAATCGTCTCTGACCTAGAGGCTTTGGAGGTCAAATATGACGATGAAGATTTAGCATTGATCTTACTGTGTTCTTTACCCTCGTCATATACGGCTTTTAGAGATACTATTTTATATAGTCGTGATACTCTTACATTAAATGAAATTTATGATTCATTATTTTCAAAAGAGAAAATGAAACAGCTTGTCGAAGGATCTGAGGCTCAGGGTAAGAGTCTTATTATTCGAGGAAGAACTCAGGAGGAAGACTCTGATGGTAATATCAGGGGCAAGTCGAAATCCAGAAATAGCGATAAGATCTATAATTATTGCAAGAAGAAGGGTCACATCAAATCAGAATGTTACAAGTTGTAGAATAAGAATAAAAGGACAGGTGAAAATTCGAGGGGAAAACAATCAGAGAAGTCTGGTGAGGCTGATGTTGCCGAAAATCACAGTGATGGCGAACTTATCGTTGCATCTGATGCTGATTTAAAGCAGAGTGAGGAATGGATTCTTGATTCTGGCTGTACGTTTCATATGTGTCCCAATCGGGACTGGTTTTCAACATATGAAACAGTTTCAAGTGGTATCGTTTTGATAGGCAATAATGCATCCTGCAGAATCGTTGGCATTGGTATGGTCAGAATTAAGATGTTTGATGGTATCATTCGGACACTTGATAATGTGAGGCACGTCCCTGATTTGAAGAGAAATATGATCTCTTTGAGTATTCTTGATTCTAAAGAGTACAAGTACACTGGTGAAGGTGGAGTTGTGAAGGTCAGTAAAGGGTCTCTTGTTGTGATAAAGGGACTAAGGAGAACCGCCAATTTATATGTTCTGCAGGGATCCACAGTAATAGGTGATGTTGTCGTCACAAGGTGATATTGATAAAAGAAGATCACTTACAGGGTACGTGTTCACTGTTGGTGGTTGTGCTATCAAGTTGGAAAGCTACTTTGCAGAATACAATTGCATTGTCCACTACAGAGGCTGAATATATGGCTATTACAGAAGCTTGTAAGAAAGCTATTTGGTTGAAAGGACTCTTCAGTGAGCTTAGTGAAGACTTGCAGATTACTACAGTCTTTTGTGATAGTTAGAGTGTCATTTTCCTCACGAAGGATCAGATGTTTCATGAGAGGACAAAGCACATTGATATGAGATATCATTTTATACGTGATGTTATTGCTCGTGGTGATATTATTGTCAGGAAGGTCAGTACTCATAATAATCCTGCTGATTTGATGACTAAGTCACTCCCTATAGACAAGTTTTAAGCATTGCTTGGACTTAGTTGGTGCTAGATGCTGAGATTTGCCTGTGGGGCTTTTGTGGAAGAGGTGGAGAATGTTCTTTTGAAGATTTGTGGAATTCGCGTTAAGGTGGAGATTGTTAGAATTTGGTGACCCGAATTCAGTTTGATCTGTTAATTTATTATTAGATATTTTCTTATTAATATGTTAATTAACAGATTCTTTATAAATCTGTTAATTAACAGTTTCGTTATTAATTTTTCATTTGACTAAATATCCTAAGGTCTCTATAAATTGTGTATTTCATGCACAAGTTTTATTAATCAAGAAAGTTAATTTTGTTACCTCTTCTTTCTTTCTCTCTACCTTTCTTTTCTCTCTACTTCTCTTTACTTTATTATGGTATGAGAGCTGCCGACTTTGTATTCCACCGTTCATAGTAATTTTTCCTCTTCTGCTCGTGGTTTTTCCCGTCAAGAGTTTTCCACGTAAATCTGGTGTGTTTTCTATTGATCTTGTTGCCGTTTTTCATGCTAATCTCGTTTTCAGTAAATAAAACAATTATCTCAGCAGGAAGTACAACTTCTAGTCATAATAATCTTAAAATAGGAGGGTAATGACTTTGGATAAGATCAACTACTAGAGTGTGAGAGGACGTGGCCCAATAGAAAATGTTCAGGCCAAGGGTGCTATTTTCTAATCTAAATGATAAATAATGCAAGGCAAACCCAAGGTGGTGAAGGCAAAAAATCTAGAGTTTTGATTAATACACAAGAAATGATTAGATTGATTTTGCTGGCATGAGCATGCAGGACAGACTATCCTAATACATGACTTTCCTTAAGGATTTCCAGTTCTCACTACTCAAAATCAACTTGCTAATATGTCCTCCACATAGAGAAAAATCAATATAAGGTTCGCTTAGTTGTTTTTATAGTACTAGACAGTGTAAAATGTTGAAAATTGAATATATAAGGAAGAACCCTATTATGATCTTTTTCCACATCTCCACCCATCGTTTTTGATCCTTATTTGGATATTCAATTTGCAATGAAATCCGACCAAGTATATTAACAATGTGTTCCAACTGAAATTACTAATGTAGAAACTTCTACAACGGTTGCTAAAGCTTAAAAAAAGGGTCATGTATTTGTTATTAGACAGTATTAGAAGTTAAAACTTCCTTAAATTGGATCATGCACGTCTTTCCCAGATGCTACTTTACTGGACTAAATATTGCCACAACTTAAAGAAATTAACTCGTTGACTCATTTTGACTCAATATTACTTGTGACTTCATTTAAAAATGCATTTTGATCATCCCATTCTAAAATGTCCTAGAAGACCCAAAATATAATCATGGAATCAAAATTTCAAAAGTATATGCAAATGGTATGTTCATTGCAGAGCACATACATGAGATGTATCAAGTCGTAATACTTGTCCAAACCTATTCGCATTGACATCACTATCTTATCCAACTTGAAGAAAACTATTCTGACTCCTTAAATGAGTCTTGTACTTATGACTTTTCATCATTGTTTGGTCAGAAAAAGGGAGAACATTAGCTTTGGTCCGAAACTAGAGGAGATATAATCATCAATAACAGACTGTTTGGAAAGAGGAAAACCCACTCGCCTCTCCAGTTCAGTTGGTAGACTAATCTGGGCACAAGTTAGGGACAGTTAGGAGAACTCTCATCCATGGGGAACGATTAGACAAAATAGGGGGAAAGGTACATGATCAGATATAAATAGAAAATGGAAGGATTGATCCAGTAAATAACTCATACTTTATCGTCTCTTTCACTTTTCTGTCCTTCCACACCAACAATGCAGAGCATATCTGCTTGCTATGTAAATAGCATTAAAAGTGTTTTTAGAAATGATGCATTCTATCTAAATATATTTCCAAAGACTATGTTTGCCAAGTGCAACCATTTATGATCGATGATCTACAACTTTTTTTATATAAGGAAAAACAACTGATCTACATTAACTTTGAACAAAACATAAAGCAGGTTCAGTTAAGAATAACACAAAGTTCAGTTTTAAATCGCAACTTCAGCCATAATAGAATACCTTACTGGGGATCTGTCTCCGGTAGAAAACCGAGTTCGAGGTGAAGTTGGCCTTGTAAGATGGCTGTGTATGGAGATAGACCGAGTAACGACCTTCGTTCCCTCTAAAGTACCTCTCCCAGAGCGGAGAAAGCGGCAGCGGCCCCCTTGTCAAGAACATAAAAGCGAGCTTGGGAACCCTCTTGAACGGGTACCTCTTCACTTGGGGCACCCACGACGCTCGCCACAGGAGCTCCTCGTCACTCATCGAGTGCATCAGGTCCGATGGCGGTCGGATCCATTGCTCCAGGCCACCCGTATCCTCGACGCAGAGGTGGAACGCGTTGCCTGCCACCGGGAACCCAATCTGCAGGCGGGTAAAGTACATGGCGAAAACCGAGAAGCCTCCAGCAAGGGCGAGCACGGGGAGGATGATCTTGAGGAACAACCGATGGGATGCGCGGGGCTGGGAGGCGGATCCTCTCGCCTGCGCCAACTCCTTGACATTGTCGGAGGAGGAAACCCTCGGCTGCATCATCGAAAGATCATAACAGGAACTTTAAAAAAGGGATTCAGCATCGACGACTGAGGCGGAGAAAAATTTCGCAATGGTACAGGATTCCCGATCGATGGAAGAATCGAAGCCGACAACCGCGACTCCAAGATTTGTACAAAAAAAAAAGGAAAAAAGAAGGTAGATCTGTTAAGTAAATGTAGCAAGCGGAAGACTCTTGGTGAACGGTGACTGGTGGCCAATGACTAAAGAATTGAAAACTAACGAGGTGGGCTGGGCGAAGCTTTGCACTGATGCATAAGCATAGTTAATTTCTCCGGAACAAAAACAAAATCCTTTAAATTAAGAAAAATAATTCTTATCTTCTCCCTGTGTATGTTTTTTATGAAAACAAATTTTAAAATTTTTTTAATAAATAATGTGATATTGTAATTATAATTATAGTAATTTTTAATGGATTCATCGTACACTCAGAATATAATTTGATTCAGGATAATAGTCGAACGTTGCCGACGATACCTAAGAATAATTGAACATGTGCAAACAGTCATGTATTTTTAATTTTTTTTTAAAAATTTTTTCCTAGATCATATCAGGCCTCAACAATCAAAATAGTCTGTTTAGGCATCAAACTCGCTCAAACCCACGGCCAATTGCTGGACCAAGACTGAGAAGTCCATATTTCACCATGCATAATCTTACATAATTCGGACTGCATTTTAAATTAGAAATGCCTGCTGCGAAATAATCACTAATCCAATGTGGGCCCGACCTTCTAGCATTCCTTTTTTTTAATTATCCTAAAGCATAGGAACTCAATCTCCTACTCAATTACTACATCATAAAAATTTTATTTCTATTCCTACATCCAAAATTTTATGTACTTCAACTACATTTATTTCTATTCCTATATCCAAAGTTTTATGTGTTTCAACTATAAATTTATTAAATTATTTTCAATTTTTTTAATAAAAAAATCCAAAATAAAATATAATTCTTTCTAGATTCAATATTATTTATTAAAATCTAATATATTTTCTATCAAATGAAATGCAGTCTAATCAATTCATCCTAAACTAATCGATTGGTATGAACTCCTAATTAATTAGTCAGATGAAAAAATTATACTCAATTTGATAAAAAAAAATATACTAAATTCTAATTTAAATGTGCTGAATTTAAGATGAATTATTTTTTTTGGATTTTTTGTACCTATAAAAAATAAGGGTGATGTTCTCTCGCGACAAATATAACTGATCGATTACCGATAAATTCATAATCGATCGAAGCTCCTCAATCGATTGCCTGGAGTAGCTCCAATCAATTGTGGATAGCTTTGATCAATTTTCGATTAATTATATTTGAAAAAAAAAAGTTCGTAATTTGATAGAAAATAGACTAAATTTTAATTATATGATATATAATTTAGAAGAAATTAAATCTTATTTTAAATTTTTATATTAAAAATAATGAAAATAATTAGATAAATTAATATATATTAGGGAGTTAGAGTAAATAAAACTTTGCATTATATGTAAGGTGCGGAAATTAATTTTTTTATATAGTGATTGAATATGAAATTTAAAAATGCAATTGAAGACAATTTATAATTTATTATATTTTTTTAACACTTGGAACTCGATCCAAATGGGACGTCATTATTGATTTGAAGTATTACTTACATAGTTAGATTGCCTTCGAATTCAAGAATTACTCGCTGGCTGGCTGGCTGGGACTGACGTGACTCCCAGAAGCTAAGTTGGTGGGTACGTGAACATGGACACTTTTTGAGTGTTTAGATTTCATGCATGCATGGTGATCATGGGGATTAACATTTACTTAATTATGCACTTTTTGAGTGTTGATCCCACCTGAATAATCTTGTTTTTTTCATGCGTGTCTATGTTCATATCTTCCTCGCATATATCGATGTATTAGTTATTAATTCTCTAGCTAGCTTAAAATAGAATGAGAAAGCGAGCAATCATACATTAACCGCTGTCTTCAGTGATTTTCCGGCAAACGCGAGCCTGTTGGTACACTTGCCCTTCTCCACAATAGTATCCCTGCTCCGGCGCGCAGTGCTCGTCGCGGGAGCAAATGCAAAGGCCTTCCAGCGCGCAACCGTTGCCTTCCACCTCGACCTCCTTCCCTCGCAGTCCCAGCACCGCATCCGTCCACTCCGAGGAGAACAACCCCTCGCCGTCGTACCTGCGCATCACCCTCAAGAACTTCTGCAACCTCGCTCCCAATTTGTCCTTCATCCCGATGAACCCCACGTTTCTGTTCTTCCCCCAGTGCGGCAACCCGCGGTACTTGAACAGCGCCATCTGCTCGACCTCCTCCAGCACGTCCTCGTGCAGCCGGGCCCGCCGCGGGTCTCTGGCGCGGTAGTAGGTGAGGTCGACGTCGACAGCGTCCTCCGTCTTGCCGAGATAGGCCGTGGAGCCGCGGACGAAACGCATGAGGAAACCAAAGTAGAGGTCGGGGCCGCAGAGAGCGCCGGGGTTGGCGTCGCGGAGCTTCTTCACGTCGGCGACGAAGTCGGTGACGTTGGCGAAAGGGATGCTCACGGCGGTTTGGTGGTAGAACAGTCCCTTGAAACGCGGGTCCCATCCGCAGGCCGTGAGAAGGCCGTCCTCAGCGCTCCGCAAGCACGAACCTGTTTAGAATTAAATTAATTAAGGATTATTACTAATTAAGTTGATAACCATATATTATAATTAATGAACTAAGATTCGTTAATTAGTCAAAATTAACGCATGCCGGAGCTTTGCATGTCGCTTTGGTTTCCGATGACCGGATAACCGGTGAAGCCAAGCAAGCCGCCGCCGTTGTTTCTGAAGCCCATTCCGAGCGAAATGAGAGTCTGCACTTGTAGTGTGGACAACACACATTTGCTATTCGCGTCTCCTGTTACTTCCGCTAATGTTTCTGCTATTTATTTAAGTAAAGCTAATTAATAATAATTAAAAAAATTAGATAATTAATTAGCTAGAATTGTGATTAGATATTGTACGCGCGTGCGACATGACCTGCGGCACGAGTGGAGGCGATGAAGAAGGCGGGCTGCGGTCGAAAGCCTATAAAATCGTTTCTGCCCGTTCCCTTGGCGGTGACGGGGAGTTTGAAGTCGTCTCGGTAGACGACGATGGCCTGAGAAGGATACCAGATGATGTCGCCGTAGGGCGTCGCGGCGGCGAAGGACGAGATGGATTGCTCGAAGGTCGCGTCGCTGACGACCCTGTTGGTGACGGACCGCTTGAACATCGGTTCTAATTGTAGGGTCACCTGATCAGTTTAAAGTTAATTGTTGAACATAACTACACGAAATTCTATTTATACGAATGCAAAGTTTGACGACATTGTATACTTGGAAATTTTAAAGACAAGGGCAAATAAAAGTTACACGCCATTTTATTTTTGGATTACGCATGATATCGACATGGATAATAATCGATAAAACTGGTGATCGAGTTTCATTAAGTACCTGAGAAATGACTCCGAGAACGCCGAGAGAAACCTTGGCGGCCAAGAGATCAGGATGATGCTCGCCAAGGCTCACGATCTTGGCGTAGTGTCCATCCGCCGATGGGACAGCACTGGGGACCACCAGCCTCATCCCCACCACGTACTCGTGCACCGCCGATCCCTTGCCGGCGGCCGAGCTGCCGTGGGAGCCGGTGCTCAGCAGCCCGCCCAGCGTCACCCCTTCCCAGTACGGAGAGTGCGGCAGCGCCATCCCGCGGGCCGCCGCCGCGTCGAGGAGCGCCCGAAGCGTGATCCCTGCCTCGAAGGTCATCCTCGCTCCGTACGAGTCTGTGCTCACCGTCCGGTTGAGCCGCTGGGTGCTGATGAGGAAGCCCGGCCGCCCGTCTGCGCCGGTAGGGCACGACAGCTTCGGGATGCTGTGGGAGTACACGGTCACCGCCTTCACTCGATGCCTCTTGGCGGCGGCGTCAGAGACGGCCCGCAGGAGCTCCTCCTCTGTGGAGGGGTAGGAGACGGCGGCGACGTGGCAGGTGCTGCGATCGGGAAAGGCGCCGTAGGCGTTGGTGAGGGTGCAGTTAGCGTTTCCGGACTGGCACAAGATGACCGGCCCCGGAGGTGAGCCTTGGACGAGGAGGAGGAGGAGGAGGAGGAGGAGGAGGAGGAGGAGAAACAGGGCAGGGAGGGTGGAGAATTTCAGGGGAAGGGACGGTGCACTCATGCTGGTAATTGACTATGACCGAGGCGGTCAGGCCGAAGCTCATGTTTGCGGTTCCTTCCTTTCCTTTCCTATAAATAAACCTCACCTGAACTGCGCTATGTCGATGGCTTGTTGTTCATGCTCACATGGTCGATATAGAAAAGTTAAATTACAAAATTTATTAGTCTAGATATTATGATTAATACGTGGAGAAAATAGATATACTGACTTAAATTTTTTAATTATAATATCTATAGTATTAATCATCAGCTCACCCTTCATCACGATGGGTTGTTGTTTTGATTGTTCCAGGCCTAGCTGCATTTCAAAGTCATGCTTGCCTTTAACGAAAACCGTGCCAGATTACACATGCGTTGTTTGAGCCTATCTCGCCGTTCAGTTTTAGCTCGATCCCATTTGGGGGAGTTGTTTGCTCGACAAGAAATGCACGTTATGGCGCATAGCATTAAAAGGAATGGTGGCATTTCATAATATAATGTTATTTATTATTTTGGAGTAATTTTTTATTCGTCTCCGGTATTAAAATTATGAAAGTTTAAATATGTTACAGTCAACTAATACTTTTTAGAATTAGATAGGTGTATTTTGGTACTTAATTGAACTTTTGTTAAAAATATAATCGAATTTAAAAATATAAGCATTACCCAAATCAAAAATAGCTAATAACTCTCTTAAATTAATATTAAAAAAACAACATTTATATAGTTGGAATCTTCCATTCCACAGCTCCGGACCTCCTATTCTACTGTAGCACTTAGTGTTGGAAACTTTTACATTACTTGTATATCTTCGGTATTTGACTTAGTCGATTTACGACCGTCGAATCTTCCGGGAGGTTGCTATCTTCTCGATATTTGACTTAGTCGATTTACGACCGTCGGATCTTCCAGAAGGTTGCTATATATCTCCTCGGTATTTGACTTAGTCGATTAACGACCGTTGGATCTTCCGAGAGGTTGCTATCTCCTCGGTATTTGACTTAGTCGATTAACGACCGTTGGATCTTCCGGGAGGTTGATATCTCCTCGATATTTGACTTAGTCGATTAACAACCGTCAGATCTTCCAGGAGGTTGCTATCTCCTCGGTATTTGACTTAGTCGATTTACGACCGTCGGATCTTCCGGGAGGTTGCTCGGAGGAAGCAAACTGATTGGTTTACGTCGAGGCCAGTGTTCGACACTATCTCCGTAAAACGATATTGCTCCGCATGCTCACGGATAGCAGCAATTCGTTTCCAAGATACAACGACGTCGTCTCGGAATAGCAGCACTTCAAATTTCGAGACCGGTGAATCTTTGGCTTTTTGAACTCTCGATACAAAAGATGAATGAGTGCAAATACTTTAGATTGCAATGCTTGAATGAATGAAATGATCTAGTGAAGGGATCTATTTATATTGAGTGAAGAGGTAAGTAACCTTTGGTTATGACAGATCTGGACCGTTCATAGCGAAAGGGTATAACCCTTTAAAGGTCATTTAATCTCGTCCCTTGATCTGAAGAGTTATAACTTTTCAGATCCATCTTGATCTTGGCCGTCAGATTGGAACATTTAATCTGACGCCTCAGATCCATTCTCCCTCTTCACATTCAGATCTTTGATCCAACGCTCCAGATCGCACCTTCTTGCGATCTGTCCAGATCATTGATCCGACAGTCAACATTAAGCGTATCTTGAACAATTAATTTCTCATTCACCCTTAATCGGTTTTGAGCAATTAATTTCTATCAATTTTTTATTTTGAACTGAGGTCTAATTCTTTCAACAGATTAATTTTGAAACGACTGATTTGATCCTACGAAAATTTTTCGTTAGCCATTAGAATAAATCAGAAGGTAGTGACCATTAGAGGAAAAAATTTCTACAATTCATTGTAGCTAAGTTTCAACTTCTGGAATCCGTATTTTAAGTTTTAACCACTCATCATAACCCAAGGGCAACTAATTGTAATTTAGAAGTAGGACAATTTGCTTACATGATATTATTGACAGTACTATCTATTTTCACGTGGTATTAAATGAAATTTTACTAATTATTGTTTCTTATGTCAATCAATTTTTGGTAAAAGACAAGAAAAGAATGTTAAGTTCAATTGACATTGAACCCTCTCAGTTCCAAACTTTGTGGCTCAAAGCCACCATTTACTTTAAAATTGAAAATAATGTCAAAAAGTCTCTATTTTAAATGAATAATTTAACAAGATATCTTAACTGCTAATTACTTTAATTACAAAGATAAAGCTTCCATATTAAAGTAATTAAAGAAAACAAAAAATATTTATACAAATTTGGTAGGGTGCGCCAGGCCCATGCTGTAGTGCAACGCATAGGCGACGTATCAGATATTAAACTGATAAGAACAGATACTACACTTGATCTTAGCCAAAAGGCCGAGAAAGGTATGATTTGATAAGGTGCATCGCACTCTCTTTTATGGTCTCATTCTCATCCCCACAGCCAAAACTTCAAATGTGGGACTAAATGTTTGTGCTTGTCTCTGTCCCAATATAAACCTCCTCCTGACCTCTACTCACCAAGGCTTGGTGGCCGCGAAAAATTAACGAAGAGCCTTCGACGTTGTCCCATCTTGAAGAAACAAGATGCTCTCGCTTCACTAGAACTCTAAACAAGATGGGATCTTAATTCGGTCGTAGAAGAACCATTGGTTGCTTGCATATTTGGCCATATTTGATGAAACAGTGAAACCCCTTTCTATCAATTTTTTATTTTGAACAGAGGTCTAATTCTTTCAACGGATTAATTTTGAAACGACTGATTTGATCCTATGAAAATTTTTCGTTAGCCATTAGAATAAATCAGAAGGTAGTGACCATTAGAGGAAAAAATTTCTACAATTCATTGTAGCTAAGTTTCAACTTCTGGAATCCGTATTTTAAGTTTTAACCACTCATCATAACCCAAGGGCAACTAATTGTAATTTAGAAGTAGGACAATTTGCTTACATGATATTATTGACAATACTATCTATTTTCACGCGGTATTAAATGAAATTGTACTAATTATTGTTTCTTATGTCAATCAATTTTTGGTAAAAGACAAGAAAAGAATGTTAAGTTCAATTGACATTGAACCCCCTCAGTTCCAAACTTTGTGGCTCAAAGCCACCATTTACTTTAAAATTGAAAATAATGTCAAAATTTCTCTTTTTTAAATGAATAATTTAACAAGATATCTTAACTGCTAATTACTTTAATTACAAAGATAAAGCTTCCATATTAAAGTAATTAAAGAAAACAAAAAATATTTATACAAATTTGGTAGGGTGCACCAGGCCCATGCTGTAGTGCAACGCATAGGCGACGCGCGAGAGCCCCAATAGCAAGCTATTGTTATGGACCCTCCCCAATCAAAAATTAATTTAATATCATAGTGAATCAATGATTCACGTATCAGATATTAAACTGATAAGAACAGATACTACACTTGATCTTAGCCAAAAGGCCGAGAAAGGTATGATTTGATAAGGCGCATCGCACTCTCTTTTATGGTCTCATTCTCATCCCCACAGCCAAAACTTCAAATGTGGGACTAAATGTTTGTGCTTGTCTCTGTCCCAATATAAACCTCCTCCTGACCTCTACTCACCAAGGCTTGGTGGCCGCGAAAAATTAACGAAGAGCCTTCGACGTTGTCCCATCTTGAAGAAACAAGATGCTCTCGCTTCACTAGAACTCTAAACAAGATGGGATCTTAATTCGGTCGTAGAAGAATCATTGGTTGCTTGCATATTTGGCGATATTTGATGAAACAGTGAAGCCCCTTTCTATCAATTTTTTATTTTGAACTGAGGTCTAATTCTTTCAACGGATTAATTTTGAAACGACTGATTTGATCCTATGAAAATTTTTCGTTAGCCATTAGAATAAATCAGAAGGTAGTGACCATTAGAGGAAAAAATTTCTACAATTCATTGTAGCTAAGTTTCAACTTCTGGAATCCGTATTTTAAGTTTTAACCACTCATCATAACCCAAGAGCAACTAATTGTAATTTAGAAGTAGTACAATTTGCTTACATGATATTATTGACAGTACTATCTATTTTCACGCGGTATTAAATGAAATTGTACTAATTATTGTTTCTTATGTCAATCAATTTTTGGTAAAAGACAAGAAAAGAATGTTAAGTTCAATTGACATTGAACCCTCTCAGTTCCAAACTCTGTGGCTCAAAGCCACCATTTACTTTAAAATTGAAAATAATGTCAAAAAATCTCTTTTTTAAATGAATAATTTAACAAGATATCTTAACTGCTAATTACTTTAATTACAAAGATAAAACTTCCATATTAAAGTAATTAAAGAAAACAAAGAATATTTATACAAACTTGGTAGGGTGCGCCAGGCCCATGCTGTAGTGCAACGGATAGGCGACGCGTAAGAGCCCCAATAGCAAGCTATTGTTATGGACCCTCCCCAATCATAAATTAATTTAATATCATAGTGAATCAATGATTCACGTATCAGATATTAAACTGATAAGAACAGATACTACACTTGATCTTAGCCAAAAGGCCGAGAAAGGTATGATTTGATAAGGCGCATCGCACTCTCTTTTATGGTCTCATTCTCACTCCCACAGCCAAAACTTCAAATGTGGGACTAAATGTTTGTACTTGTCTCTGTCCCAATATAAACCTCCTCCCGACCTCTACTCACCAAGGCTTGGTGGCCGCGAAAAAGTAACGAAGAGTCTTCGACGTTGTCCCATCTTGAAGAAACAAGATGCTCTCGCTTCACTAGAACTCTAAACAAGATGGGATCTTAATTCGGTCATAGAAGAACCGTTGGTTGCTTGCATATTTGGCCATATTTAATGAAATAGTGAAGCCCCTTTCTATCAATTTTTATTTTGAACTGAGGTCTAATTCTTTCAACGGATTAATTTTGAAACGACTGATTTGATCCTATGAAAATTTTTCGTTAGCCATTAGAATAAATCAGAAGGTAGTGACCATTAGAGGAAAAAATTTCTACAATTCATTGTAGCTAAGTTTCAACTTCTGGAATCCGTATTTTAAGTTTTAACCACTCATCATAACCCAAGGGCAACTAATTGTAATTTAGAAGTAGGACAATTTGCTTACATGATATTATTGACAGTACTATCTATTTTCACGCGGTATTAAATGAAATTGTACTAATTATTGTTTCTTATGTCAATCAATTTTTGGTAAAAGACAAGAAAAGAATGTTAAGTTCAATTGACATTGAACCCTCTCAGTTCCAAACTCTGTGGCTCAAAGCCACCATTTACTTTAAAATTGAAAATAATGTCAAAAAATCTCTTTTTTAAATGAATAATTTAACAAGATATCTTAACTGCTAATTACTTTAATTACAAAGATAAAACTTCCATATTAAAGTAATTAAAGAAAACAAAGAATATTTATACAAACTTGGTAGGGTGCGCCAGGCCCATGCTGTAGTGCAACGGATAGGCGACGCGTAAGAGCCCCAATAGCAAGCTATTGTTATGGACCCTCCCCAATCATAAATTAATTTAATATCATAGTGAATCAATGATTCACGTATCAGATATTAAACTGATAAGAACAGATACTACACTTGATCTTAGCCAAAAGGCCGAGAAAGGTATGATTTGATAAGGCGCATCGCACTCTCTTTTATGGTCTCATTCTCACTCCCACAGCCAAAACTTCAAATGTGGGACTAAATGTTTGTACTTGTCTCTGTCCCAATATAAACCTCCTCCCGACCTCTACTCACCAAGGCTTGGTGGCCGCGAAAAAGTAACGAAGAGTCTTCGACGTTGTCCCATCTTGAAGAAACAAGATGCTCTCGCTTCACTAGAACTCTAAACAAGATGGGATCTTAATTCGGTCATAGAAGAACCGTTGGTTGCTTGCATATTTGGCCATATTTAATGAAATAGTGAAGCCCCTTTCTATCAATTTTTATTTTGAACTGAGGTCTAATTCTTTCAACGGATTAATTTTGAAACGACTGATTTGATCCTATGAAAATTTTTCGTTAGCCATTAGAATAAATCAGAAGGTAGTGACCATTAGTGGAAAAAATTTCTAAAATTCATTGTAGCTAAGTTTCAACTTCTGGAATCCGTATTTTAAGTTTTAACCACTCATCATAACCCAAGGGCAACTAATTGTAATTTAGAAGTAGGACAATTTGCTTACATGATATTATTGATAGTACTATCTATTTTCACGCGGTATTAAATGAAATTGTACTAATTATTGTTTCTTATGTCAAACAATTTTTGGTAAAAGACAAGAAAAGAATGTTAAGTTCAATTGACATTGAACCCTCTCAGTTCCAAACTTTGTGGCTCAAAGCCACCATTTACTTTAAAATTGAAAATAATGTCAAAAAGTCTCTTTTTTAAATGAATAATTTAACAAGATATCTTAATTGCTAATTACTTTAATTACAAAGATAAAGCATCCATATTAAAGTAATTAAAGAAAACAAAAAATATTTATACAAATTTGGTAGGGTGCGCCAGGCCCATGCTGTAGTGCAACGCATAGGCGACGCGCGAGAGCCCCAATAGCAAGCTATTGTTATGGACCCTCCCCAATCAAAAATTAATTTAATATCATAGTGAATCAATGATTCACGTATCAGATATTAAACTGATAAGAACAGATACTACACTTGATCTTAGCCAAAAGGCCGAGAAAGGTATGATTTGATAAGGCGCATCGCACTCTCTTTTATGGTCTCATTCTCACTCCCACAGCCAAAACTTCAAATGTGGGACTAAATGTTTGTGCTTGTCTCTGTCCCAATATAAACCTCCTCCCGACCTCTACTCACCAAGGCTTGGTGGCCGCGAAAAAGTAACGAAGAGTCTTCGACGTTGTCCCATCTTGAAGAAACAAGATGCTCTCGCTTCACTAGAACTCTAAACAAGATGGAATCTTAATTCGGTCGTAGAAGAACCACTGGTTGCTTGCATATTTGGCCATATTTGATGAAACAGTGAAGCCCCTTTCTATCAATTTTTTATTTTGAACTGAGGTCTAATTCTTTCAACGGATTAATTTTGAAACGACTGATTTGATCCTATGAAAATTTTTCGTTAGCCATTAGAATAAATCAGAAGGTAGTGACCATTAGAGGAAAAAATTTCTACAATTCATTGTAGCTAAGTTTCAACTTCTGGAATCCGTATTTTAAGTTTTAACCACTCATCATAACCCAAGGGCAACTAATTGTAATTTAGAAGTAGGACAATTTGCTTACATGATATTATTGACAGTACTATCTATTTTCACGCGGTATTAAATGAAATTGTACTAATTATTGTTTCTTATGTCAATCAATTTTTGGTAAAAGACAAGAAAAGAATGTTAAGTTCAATTGACATTGAACCCTCTCAGTTCCAAACTTTGTTGCTCAAAGCCACCATTTACTTTAAAATTGAAAATAATGTCAAAAAGTCTATATTTTAAATGAATAATTTAAGAAGATATCTTAACTGCTAATTACTTTAATTACAAAGATAAAGCTTCCATATTAAAGTAATTAAAGAAAACAAAAAATATTTATACAAATTTGGTAAGGTGCGCCAGGCCCATGCTGTAGTGCAACGGATAGGCGACGCGCGAGAGCCCCAATAGCAAGCTATTGTTATGGACCCTCCCCAATCAAAAATTAATTTAATATCATAGTGAATCAATGATTCACGTATCAGATATTAAACTAATAAGAACAGATACTACACTTGATCTTAGCCAAAAGGCTGAGAAATGTATGATTTGATAAGGCGCATCGCACTCTCTTTTATGGTCTCATTCTCACTCCCACAGCCAAAACTTCAAATGTGGGACTAAATGTTTGTGTTTGTCTCTGTCCCTATATAAACCTCCTCCTAACCTCTACTCACCAAGGCTTGGTGGCCGCGAAAAAGTAACGAAGAGTCTTCGACGTTGTCCCATCTTGAAGAAACAAGATGCTCTCGCTTCACTAGAACTCTAAACAAGATGGGATCTTAATTCGGTCGTAGAAGAACCACTGGTTGCTTGCATATTTGGCCATATTTGATGAAACAGTGAAGCCCCTTTCTATCAATTTTTTATTTTGAACTGAGGTCTAATTCTTTCAACGGATTAATTTTGAAACGACTGATTTGATCCTATGAAAATTTTTCGTTAGCCATTAGAATAAATCAGAAGGTAGTGACCATTAGAGGAAAAAATTTCTACAATTCATTGTAGCTAAGTTTCAACTTCTGGAATACGTATTTTAAGTTTTAACCACTCATCATAACCCAAGGGCAACTAATTGTAATTTAGAAGTAGGACAATTTGCTTACATGATATTATTGACTGTATTATCTATTTTCACGCGGTATTAAATGAAATTGTACTAATTATTGTTTCTTATGTCAAACAATTTTTGGTAAAAGACAAGAAAAGAATGTTAAGTTCAATTGACATTGAACCCTCTCAGTTCCAAACTTTGTGGCTCAAAGCCACCATTTACTTTAAAATTGAAAATAATGTCAAAAGGTCTATTTTTTAAATGAATAATTTAACAAGATATCTTAACTGCTAATTACTTTAATTACAAAGATAAAGCTTCCATATTAAAGTAATTAAAGAAAACAAAAAATATTTATATAAATTTGGTAGGGTGCGCCAGACCCATGCTGTAGTGCAACGCATAGGCGACGCGCGAGAGCCCCAAAGCAAGCTATTGTTATGGACCCTCCCCAATCAAAAATTAATTTAATATCATAGTGAGTCAATGATTCACGTATCAGATATTAAACTGATAAGAACAGATACTACACTTGATCTTAGCCAAAAAGCCGAGAAAGGTATGATTTGATAAGGCGCATCGCACTCTCTTTTATGGTCTCATTCTCACTCCCACAGCCAAAACTTCAAATGTGGGACTAAATGTTTGTGTTTGTCTCTGTCCTAATATAAACCTCCTCCTAACCTCTACTCACCAAGGCTTGGTGGCTGCGAAAAAGTAATGAAGAGTCTTCGACGTTGTCCCATCTTGAAGAAACAAGATGCTCTCGCTTCACTAGAACTCTAAACAAGATGGGATCTTAATTCGGTCGTAGAAGAACCACTGGTTTCTTGCATATTTGGCAATATTTGATCAAACAGTGAAGCCCCTTTCTATCAATTTTTTATTTTGAACTGAGGTCTAATTCTTTTAACGGATTAATTTTGAAACGACTTATTTGATCCTATGAAAATTTTTCGTTAGCCATTAGAATAAATCAGAAGGTAGTGACCATTAGAGGAAAAAATTTCTACAATTCATTGTAGCTAAGTTTCAACTTCTGGAATCCGTATTTTAAGTTTTAACCACTCATCATAACCCAAGGGCAACTAATTGTAATTTAGAAGTAGGACAATTTGCTTACATGATATTATTGATAGTATTATCTATTTTTACGCGGTATTAAATGAAATTGTACTAATTATTGTTTCTTATGTCAAACAATTTTTGATAAAAGACAAGAAAAGAATGTTAAGTTCAATTGACATTGAACCCTCTCATTTCCAAACTTTGTTGCTCAAAGCCACCATTTACTTTAAAATTAAAAATAATGTCAAAAAGTCTATTTTTTAAATGAATAATTTAACAAGATATCTTAACTGCTAATTACTTTAATTACAAAGATAAAGCTTCCATATTAAAGTAATTAAAGAAAACAAAGAATATTTATACAAATTTGGTAGGGTGCGCCAGGCCCATGCTGTAGTGCAACGCATAGGCGACGCGCAAGAGCCCCAATAGCAAGCTATTGTTATGGACCCTTCCCAATCAAAAATTAATTTAATATCATAATGAATCAATGATTCACGTATCAGATATTAAACTGATAAGAACAGATACTACACTTGATCTTAGCCAAAAGGCCGAGAAAGGTATGATTTGATAAGGCGCATCGCACTCTCTTTTATGGTCTCATTCTCACTCCAACTGGAAAATCTTCAAATGTGGGACTAAATGTTTGCGCTTGTCTCTGTCCCAGTATAACCCTCGCTCCAGACCTCTACTCGCCAAGGCTTAATGGCCCCGAGAAATTAACGAAGAGTCTTCAACGTTGTCCCATCTTGAAGAAAGACGCTCTCGCTTCACTAGCACTCTATCAAATCGTGAAAGCAAGCTGCGTAACTTTGTTTCTGAAAGAAACTAAAACAAAAGTAAGGGTTTCTTCTTCTTGTCCCCTAGTTTTTCCTTTCTCTGCCAAAGGCATCTTTCGGTATAATTTCCTCTAGTTCTGCAAGTTCATTGGGTTCCGTTATTTCATCTGCTACCGGCGGCATCAATGAGACAATCTAGAGGCTCTCGAGGCGTCCTTTTCTTGGCGGCACAGCTACTGGAGAGTCTGTGTTGACTCCTTTCTCGAGCTCCTCTTCTCTGACAAGATGGGTTCCGCATCTTGGCTGGTGAGATCCTCATGTCTGCCTGAGATATTAACACAAATGAGAACTTGGCAGAGACGAATCCAAGCAAGGGATCCTGAGTTATGGCTCAGCCCTTCTTGGATTCGTACCTAGTTGCCTCCATCAAGCGATCGCCACTTGCCAAGATGAGGGGAAAGACGAAGGGGAAAGAAGAAGGAGAAAGTAGAAAAAAATAATAGGAGTTATCTTTTCTTTGAATTTCTGAAATTTCTGTTGATTTTGCATTGCGAGGGAGAAGACGAAGAGGAAAGAAGAAAAGCAACAGTTGTGCCGCTGGCATCGCCGTGGAGATTTGAGAAAGGGAGAGAAGAAAAGTTAGAAAGAAAAGGAGTACGGATTGTTCGATTAATTAATTAAATAAATACTTTTGAAGTATAAGAAACGTTTTGAATGATTAATTGGGAGTAATTTTATTTCATTGGTAATTAGAATAATAATTAAAATGTGAATTTAAGTTGTTATGAAAAAATAATTAATGAGGTTGGACAACCTCGGGCATTGTTATGAAATTAAGAGGGTATGTTGTAAATGATTAAATAATAATAAAATTAAATGGTTTAAATTGATTAAATAAATCATTATTTTAAAAAAGGGTATACAATTGATGTTAAATATGAGTTAGCATTGAGATTTATCTAATGAGTGTGGTATATTTTTCTTTCATGAATTCTTATCATTTTAGTTATTTAGGATCTAATATAGATTAAACTAAGGACGGACCTCAATTATAGCCCAGTCTAACTCTAATTTCTAGATCCGTCCTTGACTTGTCGACGTAGTTCCTCCGACGCTTGAGTTAATAATCGATTAGATGAAGAGACGAATGTAGCAAAAGACGATTCGCTCGCCCCCAGTGCTTGCTAACCCGTCCTAGGGTCAACATGGAAGAGGTAAATCACGAGATTTACTAGTTTGGATGTTGTGATTAGCGCGTGGGGAGGACAGACACACTGACTTTACTAGGTTTCGACTCCCCCCGCGATCTCCAAGTGGCAACACTCACTAATCATCAATTCATCCCGTGGGGATGATCGGATGAAAAGAAAAAGAAAGAAGAAGAGATTGATGAAGAAGAGTTATATCTGCTTGTGAGAGGAAGAAGACCAACTCATCTCGAAGATATCACTCTGTTGCTTATATAGATGATGAGAAAGAATCTCCATGTTATCATCCTTTGCGCCCCTTCTAATTGACTACCTGAATGAGCGAAGATACTTACTCCATTATCCTTCCTCCACTTATAGGTTGCCATGCCAGATAAGAAGGGAATCAGGTGCGATGCTTCTGACACCCACGATGCGATAATCATTCAGCAACTGTCACATAATTGCAACTAGAAGCTTTCATCCTTCATGATACTTAACTGGTGCTTCTTCTGCTACGGGTCTCATTTCCTGGCTCGGAAGAGATAACGTAGATCACTCAACGAAACACTTTGCATTGCTCAGGAAAACCTCATAAGAATGCCCAGTCAATCATTGCTTAGAAGACCATATTTACGTTACTCAGCATATCACATTCTCATTGCTCAAAAAATCATATTTGTATTACTCAGAAAATCATCTTTATATTAGTCGGCATATCACATTCTCATTGCTCAGAAGATCATATTTATATTGGCAGAAGATCATATCCATATTGGTCGGCATATTACATTCTCATTACCTAGAAGATCATATTTATATTGCCCAGAATACCAAATATATATTGCTCAGAGAATCATATTCTGATTGCATTCATATTATTTTGAAGACCAAATGTGTATTGTTCGGGAGATGTTCGATATTCTTTCATATTGCTTGAGATAAAATTCGGTTACGATCAAATGCCCCTCTTTCAAATTAAATTGAAGAGTTACATCGAATAAAGTCAGATTAAGATATTTATTCTCAAATAATATCTCTAGAGAACAAAGAAAATAATCAAAAAGAAACCCGACCCCCATCAATCCAGTTTTAGTTATTTGTTATATATCTATATAATTTATTATATTTTTTATAATAATTTATTATATTGAAGTGAAGTTCATCTAAACTCTAATTCCTTGATTACCCCAGCTAATAGAGTCGAGGAAGAATCAATGCTAGCTTGCATATTTGCTAAAATGATGATGCCCCCTTTTATCTTTCATTTTGAATTAACGGATTTTTTTTATATAATTTACATTTCCGAGCTTCCTCTAATTAGTTTAGATCTGAATCGCAACTTATTTAAAATCAGATGTCCACCTCTAAAGTCATTTCCACTCGAATTCAAGCTGTAGTCTTTTTATTGGCCTTTTAGGGGGCGCTTGGTAAGCGGGTTTAGAAGGTGAGAATGGGAATGAAATCTATTTCATTCCCATTGATGATGCTTGGTATACCAGAATCGGAATCAAAATAAGGATATGATACCCTTGATTTCATAACCTACCCCCACTAGGTTATCACCAAACTCATAAACCCCTCAATCAAATCCATTATCATTCCCATTGCCAAATTTATATCAAGTGTTTTACCATCGCATCACGCTGGTAGAAATTAAACTATCTAACCGTTAGATAAGTAGGTCAATTTATGTACGTGATATTATTGATGGATATATTATTAAGTAGGTTTATTTATAAATTATATATGTAAATACAATTTGAGTTTTAAAGTGATTTAATTTATATTTATTAGGTTTCAAATTATTAGATACGGGTTCAATAAATAGAACCCTTTAGCTTAATCTGTTATTATCTATGAGCTGAAAACAGATTGGATTTCTATATAAAAGGGAGATCTCAAAGATTTAGGACATCATCTTGACCTAATTTCTTATTTTCGATTGACAAAAAGTTTTATGGCACCGCCAACCCTAAGCCCCTTGAAAGGTCCTTCTTATTCTTTCCGCTGCATCTTCTTCCACAGAGATCAAGTCGCGACGCTACGACAAGGATGATAACTCCTCACCAATTTTCCTTGTCTTTCAGTTTATATTTTTTTATTCTTATTATGCAATGATTCGAAGTAACAATAGATTCATGCTTATATCTTATATTTTCTCTTTCGAGTTCTTATTTTAGAATTCATGCAGTTATCAGAAATTACAAGTTCTATCAATTAGTATCATAGCCTAAACTTAGTTTTGTCATTTTTATGACGATAAAGTTTAAATTTTTCGTCGATTTATTATCTATATGCTAGATCATATTTTCCTAGCATAATACAATTTTATAATCGTCGAAAAGTCTAAAAGAAAATTCTAGGATAGATTTATTTTTTAAAATTTTCGTGTTTTTATGAAGAATATAAAAGTAACTGTGGGAGAACCGTCGTGATTAACTTAATTTTAGGTTAATTGCGATGACTTAATCGATTGACTTTGTTTATCAATTGATTACCAAATCCAAATTAACGAATAGAAATAATTGGAATTGATTTTTTCAATTTATTATCAGTCTTAAAACTAACGACAGAATTAGGCTACGTTTGGTAGGCTGTAATGCAATCTGGTCTGTAATGTAATCAAGTTTGTAATGTAATGTAATGTAATCTTGATTACATTGTTATGTTTGGTAATGAGTTGTATGTAATCTTTGATAACCATTACAAGTTGGATTCCTTTGTTTGATGAGAGGAAATCCATCATGTAATGTAATCAAGATTGACGACTGACGACCGACGACCGCCGCCGGCAGGCCGGTGACCATCGACCGGCCGGCGACCGCCGGCGGCCGGCGGCTATCACCTGCTGCCGGCGGTCGCCAGCGGTCGGCGGTCGACGGCCGCCGGCGGTCGCAGGCAACGGCTGGCGGCGGCGGCCGACCGCCGGTCGTCGGTCGCCGCTCGGCCGACGAACTGCCGACGACCGACGACCGACGAACTGCCGACGACCGACGACCGTCGCCGCCCGGCCGACGACTTTACAAGCTGTAATGTAATCCAGATTACGGAGGTTTTGTTTTGTAATCTAGATTACAAACCATCAACCTCTTTTGTAATCGAGATTATATTACATTACAACTTTAATGTTATTCCAAACAAAGGAATCCAACTTGTAATGTAATCTGGATTATATCACAGGGTGGATTGCACCCTACCAAACGCAGCCTAATTCGTTTTTGGTTTCGAATCTATTAGAAGGTTATCAATCGAGTAATTTTGATTCTAATTGATAATGTGAAACAATTTTATTTCTAATCGATTAACAAATCATTTTTAATCGATAAACATCCATTTACGTACCTGAGATATAGTGCATTAAAAAAAATCAAAACCGTTTCAAAAAACAGTTAATAAAAAAACTATTTCTAAATTATATATATATATATATATAATGTATTAAATATTTTTCTTTTAATGCATAATGATGAAGAAATTAAATAATATTATTTAATCATAGAAGGGTAAAAAACTTTAATTTCTAAAGAAGGGTTTTATATACGATGATGTAGTCGTATATATTAGGCTTTTAGATCGATTAGGCTTTTAGATCGATTGAGATAATTGATTGGATCAGACCATTCAATTACCGTATGGTATCAATCGATTAATAAGTATAATTTGGAGGTATTAAGACTGATTAAGAAATTATTTGTTTAGTTAAAGTTTTTAGAATTTTCTTGGGTCTATCTACACAATATACTACTAAGTTGAACTAGTGTGTCGGCCCAAAGGAAGGCGTGTTAGATAAGTTTAATATATTTTATGTTGGTAAATGTATATATATACTAAGAGTAATCGACCCAAAGGAAGGTTACTTTTATGTCAAATATATGTTTAAATAATTTACAATTATTAAGCATAATTTATTTTGTTCTGATCATGCACAAAATATGTCGCCTCAAAGGAAGGCATATTGCGTGACAGATTAAAGTTGTTGTAAACTATGGACCAAATATATCTCATATAAAATTTCACAATATATGCATCATGCGTCGATCCAAAGGAAGACATATTATATGGTCAATTAAAGTTTACAGAGAGTACTGCTAACAAATTATATTTTAATCCGCAGATTAAAATGCAATGTTGTATTTGGTATCTCATACACCCTGTTTGGAAACCTTTTAAGTAAGGAATTGGAATTCAATTCCGGTCGGAATTGAATTCCAATTATCATGTTTGGAATGAATTGCAAAAACAGAATTGAATTCAATTCAATTGTTATACTTTTACGATTGTATCCTACGAGGATGAAACCGGAGCAACTTTAATTTGTTTTGTGAGGTGGCGATTTGGTAATTTAATTCGTTTAAGTGAATTCCTTTCACAAATCACATATGTTTAGGTGTGATTTGTTTTGAGGGGTTTGAAAGGAATTGGAATTCAATTCCTTAGCAATTCCTTCCTGAAAATTGCTACCAAAGGATGAAATTGAATTCCAATTCCCAAAGGAATTTCAATTCCTTCCTTTCCAAACAGGGTAATAAGGAGTTCATTTATATGCATAATATTATTATATATTTATAAGTTCTTGGCTTTAGTTAAATAGTGAGCTTAAATAAATTTTTCTCTTTAATTTCAATGCAATCTGTTATTGCTAGCATTAATAACATCCCAATATTAACTAGTTCGAATTTTGCTGAATGAAAAAAATACGTGATCGTAGTCTTAGGCTAGATAGACTTAAACTATGCATTGAGGAATGATCACCCCACACTTTTGACCAGTACTAGCAATATAGAGCAGAAGGCTGAATTTCAACTGTGGGAGAAATCAAATCGCATGAGTCTAAGTATCATGAAGCATTCCATATCGGCACAAATAAAGGGCTCAATCTCATAGAGAGAAGATATTAGGAGTTTCCTTAATCAACTGGCTAACTGATTCACCTCAAATGAAATGGTCGAGACTAGCACACTTCTTACGAAGTTGGTAACCATGTGGTACAGTGGTAAATGAAACATAAGGGAGTATATTATAGAGATGTCCAATATAGTGACAAGTCTGAAAGCACTAAAACTCGATATGTCTGAGAATATGTTAGTATATTTCATCTTAATATCTCTACCTGTAAGGTTCACTCCTTTTAAGATATTATATAATACTTGAAGTAAAAGTGGACATTAAATGAGTTTATTGCTCAATGCGTGCAAGAGGAGGGGAGACTGAAGATTGAGATATCTGAGAGTGTTCACTTAGCATCGGGTTCTCAAAGTACGAGCAATAAACGAAAGAAGATCAATAACAAAGGAAAAGGAAAACAAACTGCAGATTATGGAGGCAATAACTATAAGGAGCACAAGAAGCAGGATAAGGAATCTACTTATTTCTTTTGCAAGAAAAAAAGTCATATGAAGAAAGATTGCCTCAAGTAGGCTAACTAACGTGTAAAGAAGGGTAAACTTCTCAACTTTATTAGTTCAAAGTCAATTTAGCTATTATATCCACTGACACTTGGAGAATAGATACTGGTGCTACTACTCACATAAGTGTCACTATGCAAGGTTGTCTCAGGAGCCGACTTCCGTTTGATGGTGAAAGATACATCTATATAGGGAATGGAAAGAAGGCTGCAGTAGAGTCTATCGGTGTTTTTAGACTTTATTTAGGAACTGATATCTATTTGGATTTAGAGAATACATTCATTGTACCGTCTTTCAGACGGAACTTAATTTCAATTTCTTGTTTGGACAAATTATGTTATTCTTGTTCATTTGGAAATAGAATGTTTAGTATTTTCTTTAATTTAGTTATGATTAACAATGGTTTCTTGGTTGATAAGCTTTATAAATTAAACACCTTTACTCCTACATTTGACAATGTAATAATGTATAGTATAGGTACAAAACATAAATTAACCCACGAGAGTTCTTCTATACTATGGTTGTATGGCATAAGCGTTTAGGACATATATCCAAACGACGCCTAGAAAGGTTAATGTCACATAGAATTCTTGATTCCCTTAACATGTCAAATTTTGATATATGCATAAAGTGTGTTAAGGGGAAGACAACTAACAAAAGGAACAAAAGGGCTAGCCGTTACAGTGACGTTTTAGAGCTAATACATACAAACATTTGTTAACCATTCCCTAAGGTATCTTGGAATGGACACACATATTTTATTAGCTTCATAGATGACTATTCCAGATTTGGCTATTTGTACCTTATTCATGAGAAGTCGGGTATGTTCAAAAATTTCAAAGTCGAAGTTGAACATCAACTAGATAAGAAAATCAAAGTCATTTGATCATACCGTGCAGGTGAATATTATGGTTGATATGATGGATCAGGTGAACAACGTCCAAGACCTTTTGCAAATTGCCTTGCTAAGTGTGGGATTGTGCCTCAGTATACCATGCCTGGTGCACGCAGTCAGAATGGTGTAGCTGAGCGTCGCAATCGAACCTTAAACGACATGGTGAAATAAATGAGATGGAATAATTCCCATATGTGTCAACAATGGGAAGTCTCATGTATGCACAAGTTTGTACTCGACTAGATATATCATTTATAGTTGAGATGTTAGGTAGATGTGTTAGTAACCCATGACCGTCACACTGGAAAACAGCTAAAAGAGTGATGCGGTATTTGTAAAGAACTAAAGGGCACATGCTCACGTATCGGATGTCAGATCACCTGGAGGTGATTGGTTATTCAGACTCTGATTTTGTTGGATGATTGGATAGTAGGAGGTCCACTTCAGGTTATATCTTCATGCTTGTTGGAGGAGCTATATCTTGGAAGAGCGTCATGTAGACGCTAGTAGCCACTTCTACTACGGAGGTAGAATTGGTGGCATACTATGAAGCATCCAATCACGGGATTTGTTTGCGGAACTTTATCACAGCATTGCATATCGTTGATGACATTGACAGACCACTGAGGAACTACTGTGATAATAAAGTCGTATAACTTTATGCTAAGAACAACCGCAGGTCGTTGAAGTCCAAGTACATTGACATCAAGTTTCTAGCGGTTAAAGAGAGAGTTTAGAGTCGTTAGATCATGGTAGAGTACATCAGTACAGATTCCATGTTGGCCGGTCCACTCACCAAAGGCTTGGTGGCTAAGGTGTTTCATGCGCATGTTGTGGATATGAGAGTTTTTCTTATGGGAGAAGAACTCATTTAGTGAGAGTGTTTATTCATTTTATTGTTTGATGTTAATAAAGATAAATATTTTATTTTGATTATTGTACGTACTTAAAGTTCAAAAACATTAATGGAAATTCATATATTTGTTTGACACTTTGAATATGATATCATGATTTACTGCTACTATTTAGCATTTGTGTTTATAAATATGATATAGCTTCCTTTTGGAATTATAAAATTTGGATCATAATTTGTTATTGCATTTTAGCATAAGATATTTGCAAATATGATCATGACTCTTTTGAATTACTTTGGATCAGTTGGAAATTGACATATACTAATCATATTTTATGTAATTTCCACTCTACACATCCGCATCTTGATCTATGTCGTTAATGACATTGGTATTGTGATTACTGTTGGGGCTTGTTACGATTATATACAGTAGCTATGACCTCTTTAGTCTTATACCAATGAAGTTAATGGATCAGATTGTTTATAGGGGTATCTTATACTCATAAAGTTGATATCAACTAAAATTTTATTTGTATTTAACATATAACTCACATATAGCCCAAGTGTGAGATTGTTGGATATTATTATCCCTATTAGATGAGCTTATTTGTATGTTGCACATGTAAATACAATCTGAGCCCTTAAAGTAATCTAACTTATATTTATTGAGTTTCGGATTATTGGATGTGGATTCAATGTATAGAACCCTTTAGCCTAATTTGTTATTATCTATGGGCTAATAACAGATTAGATTCCTATATAAAGGGGAGGTCCTCAAGGGTTTAGGGAATTATCTTGACCTAGTATCTTGTTCCCATTGACAAGAAGTTTTACGGTGTCATCAACTCTAAGCCTTTTGAAAGATCCTTCTTCTTTTTTCCGCTGCGTCTTCTTCCACAGGGATCAAGCCGACGACGCTACAATAAGGACGATGACTTTTCAATCAGGTTCCTTATTTTTCGGTTTATATTTTTTTATTCTTGTTATGCTATGATTTGAAAAAATAATAGATCCATGCTTATATCTTGTATTTTCTCTTTCAAATTTTTATTTTATTCTAGAATTTATGCGGTTTGGAGAAAACCCAAGTTTATCATTTCCATGAATGATCAAGTGAAATGGTACCAATTTCTTTTGGTAAAAACACAAAGAAAAAGAAAGTTTACTACAACTAAAACATTAAATTCAACGAGAAAAACAACAACAACAACAACAAAAACTATTATGATTAGTAAATCAAAAGAGTTTCTACAACTATAAAATACTCAGTTGATCTGCTTTGAATACTCGACTTCTTCCTCGGCTCCCCACCATCACTTATTCACATGACAGATATTAAATGTCTATCCTTGCCGATTGAGTTGCCTGTAATAAAAAAAATCCTAGAACTTGTACAAAAGTTGATCACCATCTTTACCAATTCAGCGTTCTGTAAACAATTCTATGAAATGGTACACAACTTGATCTCCATTCTTAGAAATCGCGTGGCCTGTAAAATAAAATGGCAAAACTGAACCCCTTAGTTCATTATTTTGTTGCTCAAAGCCCCCACTCCCCCAATTTACTTTAAAATTGAAAACAATGTCAAAACATTTCACTTTTAATTGAATAAATAAAATTGGCAAGACATCTCAAACTTCTGTAGCATTAAATTTAAAAAGAAGCTCTGCTCTATGTTCCAGTATAAACCTCGCTCCAGACCACCAGGCCTCTGTTCGCCATGGCTCAATCTAGAGGCTCTCGAGGCGTCATTCTCTTGGCGACATAGCTACTGGACAGTCCGTGTTACTTGGGGATTTAAATGAATAATTTGACAAGATATCTTAACTGCTAATTGCTTTAATTACAAAGTTAAAGCTTCCATATTAAAGTAATTAAAGAAAACAAAGAATATTTATACAAATTTGGTAGGGTGCGCCAGGCCCATGCTGTAGTGCAACGCATAGGCGACACGCGAGAGCCCCAATAGCAAGCTATTGTTATGGACCCTCCCCAATCAAAAATTAATTTAATATCATAGTGAATCAATGATTCACGTATCAGATATTAAACTGATAAGAACAGATACTACACTTGATCTTAGCCAAAAGGTCGAGAAAGGTATGATTTGATAAGACGCATCGCACTCTCTTTTATGGTCTCATTCTCACTCCCACTGGAAAATCTTCAAATGTGGGACTAAATGTTTGCGCTTGTCTCTGTCCCAGTATAACCCTCGCTCCAGACCTCTACTCGCCAAGGCTTAATGGCCGCGAGAAATTAACGAAGAGTCTTCAACGTTGTCCCATCTTGAAGAAACAAGATGCTCTCGCTTCACTAGCACTCTAAACAAGATGGGATCTTAATTCGGTCGTAGAAGAACTACTGGTTGCTTGCATATTTGGCCATATTTGATGAAACAGTGAAGCCCCTTTCTATCAATTTTTTATTTTGAACTCAGGTCTAATTCTTTCAACGGATTAATTTTGAAACGACTGATTTGATCCTATGAAAATTTTTCGTTAGCCATTAGAATAAATCAGAAGGTAGTGACCATTAGAGGGAAAAATTTCTACAATTCATTGTAGCTAAGTTTCAACTTCTGGAATCCGTATTTTAAGTTTTAACCACTCATCATAACCCAAGGGCAACTAATTGTAATTTAGAAGTAGGACAATTTGCTTACATGATATTATTGGCAGTACTATCTATTTTCACACGGTATTAAATGAAATTGTACTAATTATTGTTTCTTATGTCAAACAATTTTTGGTAAAAGACAAGAAAAGAATGTTAAGTTCAATTAACTTTGAACCATCTCAGTTCCAAACTTTGTGGCTCAAAGCCACCATTTACTTTAAAATTGAAAATAATGTCAGAAAGTCTCTTTTTTAAATGAATAATTTAACAAGATATCTTAACTTCTAATTGCTTTAATTACAAAGTTAAAGCTTCCATGTTAAAGTAATTAAAGAAAACAATGAATATTTATACAAATTTGGTAGGGTGCGCCAGGCCCATGCTGTAGGGCAACGCATAGGCGACGCGCGAGAGCCACAATAGCAAGCTATTGTTATGGACCCTCCCCAATCAAAAAATAATTTAATATTATAGTGAATCAATGATTCACGTATCAGATATTAAACTGATAAGAACAGATGTATCAGATATTAAACTGATAAGAACAGATACTACACTTGATCTTAGCCAAAAGGTCGAGAAAGGTATGATCTGATAAGGCGCATCGCACTCTCTTTTATGGTCTCATTCTCACTCCCACAGCCAAAACTTCAAATGTGGGACTAAATGTTTGTGCCTGTCTCTGTCCTTATATAAACCTCCTGCCGACCTATACTCACCAAGGCTTGGTGGCCGCGAAAAATTAACGAAGAGTCTTCGACGTTGTCCCATCTTTAAGAAACAAGATGCTCTCGCTTCACTAGCACTCTAAACAAGATGGGATCTTAATTCTGTCGTAGAAGAACCACTGGTTGCTTGCATATTTGGCCATATTTGATGAAACAGTGAAGCCCCTTTCTATCAATTTTTTATTTTAAACTGAGGTCTAATTCTTTCAACGGATTAATTTTGAAACGACTGATTTGATCCTATAAAAATTTTTCGTTAGCCATTAGAATAAATCAGAAGGTAGTGACCATTAGAGGAAAAAATTTCTACAATTCATTGTAGCTAAGTTTCAACTTCTGGAATCCGTATTTTAAGTTTTAACCACTCATCATAACCCAAGGGCAACTAATTGTAATTTAGAAGTAGGACAATTTGCTTACATGATATTATTGGCAGTACTATCTATTTTCACGCGGTATTAAATGAAATTGTACTAATTATTGTTTCTTATGTCAAACAATTTTTGGTAAAAGACAAGAAAAGAATGTTAAGTTCAATTAACTTTGAACCCTCTCAGTTCCAAACTTTGTGGCTCAAAGCCACCATTTACTTTAAAATTGAAAATAATGTCAGAAAGTCTCTTTTTTAAATGAATAATTTAACAAGATATCTTAACTGCTAATTGCTTTAATTACAAAGTTAAAGCTTCCATATTAAAGTAATTAAAGAAAACAATGAATATTTATACAAATTTGGTAGGGTGCGCCAGGCCCATGCTGTAGTGCAACGCATAGGCGACGCGCGAGAGCCCCAATAGCAAGCTATTGTTATGGACCCTCCCCAATCAAAAATTAATTTAATATCATAGTGAATCAATGATTCACGTATCAGATATTAAACTGATAAGAACAGATACTACACTTGATCTTAGCCAAAAGGCCGAGAAAGGTATGATTTGATAAGACGCATCGCACTCTCTTTTATGGTCTCATTCTCACTCCCACTTGAAAATCATCAAATGTGGGACTAAATGCTTGCGCTTGTCTCTGTCCCAGTATAACCCTCGCTCCAGACCTCTACTCGCCAAGGCTTAATTGCCGCGAGGAATTAACGAAGAGTCTTCAACGTTGTCCCATCTTGAAGAAACAAGATGCTCTCGCTTCACTAGCACTCTAAACAAGATAGGATCTTAATTTGGTCGTGGAAGAACCACTGGTTGCTTGCATATTTGGTCATATTTGATGAAACAGTGAAGCCCCTTTCTATCAATTTTTTATTTTGAACTGAGGTCTAATTCTTTCAACGGATTAATTTTGAAACGACTGATTTGATGAAAATTTTTCTTTAGCCATTAGAATAAAGCAGAAGGTAGTGACCTTTAGAGGAAAAAATTTCTACAATTCATTGTAGCTAAGTTTCAACTTCTGGAATCCGTATTTTAAGTTTTAACCACTCATCATAACCCAAGGGCAACTAATTGTAATTTAGAAGTAGGACAATTTGCTTACATGATATTATTGGCAGTACTATCTATTTTCACACGGTATTAAATGAAATTATACTAATTATTGTTGCTTATGTCAAACAATTTTTGGTAAAAGACAAGAAAAGAATGTTAAGTTCAATTGACATTGAACCCTCTCAGTTCCAAACTTTGTGGCTCAAAGCCAACATTTACTTTAAAATTGAAAATAATGTCAGAAAGTCTCTTTTTTAAATGAATAATTTAACAAGATATATTAACTTCTAATTGCTTTAATTACAAAGTTAAAGCTTCCATGTTAAAGTAATTAAAGAAAACAATGAATATTTATACAAATTTGGTAGGGTGCGCCAGGCCCATGCTGTAGTGCAACGCATAGACGACGCGCGAGAGCCCCAATAGCAAGCTATTGTTATGGACCCTCCCCAATCAAAAATTAATTTAATATCATAGTGAATCAATGATTCACATATCAGATATTAAACTGATAAGAACAGATACTACACTTGATCTTAGCCAAAAGGCCGAGAAAGGTATGAATTGGTAAGGCGCATCGCACTCTCTTTTATTGTCTCATTCTCACTCCCACTGGAAAATCTTCAAATGTGGGACTAAATGTTTGCGCTTGTCTCTGTCCCAGTATAACCCTCGCTCCAGACCTCTACTCGCCAAGGCTTGATGGCTGCGAGAAATTAACGAAGAGTCTTCGACATCGTCCCATCTTGAAGAAACAAGACGCTCTCGCTTCACTAGCACTCTATCAAATCGTGAAAGCAAGCTGCGTAACTTTGCTTCTTGAAAAACAAAACTAAAACAAATGTTAGGGTTTCTTCTTCTTGTCCCCTAGTTTTTCCTTTCTCTGCCAAAGGCATCTTTCGGTATAATTCCCTCCAGTCCTGCGAGTTTATTGGGTTCCGTTATTTCATCTGCTACTGGCGGCATCAATGAGACAATCTAGAGGCTCTCGAGGCGTCCTTGTCTTGGCGGCATAGCTACTGGAGAGTCTGTGTTGACTCCTTTTCCCACTCGCTGGAGCTCCTCTTCTCTGACAAAATGGGTTCCGCATCTTTGCTGGTGAGATCCTCATGTCTGCCTGAGATATTAACACAAACGAGAACTTGGCAGAGACGAATCCAAGCAAGGGATCCTGAGTTATGCCTCAGCCCTTCTTGGATTCGTACCTAGTTGCCTCCATCAAGCGATCACCACTTGCCCAGATGAGGGGGAAGACGAAGGGGAAAGAAGAAGGAGAAAGTAGAAAAATATAATAGGAGTTATCTTTTCTTTGAATTTCTGAAATTTCTGTTGATTTTGCATTGCGAGGGAGAAGACGAAGAGGAAAGAAGAAAAGCAACAGTTGTTCCGCTGGCATCGCCGTGGAGATTTATGTTCTGTTTACTTGGGAGAGCGGAAAGTAAAATCAAAGAAAAGTTTCCGTAGTGAAAATTTTTTCATCGTTTATTTCATTAAAATTTAAAGAGGAAAGAGAAATATAATCCATCCGCGGATAGTTTTGGAGCCAAAATCGATCATCTCAAAATCCGACGGAAAACAGCGGATAGATAAAAAAATGACGCATGTACCCCTTTTTATTTACAAAATTACATCATAAACAAAAAAAAATTAACGCATGTACTCTTTTTAACTCATAAAATTACACTATGTACCAAAAAAATGACGCATGTACTTTTTTGCATTAATAAAATTATATCGCATGTACTCATCTTCCTCAATCATGGTAAACAAGCATGCAAAGGAAAGGATTTTTTTTCCATTCCTTCTCTTCCCATGTCCCTAAATTTGTTTAATCCATCCATCATCAACTCTTTTAAGTAAACATCGGGAGAAAAGAAAAGTTAGAAAGAAAAGGAATACGGATTGTTCGATTAATTAATTAAATAAATACTTTTGAAGTATAAGAAAAGTTTTGATTGATTAATTAGGAATAATTTTATTTCATTGGTTATTAGAATAATAATTAAAATGTGAATTTAAGTTGTTATGAAAAAATGATCAACAGGTTTTTCAAACCTCAAATCTCAGTGTTGTTATGAAATTAAGAGGGTATGTTGTAAATGATTAAATAATAATAAAATTAAATGGTTTAAATTGATTAAATCATTTGATTGATTTAAATAATTCTGAGGATTAATTATTTAGGATTATATTAAAATGTTAAACTATTTTTTTTAATAGATTCAACTTCTAAAAAAATTCGGTAGTTGATAAATCTTTAGGATAATTCTGTAAAGGGAATACATTTGTCACTTTTATGTCTTTAAATTATTTTTATACATGTATAAATAATTAAATGGATTATATATAAATTCATTTATTTGTTATATCATTATTTTAAAAAAGGGTATATAATTGATGTTAAATATGAGTTAGCATTGAGATTTATCTAATGAGTGTGGTATATTTTTCTTTCATGAATTTTTATCATTTTAGTTATTTAGGATCCAATATAGATTAAAATAAGGATAGTCCTCAATTATAGCCCAGTCTAACTCTAATTTCTAGATCCGTCTCTGACTTGTCGACGTAGTTCCTCCGACGCTTGAGTTAGTAATCGATTAGATGAAGAGACGAATGTGGTAAAAGGCGATTCGCTCGCTCCCAGTACCGGCTAACCCGTCCTAGGGTCAACACGGAGGAGGTAAATCACAAGAGCTACTAGTTTGGATGTTGTGACTAGCGCATGGAGAGGACAGACATACTGACTTTACTAGGTTTTGACTCCCCCCGTCTTCAAGTGGCAACACTCACATACTAATCATCAGTCCGTCCTGTGGGAATGATCGGATGAAGAGAAAAAGAAAAAAGAAGAGATTGATGAAGAAGAGTTATCTCTGCTTGTGAGAGGAAGAAGACCAACTTACCTCGAAGATATCACTCTGTTGCTTATATAGATGATGAGAAAGAATCTCCATGTTATCATCCTTTGCGCCCCTTCTAATTGACTACCTGAATGAGTGAAGATACCTACTCCATTATCCTCCCTCCACTTGTAGGTTGCCATGCCAGATAAGAAGGAAATCAGGTGCGATGCTTCTGACACCCACGATGCGATAATCATTCAGCAACTGTCACATAATTGCAACTAGAAGCTTTCATCCTTCGTGATACTTAACTGGTGCTTCTTCTGCTACGGATCTCATTTCCTGTCTCAAAAGAGATGACGTAGATCACTCGACGAAACACTTTACATTGCTCAGGGAAACCTCATAAGAATGCCCAATCAATCATTGCTTGGAAGATCATATTTATGTTACTCGGTATATCACATTCTCATTGTTCAAAAAATCATATTTATATTAGTCAACATATCACATTCTCATTGCTCAGAAGATCATATTTATATTAGCAGAAGACCATATCGACATTGGTCGGCATATTACATTCTCATTACCCAGAAGATCATATTTATATTGCCCAGAAGACCAAATGTATATTGCTCAGAGAATCATATTCTGATTGCATTCATATTATTTTGAAGACCAAATGTGTATTGTTCGGGAGATGTTCGATATTCTTTCATATTGCTCGAGATAAAATTCGGTTACTATCAGAAGTCCCTCTTTCAAATTAAATTGAAGAGTTACATCGAATAAAGTCAGATTAAGATATTTATTCTCAAATAATATCTCTAGAGAACAAAGAATTTTTCTCTTTAATTGCATAATATTATTATATATTTATATATTCTTGGCTTTAGTTAAATTGTGAGCTTAAATAAATTTTTCTCTTTAATTTCGATGCAATCTATTACTGCTAGCATTAATAACATTCCAATATTAACTGATTTGAATTTTGCTGAATGAAAAAAATATGTGATCGTAGTCTTAGGCTGCATGGACTTAGACTATGCATTGAGGAATGATTGCCCCGCACTTTTCATCAGTGCTAGCACTATAGAGTAGAGGACTGAATTTCAACTATGGGAGAAATCAAATCGCATGAGTCTAAGAATCATGAAGCATTCCATACCGGCATAAATAAAGGGCTCAATCACAGAGAGAGAAAATGCTAAGAGTTTCCTTAACCAACTGGCAGACAAATTTACCTCAAATGAAAAAGTCGAGACTACCACACTTCTTACGAAGTTAGTAACCATGTGGTAAGTGTTAGGATCGTTCCGTACGCTAGAGGGGGGGGGTGAATAGCGTTTTGCCGAATTCTTGTTCCTACACGGTTAGTTTGCACAGCGGAAACAATAGTAAACCAATAATAAAATCACTAACCAATGCTAACATGGCGATTTTAGTTGGTATCCACCCCGGTCGGGTGACTAATTCAACAATCCGTCGGTGGATCAATCCCCGGATAACCTCCGGCTAGAACTCGTCGCTCCTTGTGGGTGGAGAAACCTCGCCACAACACCAAGGACACTTCCTGAGTATACAAGACTACTAACTTGCCTTATCCAAGCAAGTTTCGTCAAGAAACCCAGCCACCATGAAGTCCTCTTTAAATAGGACTCGGGGTTGATTTCTCGCAACCAGTCGACTGCCCCCAGGGCAGTCGACTGGTGCCAGCCAAATTCGACCGTTGACACCCCAACGTTCGAATTTGTCAGCTCACCAGCCACCTACCAGTCGACTGCCCCCAGGGCAGTCGACTGATACCCTGCTGATCCTAGGATTACACTTCCCGAGTACATTTCACTCCGCACTCGAACCTTAGGATTTCCCGAGTACAATCACACAGCATTCGTACCCTCACGACTCGACTGACTCCTCCTCCGCAGTCTCGACTGTTGCCTTCGCGCCCTCTTCATCTTCGGCCCTCGTCCCTCGGATGCGCACGCAAGCCTCCAGCTTGCCTCCATGCCACCCTTCACGTACGCCTCGAAGTCCGCGCCCATCAGCTCATCGTCCCTGCACTCCATGGTCCCTCAGATGCGCACGCCAGCCTCCAGCTGGCCTCCATGACATCCTTCACCGTACTGAGGCCGTCCAGTTAGGTCCATATGCGTAACCTGTACAACTTGCACACTCAACATACGCATATCAAATATAAGGGTAAACCTAACTTAAACTCTTTGCTCAAACATCAAAACCCATGGTCACTCCGGACCATCTTAGGGCCGATTGCTCCAACAATAAGTGGTAAATGAAACATAAGGGAGTGCATTATGGAGATGTCCAATATAGCACCACCATGTGGTATAGTGGTAAATGAAACATAAGGGAGTACATTATAGAGATATCCAATATAGCGACAAGTCTGAAAGCACTAAAACTCGATATGTCTGAGAATATGTTAATGCATTTCGTCTTGATGTCTCTGCCTGCATAGTTCATTCCTTTTAAGATTGTAAGTACCCCTGGTTGATTTTGATGTGATCAACCGATTTAAGTTAGGTCCTGGTATGTTTAATCCCTCTGCTAAGTGTGCAGGAGCTTAGGTACGGAGGAAGTCGAGCGTAAGACGTAGCGAACGAGAAGGATTGTGCGGGGAAGTGAGCCGACGGGCTCGGTACAATCCGAGGGACGCGGAAGCTGCGGAAGAGTACGCCGGTGGAGCGAGAAGGACGTGCGCGGTGTCCGAGGGACGAGAAGCCGGGAGGAAGGACGCTCGAGGGGCGAAAGGCCGGAGTCGGGTTCGAGTGAGCCTAACTCCGGTTGGCCGGAAATCACCCAGAAGATGAACCAAAAGACTGGTCAGTTTGACCAAGTCAAACCAGGCACCTGAAACAAAAAGAATTCTATTTGTTGCTGTGAAGATTCGAACCAGCAACCTCGCCTACATATATCACCAATCTTACCGACTGGGATAAAAAAGAGATATGATTAGAGTTGTTGCGAGCAAATGATAAAGTTATTTATCTGTTGCGAGCAGAAGACAAAGTTATCTCTTAAAGGATAACTTTATCCTTTAATCAGATCCAATGGATGCAGTTTAATCCCATCCAAGATCAGCCATCCAGATTACATCCATGGATCAACGGCCAAGAGAAAATTCCTCAACAATCAACAATCCAGATTTATTCTCTTAGGCTATAAATAGGCTTAGAGTTTCAACCTTTTAATTCATTCAATTAATTCAATTCTCTTGTAAACTCTCTAAAAGTCTAGTGTGCTATTTTTGTAAGGCTTCTCCGCCACAAGGAGATTTTTATTGAGCGTCCACTGCCTTGGAAGCAACGTTCTCAGTTGCAACCAAGTTTCTTTTTTAAAGACGAGTGCCTCCACTTTTATAATTTTTTTTCCCGTCTATTCACCCCCCTCTAGCCGGTCCAACCCGATCCAACAATGATATTGTATAATACTCAAAAGTAAAAGTGGACATTAAATGAGCTTATTGCTGAATGCATGCAAGAGAATGGGAGACTGAAGATTGAGATATCTAAGAGTGTTTACTTAGCATCTGTTTCTCAAAGTACGAGCAAGAAGCGAAAGAAGATCAATAACAAAGGAAAAGGAAGCAAACTCCAGATTCTGGAGGCAATGGCCATAAGGAGCACAAGAAGCAGGATAAAGAATCTACTTGTTTCTTTTGCAAGAAAAATGTCATATGAAGAAAGACTGTCTCAAGTACACCAATGATGTGTAAAGAAGGGTAAACTTCTCAACTTTATTAGTTCGGAAGTCAATTTAGCTATTTTATCCACTGACACTTGGTGGATAGATATTGGTGCTACTACTCACATAAGTGTCACTGTGCAGGGTTGTCTCAAGAGCCGACTTCCGTTTAATGGTGAAAGATACATCTATACGGGGAATGAAAAGAAGGCTGCAGTCGAGTCTATCGGTATTTTTAGACTTAATTTAGGAACTGATGTCTATTTGGATTTAGAGAATACATTCATTATACCGTCTTTCAGACGGAACTTAATTTTAATTTCTTGTTTGGACAAATCATGTTATTCTTGTTCATTTGAAAATGAAATCTTTAGTATTTTATTTAATTCAGTTTTGATTAACAATGGTTCCTTAGTTGATAAGCTTTATAAATTAAACACCTTTACTCTTACAGTTGACAATGTAATAATGTATAATATAGGTACAAAACATAAATTGACTAACGAGAGTTCTTGATTCCCTTAACTTGTCACATTTTGATATCTACATAGAGTGTGTTAAGGGAAAGAGAACTAATAAAAGGAATAAAAGGGTCGTTGTAGTGACGTTTTGGAGCTAATACATACGGACATTTATGAACCATTCTCTAACGTATATTGGAATGTATACACATATTTTATTAACTTCATAGATGACTATTCCTGATTTGGCTATCTGTATATTATTCATGAGAAATCGCAATATTTGGACATGTTCAAAATTTTCAAAACTGAAGTTGAATTTCAACTAGGTAAGAAAATTAAAGTCGTTCGATCAGACCGTGGAGGCGAATATTACGTTCGATATGATGGATCAGGTGAACAACGTCTAGGACCTTTTGTAAATACCTTGCTAAATGTGAGATTGTGCCTTAGTATACCATGCCAAGTGCGTCAGTCAGAATGGTGTAGCTGAGCGTCACAATCGAACCTTAAAAGACATGGTAAGAAGTATGATGTCTTTCACTTTTCTACCGGAGTCTTTGTGTGGTGAGACACTCAATACTGCAGTTTACCTACTCAATAGAGTACCTAGTAAGACATTAACTAAAATCTCATTCAAGATGTGGATGGGTAGGAAGCCTAGCATTAGACATTTTCACGTTTGGGGTTGTCCAGCTGAGGCTAGGTCTTACAAGCCTAATGAAAGGAAACTAGACTCTAGAACTGTTAGCTGTAATTTTGTAGGTTACTCTCAGAAATCAAAGGGGTATAAATTTTATGATCCCTCTAATAAATCCTTCTTCGAAACAGGAAACGCCAAATTCATTGAGGATAGTGGGAGCGATAAAATCAAAGAATTTTCTTTTGAGGAAAGTGTTGACGATCCTCCTATAGTTATTACTAGTGCAATCAGTAGTAGTATGGTTACCATACCACACATTATGGATATTGCACATTTAGTAAGCATAGTCAACCAAGATATTTCCATAACATCTCCAATGCAATTGGAGGAATCTACCGCTGAAATTGAAGTATTGTCTCATATTGATGAGCAAGTACCTCAACCATCTCAAACACAAGTGCCCTTAAGGCGATCAATAAGGGAATAGAGAAACACGAATTCTCGTGATTATGATTATCTTCAAGACCATGATTTTGATATAGGGTTGGAAAGTGATCTTATATCTTTCCAAGAAGTCAAGCAATGCTCTAACCCTGAAAGGTAAATTAACGTCATACAAGAAGAGTTGAAGTCTATGACAGACAATGACGTTTGGGAACTTGTCGAATTGCCTAAAGGTTCGAAACCTATTGGTTGTAAATGGATATTTAAAACCAAGCGGGACTCGAAGGACAATATCGAAAGGTATAATGCTTGTCTTGTTGCCAAAGAATTCACTCAGAAGGAAGACATCGATTATAAGGAGACTTTCTCACCTGTGTCGACAAAAGACTCCCTTAGAGTAATCATGACACTTGTAGCTCATTTTAATATGGAGCTACATCAAATGGATGTAAAGACTGCATTCATCAATGGAGACATAGATAAGTCTATATATATAGTACAACTGGAGAACTTTGAGTCCTCAGACTCAAACCACCTAGTATATAGATTAAAGAAGTCCATTTATGGTTTAAAACAGGCGTCCCATCAATGGTACCGAAAATTTGATCAAGTGGTTACCTCATTTGGATTTAAAGAGAATCCCGTTAATCAGTGCATATGTGTCAAGTTCAGTGGGGACAAGTTTGTTATACTTATTCTGTACGCGGACGATATATTTCTTGCAAGCAATAATAAGAGTCTGCTGCATAAAACCAAGTCATTTCTATCTGGTAACTTTGAAATAATGGATCTTAGTGAAGCATCTTTTGTTCTAGACATTCAGATATGTCATAATCGTTCAAGAGGCATTTTTGGACTCTCACAACGGACCTATATTGAGAAGGTACTTATAAGGTATGACATGCACAATTATACACCTAGTGACACACACAGTGCNAGGAGATGGAACAATTCCCATATGCATCAACAGTGGGAAGTCTCATGTATGCACAAGTTTGTACTCGACCAGATATATCATTTATAGTTGGGATGTTAGGCAGATATGTTAGTAACCCAGGACCGTCGCACTGGAAAGCAGCTAAAAGAGTGATGTGGTATTTGCAAAGAACTAAAGAACACATGCTCACATATTGGAGGTCAGATCACCTAGAGGTGATTGGTTATTCAGACTTCGATTTTGCTGGATGCTTGATAGCTGGAGGTCCACTTCAAGTTATATCTTCATGCTTACTGGAGGAGCTATATCTTAGAAGAGCGTCAAGCAGACGCTAGTAGCCACTTCTACTATGGAGGCAGAATTGGTAGCATTACTACGAAGCATCCAATAACGGGATTTGGCTGCGGAACATCATCACAGCATTTTCATATCATTGATGACATTAACAGGTTACTAAGGATTTACAGCGATAATAAAGCTGTAGAACTTTATGCTAAGAACAACCGCAGTTCGTCGAAGTCCAAGCACATTGACATCAAATTTCTAGCGGTTAAAGAGAGAGTTCAGAGTCGTTAGAACATGGTAGAGCATATCAGCACAGATTCCATGTTGGCCGATCCACTCACCAAATGCTTGGTGGCTACGATGTTTCATGTGCATATTGTGGATATGGGAGTTCTTCTTATGGGAGAAGAACTCATCTAGTGGGAGTCTATATTCATTTTATTGCTTTATGTTAATGAAGACAAACATTTTATTTTGATTATTGTACGTACTTAAAGTTCAAAAACATTAATAGAAATTCATATATTTGTTTGACATTCTGAATATGATATCATGATTTACTCACCAAAGGCTTGGTGGCTACGATGTTTCATGTGCATATTGTGGATATGGGAGTTCTTCTTATGAGAAAAGAACTCATCTAGTGGGAGTCTATATTCATTTTATTGCTTTATGTTAATGAAGACAAACATTTTATTTTGATTATTATACATACTTAAAGTTCAAAAATATTAATGGAAATTCATATATTTGTTTGACATTCTGAATATGATATCATGATTTACTGCTGCTGTTTAGCATTTAGCGTTTGTAAATATGATATAGATTCCTTTTGAAATTATAAAGTTTGGATCATGATTTGCTATTGCAGTTTAACATAAGACATTTACAAATATGATTAGACTCTTTTGAGTCACTTTGGATCAATTGAAAATTGACATATACTCCACTCTACACATCCGCATCTTGATTTATGTCGTTAATGATATTGGTATTGTAATTACTGTTGGGGCTTGTTACGATCATATACAGTAGCTATGACATCTTTAGTTCTATATTAATGAAGTTAAAGGACCAAATTGTTTATAGGGGTATCTTATACTCATAAAGTTTGATATCAACTAAAATTTTACTTGTATTTAATATACAACTCTCATATAGCCCAAGTGGGAGATTGTTGGATATTATTATCCCTATTAAATGAGCTTATTTGTAAGTTGCACATGTAAATACAATCTGAGCCCTTAAAGTGATCTAACTTATATTTATTAAGTTTCGGATTATTGGATGTGAGTTCAATGTATAGAACCCTTTAGCCTAATTTATTATTATCTATGGGCTGATAACATATTGGATTTCTATATAAAGGGGAGGTCCTCAAGGTTTAGGGAATCATCTTGACCTAGTTTCTTGTTCCCATTGACAAGAAGCTTTATGGTGACATCAACTCTAAGCCTTTTCGAAGATCCTTCTTCTTCTTTCCGCTGCGTCTTCTTCCATAGGGATCAAACCGACAACGCTACAATAAGAACAATGACTTTTCAATCAGGTTCCTTGTCTTTCGGTTTATATTTTTTATTCTTGTTATGCTATGATTCGAAAAAAATAATAGATCCATGCTTATATCTTGTATTTTCTCTTTCAAATTCTTATTTTATTTTTAGAATTTATGCGGTTAGGAGAAAACCCAAGTTTATCATTTTCATGAATGGTCAAGTGAAATGGTACCAATTTCTTTTGGTAAAAATACAAAGAAAAAGAAAGTTTACTTCAACTAACAAATTAAATTCAACGAGAAAAACAACAAACTATTATGATTAGTAAATCAAAAGAATTTCTACAACCATAAAATACTCAGTCGATCTGCTTTGAATACTCGACTTCTTCCACGGCTCCCCACCATCACTTATTCACATGACAGATATTAAATGTCTATCCTTGCCGATTGAGTTGCCTGTAATAAAAAAAAATCCTAGAAATTGTACAAAAGTTTATCACCATCCTTACCAATTCAGCGATCTGTAAACAATTCTATGAAATGGTACACAACTTGATCTCCATTCTTAGCAATCGTGTGGCCTGTAAAATAAAACCCCTTAGTTCATTATTTTGTTGCTCAAAGCCCCCACTCCCCCAATTTACTTTAAAATTGAAAACAATGTCAAAACATTTCACTTTTAATTGAATAAATAAAATTGACAAGACATCTCAAACTTTTGTAGCATTAAATTTAAAAAGATGCTATGCTCTATGTTCCAGTATAAACCTCTCTCCAGACCACCAGACTGTTAACATATGCATTATTTTATATTTGCATTTTATCCCACATCGATTGATGTGAATTATAGAATTCATTTTAACCTTATATAAAGGGATGTAATATCTTCTTTCAAGGACATAATAAACAGATATCAAATTAGACTTTTCTTTTTGATATACTTGTAAGAATTCATGAATTCTAATTTTTAATTCATGAATTCTATCATGGTATCAGAGCCCTGTTAAATACTTGCTGTTTCACTGCTCGTGGTTTTATGGTTCGGTTTATCTCCATCGCTTCCGCATCTGAATGGTTAGATCTGCCCTAAATGTTTTATTTCGTTTGAGATTGGATATTGTTTTGATTGCCTTGATCGTTTGTTAGTTGGGATTTAAGATTGTTATTTGTTATTTTGGATTGTTCTGTTCAAAATTGTTTACAATGACTGGAGGTGACGATTCGTTGCAATCTATTGGTGTCCGTTTAGATGGAAAAAATTATTCGTATTGGAATTATGTGATGACTAATTTTCTGAAGGGCAAAGGAGTTTGGGAATATGTTTCTGGAAAAATCAAATGCCCTGTAGTTGGTGTTGAAAAATTTGATGAATTGTTTCGTATTTGGGATACAAATAATTCAAAGATTATCACTTGGATCAACAACTCTGTTGAACACAGAATTGGTGTTCAATTGGCAAAGTTTAAAACTGCAAAAGAAATTTGGGATTATTTGTCAAAATTATTTGTGCAAAATAACTTTGCTGTCAAGTATCAATTACAATCTGAAATTCGTGCATTAGTGCAAAATGACTTAAGTATTCAGGATTTTTTCTGTGCAATGACTACTCTTTGGGATCGGTTAGCATTGACAGAATCTGTTGAATTACAAACATGTGATGCTTATATTAAATGTAGAGATGAGGATCGCCTTGTTCAACTACTTATGGGTCTTCGTCCAGAATTTGAAAATTGTCGCTCAAGTCTTTTGCACCGTAAACCTCTACCATCTGTTGAAGATGTAATAAATGAACTCATGGCTGAAGAAACTTGTTTGAAGACTCTAAAAGGGGTGCATAATATTTCTACTTCGGTTTTGGCAGCCTCTCCGTCTGCACCGATCATAGCAGTTCCTGCACACCAGTATAAAACATTTGTCACAGGAAACTGTAATTATTGTAAGAAACCAGGGCACTGGAAGAATCAATGCCCTGAGCTTCGGAAAGAATCGGCTAGGAAGCTTCCAGGGCACGGACGGAAGTCTCCACAACAATATCAAGGTGGGCAACAAAAAATGTATTTTGAGGGTCCATCTCAAAATCTTTATCCATCTACTCCAGCAGCTTTTGTGCCCTCCTTAAATCACTCAGCTTCAGCTTCAGAGTTTTCTGTGAATACTGGTACTAATTCTATTGTCGACCAATTTCAGAAGTTCCTCGCCTTTCAGCAATTTCAAAAGGAACCTCATAATTATGCTCTTTCTGCTCCTTCCAGCTCATCTTCGTCTATTGGGTCAGGTATCCCTTCATCTCCCTGGATTTTAGATTCTGGAGCTGGTAATCACATGTCTCATGATTCTTCTTCTTTTACATATATGTCTCCTGACCCTCCATCTATTTCTGTTATGACTGCGGATGGTACACAAATGTCATTGAAAGGAACTGGATCTATCCAAACACCCTCTTTATCTTTACCTGATGTTTACTTTATCCCTAAATTACATATGAACCTTGTTTCTGTTGGTCAATTATGTGACTCTGGGTGTTTTGTTGGTCTTCTTCCAAATTCTTGTTATGTGCAGGATCTAAAATCCAAGAGAGTGATTGGGACAGGGCATAGAAAAGGGAAAGGACCTTATGTGTTGGATGAACTGCATCTTCCCACTCACGTAGCAGCAATGTCTGTCAATTTGTCTTCTTTTCATTTGACACCTTCTTCTTCAAAATTTTATTTGTGGCATTCTAGACTTGGTCATCTATCAGGTTCTCGTTTACGTTCTATGTGTACTTCTGATGTACTTGGTGATTTACCACCTGATGATATTTCTGATTGTAGTGGATGCAAACTTGGAAAATTTTCTGCTTTGCCTTTTATTTTAAGTACTTCCACTTCTTCGGCACCTTTTGATTTAGTTCATTCTGATGTTTGGGGATCGGCACCTATTCCCACTAAGGGAGGTTCTCGATATTACGTTTCATTCATTGATGATCACACTCGTTTTTGTTGGATTTATTTAATGAAACGTCGTTCTGATCTTAGTCATATTTATGCTGAGTTTAAGGCCTATGTAAAAACTCAGCACTCTGCCACTATCAAGTGTTTTCGAGCTGATTTGGGGGGAGAGTATACTAGTGGAGATCTTTCTGGTATTTTCAAAGTTGATGGTACAATGCATCAGTCCTCTTGTACTGATACCCCACAACAGAATGGAGTAGCCGAGAGAAAGCATAGGCATATTATTGAGACCGCCCGGTCTATGCTGTTATCCGCTAGTGTTCCTAATGAATTTTGGGGAGAAGCTGTCCTTACATCTGTGTATCTTATTAATAGGATCCCTACCGCTCATAACTCTGGGATTTCTCCATATGCTAAATTATTTGGTCACACTCCATTATATTCTCATTTAAGGGTTTTTGGCTCTACATGCTTTGTTCTTCGTCCACATGCAGAACGTTCTAAGTTATCATCTCGTGTGGCCATTTGTGTTTTTCTTGGATATGGGGTTGTGCAGAAAGGTTATCGTTGTTATGATCCAGCTTCTGGAAAATTGTATGTTTCTCGTAATGTTTCTTTTATTGAACATATTCCTTTCTTCACTATCCCACCTACCTCACATGACATGTCGAAATCTGATCTCATTCAAATTGATCCTTTTACTACTGATTATCCATCTGAAAATGCTAACCCTCATGAAACCATATCGAATGTTCCGCTTCATCCTACTTGTAGAACAAATGATGTTGACACCCATCCTCTTTCTACGACTGCTTCAGAACCTCCCATAATTACGGATCCAAACTTACCTCGATATCCTACACGCACTCGTCGATCTACTCAGGTATCTGATTTTGATTACTCTTGCTATACACCATCTTTCGCTTCCTTTTTAGTTTCCAACAATTTTCTTTGTGAGCCCACCTCTTACTCTGAGGCATCTCGTGATCCTCTTTGGCAAGAGGCTATGAATGAGGAATTGTCTGCTTTGGACAGAACTGGTACTTGGGATTTGGTTTCTCCACCGGTTGGTAAGAAAATTATTGGTTCTCGATGGGTATACAAGATTAAAACCAAGTCTGATAGCTCTATTGAGCGATATAAAGCTCGTTTGGTTGCAAAAGGTTATGCTTAGGAGTATGGTATGGATTATGAGGAGACTTTCGCACCTGTTGCAAAAATGACATCTGTCCGGGTTCTTATTGCAGTAGCTTCTGTTCGTCGCTGGAGTATTTCACAAATGGACGTTAAAAATGCTTTTTTGAATGGAGATCTTCAGGAGGAAGTCTACATGGTCCCTCCACCTGGTGTTTCTCATCGGCCAGGACAAGTGTGCAGGCTTAAGAAGGCCCTGTATGGTCTTAAACAAGCCCCGAGAGCTTGGTTCGACAAGTTCTCCTCTGTAGTATCTTCACTTGGTTTTACTTCTAGCTCTCATGATTCAGCATTATTTGTTAAATTGTCTCCTGCAGGCCATATTATGCTCTTGTTGTATGTTGATGATATGATTATTACAGGAGATGATGTTGACGGTATCTCAGATCTAAAAGCTACTTTGTCTCATCGTTTTGAGATGAAAGATTTAGGTAATCTACGTTACTTTCTAGGTATTGAGGTAGCTTATTCTGAAAGGGGATATCTTCTATCTCAGTCTAAGTACACTTCAGATATTCTTGAGCAGTCTCGTCTCACAGATACTCGTGTTGTTGACTCTCCTCTTGAGGTCAACGTTCGTTACAATCCTACTGATGGGGATCCTCTTGCTGATCCAACTTTATATCGATCAATCGTGGGTAGTCTGGTGTACCTCACTATTACTCGGCCTGATATTGCATATGTTGTTCACATTGTCAGTCAGTTCGTTTGCTCACCTACATCTGTTCATTGGGCTGCAGTTATGCGTATTCTTCGTTATCTTCGGGAAACGCTATATCAGAGTCTTTTGTTTCCATCGACCTCATCTTTGGAGCTTCGCGCTTTTTCTGATGCCGACTGGGCAACTGACCAAACTGATCGAAAATCGACTACGGGTTATTGTGTATTTTTAGGTGATTCACTTATTTCATGGAAAAGTAAGAAACAAGATGTTGTTTCTCGCTCTTCAACTGAGGCAGAGTATCGCGCTATGGCTTCTGCTACAAGTGAGATTATATGGTTACGCTGGCTATTGACTGATATGGGCGTCTCCCTTAGTGGTCCGACACCGATGTACTGCGATAATAAGAGTGCTATTCAGATTGCGCACAACACAGTCTTTCATGAACGTACCAAGCATATTGAGATCGATTGCCACTTTACTCGGCACCATTTCGAGCGAGGCACCATATCCTTACCTTTTGTCTCATCCTCGATGCAGCTCGCAGATTTCTTCACAAAGGCACACACCATCAAGCGTCACCGGTTCTTTCTTGACAAACTCTCAATGTTTCTCACTATACCATCACGAGTTTGAGAGGGGATGTTAACATATACATTATTTTATATTTGCATTTTATCCCACATCGATTGATGTGAATTATAGAATTCATTTTAACCTTATATAAAGGGATGTAATATCTTCTTTCAAAGACATAATAAACAGATATCAAATTAGACTTTTCTTTTTGATACACTTGTAAGAATTCATGAATTCTATCACACACCTCTGTTCGCCATGGCTCAATCTAGAGGCTCTCGAGGCGTCATTGTCTTGGCGACATAGCTACTGGAGAGTCCGTGTTACTTGGGGACTAAAATGAGGTATCAACTTCCTTTTTTGCACAACTATTAATCTCCTACGATAGATCGGAAATAATTAGTAAGGTTTATAATACTTAAAGGAGATTCACACAGTGGACATGTTCATGTTACTCCAAAGTATGACTCTCATCCTAGTTTCGGTTGAGATATTATGTAGCTAGTATCATCTGGAATTACGAATTTTAATTATCTATAAGTTGATACATGCTTTTGAAATTGACAGCTGCTTTTTTCTGCTGGACTACAGTTTGGGGACCCAGTTTCTACAAGAGGTTATAGTTTATCTATTCAGGCAGGAAACTGTTGTGTTGAACAGAGGAGGAACTATGATCCTGCAGCCTTCCATCTCATCTTCGACATCAACCTCAAAGATGCACGAGTTTGGATAAATAAATCACATAAAATTATCTCAAATGAGTAAGTTGAGTGTTTCCTATTTGGTTTTGGTTTGAAGTTTTTTTATGTTACAAGTTACAACCCACTGTTTAGAATGGAGAGAATGACAGTTAATCACGAATGATTTGTAATTATTTTTTCCATCTCTTTTCTATTTTTCATTTGCTCTCGTAATGATGCGACGTTCGTTTAATTTCCACCGAAAAGCAATTTGGATGAAATAATATAATATAATAAATTATTTAACAGAAATGAGTCCGTCGCTTGCCATCTTTTTGTGCGGTAGTGGTGGCGGCCTCCGCGGAGTCTCTTGTAATTATCCACATCTCGGTCCCATGCATGAACATAGTGAGGCGGAGGAACAGGCCTGACTCATGAGGGCGACGCCACAGAAAAGGAGAGTAAGGGTTGTCCTTGTTGTCATAGTGAAGTAGTGGGGCGGTGCCTAGGGTTTCCCCTCTTTCGTTTTTCTCCTTCCATGTCAACTACAACAACTTCAACTTCAACTTCAACTTCAATTAGGACCCTTTCCACTATCATTGGTCTTTTAATCACGAAATGGATAAGGGTTTCACTTTTACTGCAATTTAATCAAACATTTTGAAACCAGGAAGATCCATCGGTTCATTTGGTTAGGCCAACCCGGATCCACCAAATCCAACGGAAAATTCGAAATTTAACGCTATCCGCGGACCAGAATCCGGGTTTGGCTCGAGTGCACATCGGACTCAAAAATCTTTACGCCGTACTACACGATTCATAATGGTAGTCACCCAAATACGGAACACAAATCTCAGACTCCACCGAATCCATCACTCTCTTCTTCCTCCGCTATAATGCCGTCGCCGCCGCCGCTGCCGCAGCTGGCATGGTGGATGGGGATCCTTCTCCTCCTCTTCTCTCCGCTGGCCCTGGCTGCTACTACTATGGACGAGGCATGTCTCTCCAGCCTCCGTCGGTCCCTGGTGGACCCAGACAACAGCCTCCGTAACTGGACCAAAGCCAACTTCGCGGCCCCCTGCAACGGCTTCACCTCCTACCTCACCGGCGTCACCTGCAACAACGGCCGAGTTTACAAGCTCTCCCTCTCCGGGCTCTCCCTCGGCGGCGCCATCTCTCCCTTCGTCGCCAACTGCTCCAACCTCCAGTCCCTCGATCTCTCCTCCAACCAGATCTCCGGCGGCATCCCACCGGAGATCTCCGCCCTACTCAACCTCGCCATCCTCAACCTTTCCGCCAACCGCCTCTCCGGGGCCATCCCCCCGCAGCTCGCCCTCTGCGCCTATCTCAATGTCATCGACCTGCACGCCAACCTCCTGTCCGGTCAGATCCCCGACCAACTCGGCCTCCTCGTCCGCCTCTCCTCCTTCGACGTCTCCTACAACCGCCTCGAGGGCCCCATCCCCGTGCTTCTCGCCAACCGCTCCGGCTTGCAGGCGGCGGCGTCACGGTTCAATGCCAGCTCATTCGTCGGAAACCCTGACCTCTTCGGGTATCCCCTGCCTCCGACGAGTGGGAAGGGGCTGTCGGTTCTCTCTATCGTCGGGATTGGACTCGGCAGCGGCCTCCTCAGTCTCGTGCTCAGCTTCACCGGCGTTTGCATATGGCTTCGGGTCACCGAACGGACCGCCATGATGGCTGCCGACGATGGAAAAATCTCCCATCTGATGCCGGAATATTGACCAATTCGTCTCCTCTTCGCCCAAATCTGCCATGAATAGCTTCAAAATCCTATCTTGGAAACAATCATCTCATTCATCCGACAGTAAAGTCCTCCTTTTTCCATTTTTTTTTCTTTTGATTTTTCTTTAACACATCCCATGTAATTTTTTTTCTTTCTTCCTGTCTCTGTGCAAAAATCTTTTGAAGCCTGTTAATTAGATTATACGGACCAAAGATCACAGATGAACTAATAATTCACACTCTTCCTTGTCTCTGTTACTCTGTTCTTACTTTAAAATGTACCCTGCTTTCAGTATTGTTAAGAAATAGGATTGAACACAGAATTGGGGTTAGTGAACTGAGGGTCTAAGGGATGGGCCTTCCTCTGGATAGGTTCCAAAGTTTGGCATGACTCATTTATACTCCAATAAATGACTGTTATTATTTATATTTATCTAAATGACTAGGGGATGGACCTTCATCCTTTTTTGAAGCCATAACGAAGATGACACTTTTTCAACGTGAAGAAGATGTGTGGGTGAAATATTACTTTCTAAACGTCCATTGTTTCATCTCTGATTGCTTCGTAAAACTATTATGAGCATACTATATATGAGTACTCACTGCTATCTTAGCTGATGGGAGCTTTCAAACCTTATGAGTCTTGCCAGCCTTAAAAGGAGATGGTCTGTGTGTGGCATGTGATCTCTTCATTAATGGACAACAAGAGTACCAGACGAGGCTAAAAGTTTAGTTTACAGGCATTTTGAGAAAAAAAAAACACAGTTTCAGAATACATTTTGAATTTTTTCCCTAGATTGCATGAGGCGTAGAAGGCCACAGCTAGCTACTCTGTTCAGAGTCTGTTCGCCCGCGAAGACAGAAACTTCTAAGCAAGTTGACAGAAACCGCTAGCTATAATCCTTTTCCTGTGATTGACAGCCCTATGAAGCTGCAGGGAACATGCATTTTAGCTGATCTAGTGAGAAATTTGATCGTTTAAATGAGATCTAAGATTTATACATAAGATTTAAACTAATTATCGGAATCTATATATATTGATTTAACATATTTTACCATTTTAGTTGCTTTGTGAAGTTTTGGTATAATGGTAAAATTGGTATCCTATGATCAAAATGTCATAGCTTCGAGTTGAAAATAACCTTTTGAAAAATAAGATAAGATAGGATAAATATGGATTTTGATGGGATCTTCTTGGACTCGGCTGTTTCTTTTATCATTGAAATTAATATTCAAGATTATTCTATCTTGCTTCAAAATCACAATGAGATAAAAATTAATTTATATATTTGGATTAGAACTTGTGTAAGGTAAAAAAAAAAATTATCTCATACTTATTCTATTTCCTCTCTAAAATCGGCTTCATCGATAGGAAGAAAGATAAATATAAATATATAGACGACAGACACATAATGAAAAAGTATCTGATGATTAATTTTCAAAAATGGATTCCTCCCACTATTAGAATTTTCATATATTCATCGTTATGCTATGCCTCGGGGATAATAATTATCTCAAAGAAACATGTACGGACTGTGGATGGAAAAAATAAAAAAAAACTCAGGATAAAATGCGAGGAGCAGGGAGCAGTTAATTACCATGAAGATGGATGATTTAAGAGTTCTTGTGGTTTTGGAAGGATAAAAATTGATGACGAGGGGACCAGGAATAGAATAGCCAGGCTAAAGGAATGTTTAGGGGGCGTTTAGTTTGTGTCATTTTTCATTTTCATTTTTCAGAAAATCACATTTTCTAATTTTCTAGAAAATGACTTTTTTTCATTCTCTAGTTTTCCAAAAAACGCTATGTTTTTTTCTGGAAAACAAAGCTAGAAAATGCAAACCAAACATGTTTTCCAGAAAATCACATTTTCTACCGAAAATGAAAATGAAAAACAGATCAGAAAATGCAAACCAAACGCCCCCTAGGTTTTTTGGATTTCTATTTTGTCAGAAGAAATTAATGAGCCCAAATCTAACGTTCCATTGTCCTTGTTGGGCTAGACGAGACATGAGCATGGCCACAGATAAAGACATACTTGATGAAAGCATTTCGAGATGCCTAGCTGGTTAGGTTCTTAATGCTGACTCGCAAATTATAATATGCTACAGCTGAGTCTCGAACTTTAGATCTCTGATTTATTATTGGAGGCCCTAACCCTAAAACCCCCTGAGGCATGACATTGCTACCCATTAAAGCGAAAAATTCCCAATAATGTGCCACAACTATGTTGGGAATATTAATAATTATTGCTAGTGAGCTCATGTAGGGGTACATATATTTGATGGATGGAGAAAGTGATATTAGTATGGAGTGACCTTGAGAAAAATGATGTATAGCTTCGCATCGAGAAGGAAGATTTTAGCGGCAAAGGCTGAGGCAAAGTTGGGCAAGAGGGCAGATTGAGATGGCGTCTACTATCGATACTGAAATGATAATCCGAGACCGAGAGGAAATCAACTGTCGAAATTGAGATGATAGAGAAAGTCTAAAACTAAAATGATAGTCCAAGGCCTAAACAGAGGGAGTATATTATCGAAACTGAGATGATAGTTCGAGATCGAAAGAGAGTTTAAGGAGGCCAAAAGAGAATCTACCACCGAGATTGAAATGATAGCCCAACGTTGAAAGAGCTGATGGGGTTGAACATTCCAGGATGGACACGTGGCACGGGGAAACTACGTGTCAGGGTTCACTGAACCCGAGATCAGACCGGGTGGTCGGGCTCCCGAGACTACCTCGGGAAGACAGACGCCCGAGGTCAGGTCGAGCTTCAGGCTCCCGAGACTACTTCGAGAGGACAGACGTTCGAAATCGAGTCGAGCTTCAGGCTACCGGGACTACCTCGGGAGGACAGATGCCCGAGGTTAGGTCGAGCTTTAGGCTCCCAGGACTACCTCGGGACGGTAGACGCCCGAGGTTAGGTTGAGCTTCAGGCTCCCGAGGCTACCTCGGGAGAACAGGAAAGAGCCCCTGGGGTTGGCTCGGGTCAGGCCCCGATACCCTCTTGGTACAAATGAAGGTCCCGAGGTCAGCTCGAGAGAGAAGACCACGAGACCGACTCGGGAGAGTGGAGCTCAAGGATCAATATATCAGAGAGTCCGACTTCAATCAGCCGTTCTTCTTTCCAGAACAAAAAAGTCATTGGATAATAATTGTCCGTTACACGCGGCAATTAAGGCTTTAATGATCGCAGCGGCCATTACTTAAAAGATATCATGTAACCGATGATTAAGAAATGTGGAGGAGAACGTGGAGACACATATGATCAAACCCTCAGATATATAAGGTACTTCAACACCCAGGTAAAGAGGTAAGCTATCTGAACTTAACAAAATCTTGTTTTCTCATTGTCCTCCTAAAAGAATTATTATTCCTAACTTGAGTGTTGGAGTGAGCTCCACCGGAAAACCTTCCGTTACATTTTCATTAACGTTCGTGTTAATCTCGCAGGGTACGATTATCTTCTTCTCGTCACCATTCTCGTGAACTATTCTTTGGTGACTAGTTATTCACGTCGTTCCTTTTCGGAACATTAACATACGAGGGTGAGCCAAAAAAAAAAAAAAATCTACAAGGGTGAGCCTATTGCGCCTCACTTAGGTGGAGTTGACTGTCCTTCGTTTTGATCGCCAAGATTTTGACTGATATATCAGTACACATGTTGACTTATGAGACACGTAGGTATGGAAAGACACCTCGGGTTACAAATTTTATTTTTCATAATTATATTATAAAATTGTATTTACTTTTCATATTTTTTTAATGACAAAACTCTAATATGCAATATGAAATTTGTATCTTTCGAAGTTAAAAAAAAACAATGATAAAGATATATATCTTTCTGATTGTCGGTTTTTGTTTCTGTAGTAAAATTTCTGGTTTGTAAAGTTTTTCTTCTTTCTTCTTTAATTTTTTTTTTTTGAAAAAAAATGTAATATAGACTCCTTTGGCACGACTACCTACAGTTTGTTTTTTAAAATTATTTTTCTAAATATTTAGTTATTAAAAACCATTTAATCTATTAATATCTATAAAACACAATTTAATCTATTAATATCTATAAAACACAGTTTTGCATGCAGACGTGACATTCACAGGGAACTTGGGATTCCGGTCTAAATCGAATATAAATTTTTTTAATAAAAAATTTATAATTAAAAATATGAATTTAAAAGAAAATATATAATTACAAATCTTAAAAAAAATTCAAATCTGAATTCAAAATTAAAATTTTAAAAAATATTTTATCAAATTCAAAAAAAGACAAAATCAAATTGTATTTTAAAATTTTCAAAATTAAAATTTTAAATAAGTTATAATGATAGTACATAAAAAAAATAAATTTAATTTAATTTTAATAAAATATAGGTCTTTAGCTTCCCTTGAGTTGATGTAAGAAAAATGATAGTCCCACATCTGAAGTTACCAAGGCGAATTACACACAGAGCAATTATAAAAATGGACAAATAATAGTAATGCAACTCATACCTTTCTTGGCCTTTTGGCTAACATCAAGTGTAGTATCTGTTCTTATCAGTTTAATATCTGATATGTGGGTCACTGGTCCACTTTGATATTAAATTAATTTTTATATGGGGGATAACCCATCACAGTAGCTTGCTACTAGGATTTTCATGTGTCGCCTGTGTGTTGCACTATAGCACAGGCTTGACACACCCCTATCAAAGCAAAGTAAACTTTATATTGCATCCACATTCACCACCCTTATAAATAATAGTCACACATATGAAGTTACCAAGGCGAATTACACACAGAGCAATTATAAAAATGAACAAAGAACGGTAAAGCAACTCATATCTTTCTCGGTCTTTTGGCTAAGATCAAGTGTAGTATCTGTTCTTATTAGTTTAATATCTGATATGTAGGTGATTGATCCACTTTGATATTAAATTAATTTTTATATGGGGATGACCCATCACAGTAACTTGCTACTAAGGTTTTCATGTGTGTGTTGCACTATAGCACAGGCCTGGCACACCCCTATTAAAGCAAAGTAAACTTTAGATCGCATCCATATCCACTATCCTTATAAAACTTATGATCACCATTAATATCTTATATTATAAAAAATAATACTATATCTTATATTGACATGAATCCATGATAAAACAAAATTACTTTTCATTTTAATTTTTCATTTAATAATAAAAATTTATATATATATATATATATATATATATATTATTACTAAACATGTTATTTTAATTGTGTAAGATTCTCGTGCATCGTACGGGTATTATATTAGTTTAATTTTAAAATATAGTTATCTATCGATGATAATGATGAATTAGTCATGATTATAAAATATATGTGAGAATTGCATCTATTTTAAATTTATTTATTTTAATCTTTATATTTTTATATTTTTGTCTGTCTACCTAAAATTTTATCGCATTATTCTGTTATGATGAATTATATTTTGATTGTCTAATTTTTAATTACCCTCCTAATATATATATATATATATATATATATATATATATATATTATATATATAATATATATATAATATATATATATATATATATGAGGATTGATCACCTGCGGGATAGAAAAAACGCGACTGTGCGCGTCGCGTGGGTTTTTTTTTCGGACTTCGCGTGACTTTAATAAAAAAAAATGAAAGCTTTTCCCTCATCTCCCTCGCGGCTCAAGAGCTAGGGCGAAAACTTTCGGCGCCGATCTTGCTCCTCTCTCGCCGGAGTCCGAATCCACGCACGCCGGAGGCAGAAGCCACTCAGAGCCCTCCTCTCTCGCCGCTCCTCTCTCGCCGGACGCCGAAGCCACGCAGAGTCGCTCTTCCTCCTCTCTCGCCGGAAGCCACGCAGAGGCTCTTCCTCGAACGCCGAACCCTCAAGGCCACCCTCCTCTCTCACGGGAAGCCACGCAGAGCCGCTCGCCGAACGCCGAACGCCGAAGCCACCCTCCTATCTCGCCGGACGCCGAAGCCACCCTCCTCTCTCGCCGGACGCCACGCCTTTAGAGGCGCTCTTCCTCCCTCTCTGAAGCCACGCTCTCTCCGAAGGCAAGCTACGCCTTCGAGGAGCTTCGTCGCGCCGGAGGCCACAGCCACATAGCCCTATTCTAAAGGTTTCGCTTGTTTTCCATCCTCTAAAGGCATAGCCCTTTATATTGTTAATCTGTTTTCGCAGATTAGGTCATGCATTTACATTCATGCTGTCATGTAATCCTTGAATCCATGGATCTACATTTGTCAATTTCTTTTCTGTTTGGATCATGCATTTACATTCTGGCTGGGTTATCTTTTCTGTTTGGATCATGCATTTATCTTTTCAATGAATTATATGTAGCTATTTGATTCATCTCTAACACAAATCATATATGTTAGTGATGTTCTGCTTTTGTCACTGCTAATGTTGGAATTCATAATATTCTCCACAGTCATATTGCTTTCATGTTTAGATTGTAGTTTTCTGATACAAATAAGCAACTTGAATTGTTACTATGCTTTTGGTTCTCTTTGTTCCATGTCAAACCTGAACATTCAAATGGAAGTCCAACTTCCGTGCCTACTTAGGTCTTTAACTAGAAAAATACTGCATCCTAAGTTAGACTAGACTTATTAATTTCTTTCTTGTTAATTTGTTTGCTTATTGGATGAGTTATAGATCCTTATTACTATAACTGTGGTTGTTGCCAACATAAGTGTCTCCTTTACAGTGTTTGTTGAGTGTTTTTACAGTGTATGCTATGTTTTTACAGTGGTTGCTGACTGTTTTTACAGTGTTTTTACAATATTTTTATGCTGTGATTTTTTTTTTGAAATGGACATTTGATTTAAAAAGTTATTTCTTGCAATATCATCATAATATGCAGAGTTTCATACCAATGGATGAAATTTGCAGTGATGATCAGCTATATATTCCTCAAGTTGCAGATGATAGAAAGCCTAAATATGGGATGGAATTCTCATCAATAGATGAGGCATTTTCATTCTATAACCAGTATGCACGTGAATCTGGATTTAGTGCCAGGATACATAGTAGCAAGAAAAATAAGATGTCAAATGAAGTAGTGTGGAAAACATTTGTATGCTTTAAAGAAGGACATACAGATGACCGCTGAAATAAACAAGCAAAAGGTGATCACCCGATAAAGGAAAGAGCATGTGGCGAAGTTAGAACTGGCTATAAATCAAAGATTTCTTTTGTCAAGCAACAAACTGGACCCAATGGGTTGTCACTAACTTCATGGAAGGTCACAATCATCCACTCTCGACTTCTTCAAAGGTACATTTGTTACGATCACATCGTAAAATAACAGCAGCCAAAAAAGCATTGACTCAACAGTTTTTAAACGCCAATGCGCCAACTTGCCAACAAATGCGATTATTGGAGATAGAGTATGGAGGGCCCGAGCGGATTGGTTGTTTAGAAAGAGATATCAGAAACTTTGAGAGAGATGTAAGGGATGAACAAAGGGGTATTGATGCAGAAACACTAATTGAGCTATTTACATCCGAAAAAGAGAAAAATCCAGCCTTTTCCTTTGAATATGAAACTGATTCAGATAACAAATTTAGTAGGTATTTTTGGGCAGATCATATATCAAGGACCGCTTACAGTGTATTTGGTGATGTGGTTGTATTTGATACAACATATAACACCAATAAATATGGATTGATTTTTGCACCATTTATAGGAGTGAATCATCATCATCAGACAATTATTTTTGGTTGTGGCTTCATAAGTGATGAGAAATTTGAGTCTTTTGTTTGGTTGCTTACCAAATTTTTAGAAGCCATGCCTAAAGGTGCACCAAATGTAATAATCACAGATCAGGATCCTGCTATGACAAAAGCTATTGCTCAAGTTTTCCCTCATACAGTGCATCGATATTGTTTGTGGCACATATTGAATAAATTTCCAGATAAATTGAATCCTTTGACTTTTCGTGACCACTATCAAAGCATTAAGAATGTCATTAGAAATTCTACAACACCTGATGAATTTGAGAGTTCATGGGAGCATGTTATCAAATGTGCTAATTTAGAGGAAAATAATTGGTTATCTTTGATGTATGAATTGCGACATAAGTGGGTGCCAGCATATTTTAGCAATATTTTTTGTGCTGGAATGTCAAGTAGTCAAAGATCTGAATGCTCAGATGTATTTTTCAAGAAATATGTTTCAAATAAGAATTCTTTGATGGGTTTTATCACCCGTTTCAATAGGGCATTGAGACACCAAAGGCACAATGAGTTAGTTGCAGATCATATTGATATGAATGAGCATCCCAGGACTAAGACAAACTGGCCAATGGAATCTCAAATGGCGAAGTTGTATACAAAAAAGAAATGGGTGGAGTTTCAAAATGAAATGAGTGAGAGTCATGGTTATTATATGCAACAAGCTTCTATGACAGTTGACTCAGTTGTAGCATCTATGGGAGCTGACTTAGTGGTTTATCATGTAATGAATTTTCAAAGTTGTTCTTCCTCCAAACCAAAAGTTCTAACGCATGACAAACAGAGGGATCACATATCTTGTAGTTGTAGAAAATTTGAGTTTGATGGCATTCCATGCAGACATATGTTAGTTTTTTTTTGTATCAATCAAGTGTTTCATTTGCCAGATAAGTATATACTCAAACGATGGACACGAGATGCAAAGGTTGGAGCAACATATAGTTGAGGGAGCAAAATTTCATTGATGATCCAGAAAGGGTTTTGATGTCAAGGCATTCTAGGTTATCCTATAAAGCTTCACTATTAATTGATGATGCATCTTTGACTGATGAGGGGACAAATTTCTTGGATGAACAATTGGATTGTATCTACAGCAAAATTAAAGAGATGAATATTAATAGAATATGCGACAATGGAGGTCAAAGGAAGAAATCTATGGATGGGTCCCCTAATATTATTGATCATTCTTTAGTAAGAACAAAGGGATGCAGGAAAAGATTGAAATCATCAAAGGAAAAGTCAACTTCAAAGTCTCGTCTATGTCGTGGATGTGGGCATCGAGGTGTGTCACATGACAAGCGCAACTGTCCAAATTTACAACAACGGTATGTGTTGGTTGATTCTCCATTTGGATGATAATTGTATTTGTACATCAATTATTTTTATTCGATAAATAAATATGACAATGGGTTGGTTGTATTTGTATGTCAATTGTCAGATCAACTATCGATAATCAACATAATAGCGATGATGACACATATGTAGAAGAATTGGCATCTTTAGCAGGTACTATCAAAGTTTAATTTTATAAAATTAGTGCTTGATTGATTTATATATTACAATTAATAATTGTCTTTATTATTGTAGGTTCTAACAATATGCCCTATTTCGGATGAAACTTTTGTAATTTCAAGAACAAGAATTAGATTGGATTGATTGGTATATTCTTTGATTGCTATTATCCGTATATTCATTTATTGTTATACCTGTTTAACTGCTATACCTTTTTATCCGTATAGGTTCAAAATCACCATGTTATTTAGTAGATGAAGTCAGTGTTCTTGAAGTCAGATGATGGAAGTCTGTTGAAGTCTGATGAAGCCTGATGAAGTTAACTATCCTTGAAGTTTATTGTTTTTCGCCTTCTATAATGTTAATGATCTTTGATTTGGGATTGCCTTTTTTTAATTCTTGCTAAAGTGGTGCATTAAGTTGATCAGTTCTGAATTTTGAGTTGGACCAGTGAAGGAGAATTGATTTGGGATTGTCTTTTTTTAATTCTTGCTAAAGTGGTGCATTAAGTTGATCAGTTCTGAATTTTGAGTTGGTTAGGCAATTTGTGTTACTAATGTCACGGATCTGATGACTATCTCAATTTTAATCTACCATTTTTGATTGATTGTATATGATTTCCATTTGCTCCATAAAGCTTCAGCTGATTATATGATGGGGAAATTGGATTTTAACATCAATAAAGTACCGTTACAAATAATTTTATTTTCTAGATTACCATTTCTTTTTTGTAGGTAAATGCTGATGTATGCCTAGAGCTGAATTCATCTTTGATTGGGTTTATGAGTTGCTCTTGCTTAGTTACCTAATTTTGTTGCTCTCCAACAGGATCGGTTCTTACGTGACCCTGAAACATGTTCTTCTTGGAAGTCTCCTGTTAGCTCTAGATCCTATATTGCTACTTCCAATTTAAACTCCAGGATTCAAATAACGAGTGGTATAAATGGAAAAAACAGTAAAGGTCTTGAAGAAAATAGTAACAAGGCATATCTATATAATTGGAAGCATCCGTCTACTAAATGCAATAATGGCGGAGTAAAAGTTGAAGAAAATTAACTATCAGTTATGGAATCATCGGTAGACAACTTAAGTAAGCATCATCTTTTGGTGATTCATATCCTGAATTTCCTGCACGCATATATAAACTCCCAAGCACAAATTCAGAAGCTTTAAATAGTAGAATTGATATAACCTCAAGAAGTTCCAAAGGAAAAAAAGGCAGGGTTAATCATGCAGCAATCTCGACTTTACTAGATACGGGGGACTCAGGTGAGAAATCTGATAATACTACAACTACAAGTCCAAAGATTTACAATTGAATCATGAGCTATCCCAAAGGAGTACTACAAGTCCAAAGATTTACAATTGAATCATGAGCTATCCCAAAGGAGTGATTGCCCATCTCATTCTGCTTCGCCATTATTCAGTGATTCTGGTTATGGCACTTTGTCTTGTTCCTCCAAAATCTTTAGAATGATGCAAAGGCAAGGATCTTCATCATGTACTCCAGTGTCAACCAGCTCCTATTGTAGGAAATTTGGTGCTCCAAACTCTAACATGGTTCTCCAAACGCGTGGGGCTTCGGAGAGAGGGTGGCTTCGGCGTCCGGCGAGAGAGGATGGTGGCTTCGGCGTTCGGCGTACGGCGAGCGGCTCTGCGTGGCTTCCGGTGAGAGAGGAGGAAGAGCGGCGAGAGCTTGGCGTCGGAGAGAGCGTGGCTTCGGCGTCCGGCGAGAGAGGAGGATGTCTTCGGCGTCCGGTGAGATAGGAGGGTGGCTTCGGCGTCCGGCTCTGCGTGGCTTCCCGCGAGAGAGGAGGAAGAGCGGCCAAGCTTGGCTTCGGAGAGAGCGTGGGTTCGACGTCCGGCGAGAGAGGAGGGTGGCCTTGAGCGTTCGGCATTCGAGGAAGAGCCTCTGCGTGGCTTCCAGCGAGAGAGGAGGAAGAGCGGCTCTGCGTGGCTTCGGCGTCCGGCGAGAGAGGAGGGCTCTACGTGGCTTCTGCCTCCGGCGTGCGTGGATTCGGACTCCGGCGAGAGAGGAGGAAGATCAGCGCCGAAAGTTTTCGCCCTAGCCCTTGAGCCGCGAGGAAGATAAGGGAAAAGCTTTCATTTTTTTTTTATTAAAGCCACGCGAAGTCCGAAAAAAAAACCCCACGCGACGCCACAGTCGTGTTTTTTCTGTCCCGCAGGAGATCAATCCTGTGTGTGTGTGTGTATATATATATATATATATATATATATATATATATATATATATATATATATATAACATGGTCACGTTTATTTTTGTATATCGATCCCTAATGATTCTGTTGGCGAGTGAGGTGGTCTCCCAGTTCGATGACGAGGTGCGATTTGTTGACATAGGGTGACAGGCGACACACAGTGCAATCTAAAACTCCGGCAATAGAATGACTCTAAATCTGTAAGGAAAATAACCGTTAGCAACCCACCGGGAATGCTCCCGGTAAAGCCCTCCGACGGTCAAGTCAAATCCGATGGAGAAAGGGAAAGTTAATCAAGAAAATACAATAGCTAAAAATCCTGTTCATATCTCCACGTAAGGGATGGAGGGTCCTATATATATAGCCGGGAGGCCCGATAAACTTTGCCCCCTTTTTGTCATATGCGGGGACAAGATCAGGGGCCTGTGTTAGTTAGCCGATCAGCGTCGTGTTGTCTGACATTTGCAGGGGTTTCTGTGGTACAGACTGACTTTTGTAGCAGCACCTGTCAAAAGTCGTACTGTGCCAGCGAGATTCCCGCGATCTAGACACGAGTGACGTCAGGCCTGAGTCGGCGAACGCCGACACGATTAATGTCTTTATATGCGGGCCGTCAGAGAGTCTGTACTAGCACTGACAACGGTAACTTCCAGTAATACGGAACATCGAGCTGTAGTATTCTCATGGGGTCTGTCGATTGGCGCACCATAGTCATACGCTCGGGCCTCCTTGCAAGGAGTTTTTCCACCCCAGGAGTGTGCGCAAAGGACTCCCCGATTGAGAAGCACCTCTCGATGGGGACTGAGTTGGGACTCAAGTTGGGTAACTGGCCGACCAACGTATCCGACTGGGGTGACATTCGAGGACGGCGGTCCACCGCACCGGGCTTCCTCGCTATCTCCATTAGAGTCATTTTTAGGTTTGACCTATCTTCCTAAGGTGTTGCGTCCACGCCTGCTAGAGCAGGATCACCTAATATTTTAAATCACATCATGATTTATTATTTATTATTTTATATTTTTATTCATTGATATTTCTATTCTTCATATTTAAAAAAAATTATTTCCAAACTTAACGCTATTATATTTATTTTTTATTTTCATTACACTAAGTTTTTAGTCAATCTAAATTTTGTGAATTTAATTTTTTATTTATCTATCTAATTTTTTTTTAACTCTCAAAATTATATGTCATGCTCCAAGAAGTCATGCTTGCTCTAAAATCGGATAGCATGTCCCCTATATGATGGACAATCTGAAACTTAATACATGCACATCTCAATATCTAATATAGCACAGTCATACTCGGCTGACATCTACACAATCACAATCACGCAACTAAATAAAATATCTAATAAGCAATAACCATAGTAAATAAATCTACGTAACCTAAATGCAGCCAAATCAAAAATCCCACAGAAGTAAATAAATACACATCCATAGAAAAATTAAATCCAATCCGTAATGAAAACAAAACTAAAACGTCACTAGTATGATGAATTCTATGAAAGTGCGAAAACGATAAAAATACTCAAGCAGGGGACTGAAAGTTGGATCTTCTCTTGACGGCACGAGACGGGGATATCAACTACCTAAAACAAAAAGAAGAATGAGGGGTGGTGAGTCCGGATGAACTCTACAGGTATAAGAATAGATAAATGCATGGTATATAAAAGGATAAAATAAGCATATAGAATCAAAGATATATAGTCTCTAGAATAAATAACATAATGTTGAGGCAATCTATTATCCGTGTGATCATGTGTTTTGATGTTTGGGCAAAAGGTTTAACTTAGGATTCACCCTTGTATTTGATATGTGTATTTGAGTATGCAGGTTCTGCAGGATACACATTGATTCAGCTTGACGACTTCGGATCCGATGAATGATGGTGCATCCGAGGGACTGTGGACAAGGAAGCAACGGTAAGCCGAGGGAAGCGTACTTCAAGGCATACGCGAAAGATGACATGGAGATGAGCCGCGAGCATGTATGTATCTGAGGGACGAGTGAGTCGTGAGAGCCCGAGTGCGAGTGAAATATACTCGGGAAGGGAAACCCTAGGTTTAGGATTTTACCAATAGACTGGTATGAGATCAGTCGATTGTTTGAGGCCACAGAAAGATCATTCGACTGATCATCTTTCTATGCAGTCGACTGGTGTCAGCTGAATTCGAACATTAGGCTGTAGCATTTGAATTCGATAACTGTCAGTCGATAATATCGGTCGATTGGTAACGACAAGATCAGCAAACAAGCTCTATTTAAGGGAGCTAAGTTTTCTTGAGCAAGGTTGACGAAATAAATTTGGTTAAACCTTATTATATCATTGCACCATTGACTTAAACATTAATATGAAATTATAATCTATAGCCCTATTTTTTATATTTCTAATCATTTAAAAAAAAATTGGCTCCTCTGCATTTAATAAGATAGAAAAATGTTTTGAGAACAGACGTGCATGATTATCTCTTGCTGTTATTGTGCATGCATGCGTTGTTTGTTTTTAGCGTACCATAATCAAACAATAAAAGACCAATTCAATGTTAAGCTAGCAAAAATAATTTAATGACACTGGAATCATTTCCAACTCTAGAATCCTCCTCCTTCCTTCAACTTCTCTAGTGAGTACCAAGCATCCCTCACTAATAACAAGGAGTGACTATACGGTTATTTATACATCAACTTATTCCATCTGTTTTCATATACAAGTACAATTATAAACACTAATTCTCCACTAATATTTGAGATTGCATTCGAAATTTTGCTTAGAGAATGTTCTTTTTACTCAACATTAATTCGTGGTTTACCTCTATTTTCTTTCTTCTGGCATATCAAACTATATTTGATATAGTTCCATCAATGTCAATTAAACTTTGAATTGTTATTTTAAAAAAATGTCAACCACACATTAAATTGGGTGAATAAATATCATTATATGAGCATACTATTTTGGTGATAGAATTAACTGATCACTACTATTCTTTTTCCTGTTTCCATTTGCTTTGTTTAATCATATGTTTATTTTCTATCATCTTTCAATTAGAGGGGTTGAAATAAATTTAGCATCCAACAGGACCGATCGAGAGGGTGTCCTCCTGGCTATGAGTTATACAGAAAGAGACATGAACCCAATTAAAAATCCAAGTGGGAGAAATTAGTACTGTCTAATGCCAAATTTGCTCATCTGATCTGATCTCATGCCCTTTTAAAACCGTGGACTAAACCTAAAACAAAGCTAGAGGAAGTTGCAGGGGAAGGACCAACCAAAAAGGGTGGATCCGCCACCTCAGCGGCCCCCGCCAGCCCGTCCCAGGACCAACACGGAGGAAGTAAATCACGGTTATGTCTGGTGTGGTGAGGCGCCTGGGGTCGAGGGAATTAATACCAGCAGACCAGGATTTTATCCCCGTGCGCAACTGGCGACCCTCGAACCTATGACCTCGACCAAATCGACCAGGCGCCTTATCATCCGATCCAGCCCGTGGGGACAAGTTGCAGGGGAAGGGGCTTCAGACGTCGGAGGCTTCGCGATGTCAGTGTTAGCACGATTATATTAGTCTTCCTAATCTCCACGATTATTATATGATTAGCCAGGCTAAACACAGCTCCACCTCCGACAAAGATGACCTCCACACCATCTCTGTTTTGACCGGATCGTGGACTTGGGGGTTCAGGATGATGAAACAGAGGAGCTCCCGTTGTCGGCGCACACGCAGGCATGGGAGTTACTCGGGTGGGTCTCTATGTTTCACATCAACTGTAAAGCGTCGTCTCCGTGTGGACGAAATCAATTTACTGTTGTTTCACGGCGACTGTTGTTGCAAGGGGTTCATCGATATTGATCCTGTCGCGAAGTGAGGTGGCAGTCCAACGGGCTAGACGGGCCTCCCGGGAGCCACGAGCCAATGAGGTGGCCGGTTGTCGGACGCGCCTCGCCCCGCTCCTGCAAAACAGAGACCGTCAGCAAACCCGCCGGGGGAATCCCCGATCAGGCACTCCGACGGTCAAGTCAATCCCGAGTACAGATGAGCGGAAACTGAATGGAAATGAGTTAAGGGAGGCGAGAACTCGCGCGTGCGTACCTGTGGTAGGGGGAGTGCCGAGCTTTTATAACCGGGGGAGCTGACAACCCCTGTCCGCATAGATGGGACCGGGGTATGATGACTGTCAGCCCGTATGAAGCACAGAGGAGAGGCGTGACATGTCGCCGGGTGTTCCGGCAGTACGTGAGTACTGAGTGCGCAGTACGAGAGTACTGAATGCGCGGGATGACCGCGTGGAGATGTCAGATGCAGGTGAAGCGTGAGGAACCCCGTGGACAGGGCCGTACCCCGGAAGTGAGGATGTGAGGGGGTATGTGGGCTGGACAGCCCGTGGCCCTAGCGCCGACTAGCAAGTCCGTGTGTTGGGGACCGAGTCGGGTAAAGACCAGGGGGCGTGGGCCGCCACCTGCCCGACTGGCAGGGAGAGCGAAGGGAGCGCAGGGTACGCCCTAGGTCGGGGGTTATCACGAGACTTGACCTGGCCGAGGGTGCTAACCTGTACTCTGGATCGGGGTGAACTAGTGTGAGTGACTAGACCTTTGACAGGGTCTGCTGGCTAAGAGGTGGCCCAGCCGCCTTTTCAGGTGACTTGATGGACCCGACCCCCCCCCCCCCCCCCCCCCCCCTCTTTCCTATGGAAGGTTCTCCGGGTGTGGGACCTTATTTGTTGATAGGGTGGCTGACCTGTCTATCAGGCCCTCGTGGCGCCAGGCTGGCCTGCGGGCCCGACCTATGCTCCTACCTATAGACAAGGCCGGGATCAGACATATACAATTTCACTCGGAAACGAGATGACAATGCTCTGTCGACGGGGAAGACAAGCATTCTTTTACATGACAATGAAAAGTGGACCAGCGATTTCATAATGGAGAACTGGACGAACATGTCCCGTCCTTTTCCAAGATCATGGGCCCAGAACAGACTTTGTCGGCAGCTGAATTTCGACCCAAATTATCAGAAAGTCATATCTATAAAGAGCCGCCTCTTGTGCTTCAAATCATCAGCCAAATCTTCTCTCGCTCGCTCACTCGCTCTCTCCTTCTTCCATCTTCTCGCCGTCTTCTGGTCTCTTGTAATTATAATTTCGTTCAAAACCTTAGAAAATGATCCAGAAGCTGCTCTCGAGAACCTGCAACACGCACGGACAGGACTCCTCCTACTTCTTGGGATGGCAGGAGTACGAGAAGAACCCCTATGATGCCATTACTAACCCTACAGGGATAATTCAGATGGGCCTGGCAGAGAACCAGGTTGGCCTCTCTGACTTCTAACTAGTACGTACTCGATCGACTTCTTAATTAATTCTAACTCTTCGTGCGTGGTTGCAGCTCTGCTTTGATCTGATCGAGTCCTGGCTGGAGAAGAACCCTGGCCCTGCCGGCTTCAAGGAAGATGGTGCACTAATCTTCCGTGAGCTTGCTCTCTTCCAAGACTACCATGGCTTGCCTGCGTTCAAGAATGTAAATGCATCCCCACAAACGATCAACTTCTTTACGATAACAGCTACTAATCCGTAGCTTCGGATATATCTAATTGGATGCAAATTAAATTTACAGGCATTGGTTAAATATATGGGAGAAGTAAGAGGAAACAGAGTAAGGTTCGACCCCAACAACCTGGTCCTCACTGCAGGCTCGACTTGCGCCAATGAGATCCTCATGTTTTGCCTTGCCGATCCTGGCGAAGCATTCCTCCTACCTACCCCATATTATCCAGGGTATATGCTTGCACGTCATGGATTATATATTAGTTCGACATTTGCTAAATTTGTGGTGAATCTAATTTGGTTTATGCATGATTCTGTTTTGCAGATTCGACAGAGACCTCAAATGGCGAACCGGAGCCGAGATCGTCCCGGTGCACTGCTCCAGCTCCAACGGATTCCGCATCACTGCGGCGGCGCTGGAGGAGGCGTACCACCGGGCGCACAAGCGCGGCCTCGCGGTGAAAGGAGTTCTCGTCACCAATCCTTCCAATCCACTGGGCACCGCCATGACCCGGCGCGAGCTCGACGCGCTCGTCGACTTCGTTGTCGCCAAGGACATTCACCTCGTCAGCGACGAGATCTACGCGGGCACCAACTTCGCCGAGCCGGGGTTCGTGAGCGTCGCCGAGGTGGTCGCCGATGGAAGGGCCGACGCGTGCCGCGGCCGCATCCACGTCGTGTGTAGCCTCTCCAAGGACCTGGGGCTCCCGGGCTTCCGCGTCGGCGGGATCTACTCAGACAACGAGGCGGTCGTGTCGGCCGCCACCAAGATGTCGAGCTTCGGCCTCGTCTCCTCCCAAACGCAGTACCTCCTCGCCGCGCTGCTCGCCGACGAGGCGTTCACGGCGGAGTACGTGGCGGAGAACCGGAGGAGGCTGCGGGAGCGCCACGACGCGCTGGTGCGCGGCCTGAGAGGGATGGGGATCGAGTGCTTGGGGAGCGGCGCGGGGTTGTTCTGCTGGGTGGACATGCGCCACCTATTGAGCGCCGCCACGTTCGAGGGCGAAATGGAGCTGTGGAAGAAGATAGTGTACAAAGTCGGCCTCAACATCTCGCCGGGGTCCTCCTGTCACTGCGACGAACCCGGGTGGTTCCGCCTCTGCTTCGCCAACATGTCGGAGGACACGCTCAGCCTCGCCTTGAGGCGGCTTCAGACCTTCGTGGACTCCTGCCGCAACCGCCCACACTGCAGCGGCGGCGATGGCCGCCCGAGAAGGCAGTTTTTGGCTCGGTGGGTGCTCCGGTCATCGCCGGCTTCCGACGGCAAATCCGAACGCTAGACAGATACACTCAGATCATCGTCAATTGCATGCCTACGTAATTATCAAATTCTTTATATTATATTAATATGTCTCATATTTATTGATTATTATTTTTTCCTCGGTGAACTTCCATCGATCTCACTGAATGTTGGAAGTGACCGAGGTTGATGCGTGAGAGTGTGAGTCTTTTGACTTCAAAGTTTTAGCTGAAGTTTATATCTCTCGAATCTGTAATATTTTAATGGACTTCAAATAAAACATTACTTGTGGTTATTTTGCGAGGATTAATATTATACACTTTATTGTTCTAATTAAGAATTATCGTCATAATAATAAACCCATAGCAATCACGTTGTCGGTGTTGTGGCTATTTTAACTACTTCTATATATCTTTGTTCCTTGTTTTAAATAATTAAAACTGACTGGTTAAATTAATTTATTTTCAATCTCGTGGCCCATGCAATTAGTTGACCCATATAATTAAATTTTCAAGGGGCTATTAGTAAGAACTAAGTAATTAGATTGACTAAAACTTCGAGACTTTAATTAATAGATGACGCAAACTGATCCTTATAAATTATTCCCAATGGCTACGTTATTTTTAAACAGACTCAGGCGTCACGTCTCGCGTGGTACATATTTTGCCTTCACATCCTCAACGTTTACGGGTGTCACTTCGAGTGGATGAGTGAGTTCGGATTGGATCAAAATAAAAATTTATGAAAAAAATTTCAATCCGAATATAAATCATATCGATCATATAAAAAAAAACTCTTTTACTATTGTTTTTTTTTATAATTCTTTACTTTTTTATTTTAATTTTTTACGAGTGTTATACTAATTTATCTAAAATAATTTAATTTTTAAAATAAAATTTAATTTAATTTAGAAGACTCCTAAATTCAAAATTTAGATCACCTTAACCATTCAAATTTAACCCGAACCTAAACTAATCCAAAAATCCTAATTAATTCGAATCCAAAATTTTCAATCTGAATCCAATATTTTTTAGGATGACTCTGATCGAGTTTAATTTGTAAGTACTCCGGATTGATTTTGATATGATCAACCTAGTCAAGTTAGGACCTGATTATTTTTATCCTTATGTCTAAGTGTGTACAAACTTAGAAATACAAAAAATCAAGCGGAAGAAGTAACATTCGAGAAGGATGGCTGACGAGATCCGAGGAATGAAAAGATTGCGAAAGAGTACGTCGGTGGACGAGAAGGGTGTGTGCGACGTCTGAGAGATGACAAGTCGGGGAGAAAGTATGTCTAAGGAGAAGGTCAAACGGAAGACGCAGCGAGTTAGAAGGATAACACGTATATCCGAGGGACAAAAAGTTACGGAAGAGTATACCGGTAGATGAGAAAGACATGAACGATGTTCGAGGGACAAGAAGTCGGGAAGAAAGCCCGTTTGAGGAGAAAGTCGGAGTTAGGTTAGAATGAACTCACTTTTGGACAGCCAAAAATCAATCAAGCGATTGAAGATTAAAAAAAATCAACTTCAGAGTTGACCTTGAAGAACCTTGAAGATTTCAAGAGGCTCCTTGGATCTCTTTGAATGCGTCTCATATGTGCAAAATTATATGTGCATAAAAAAGGAACCAAGAGGTCTCAATTCAGAACTAAGATGCCTCAGTTGTAAACTAAGACGTCTCAGTTGCAGAATTATCGAAAAGTGACTGTTATTTGCGTGGATAAAATGCTATCCAATTGAAACTTGAGGCGTCTCAGATCCAAGTCAGCGCGACGATAACATCAGTGTTTGAGCTATAAATAACCTCCTAGAGCTAAGAAGAAAATATAACAATTGTAATTGATTTTCTTTTTTTTTTTTCTTTGAGTTGTTTAAAGCCCGTAAGATAGTTCTCTGCCTACACCAAAAGAGTATTTCTAGTGGAGCTTTTTCAACGCTTTAGATTAGTAACCGTTCCGGTTGCAATCAAATAAATAGTAATCTATTATTATTTTTTATTTTTTATTTATGATTAAATTAACTGCTGAACTAATATGTCATCTTTGTTAAAAATTATATAAAAAATATAATTTTTATTTTTAGGATTATTCACTCCAGACCTGTACTAAGACTTACAGAGTTGACTATTCAAGTTCATCTTTGAGATCCCTACTCGCGATGCCATAATTGAGACATGACGGACTCGAGTTAATTAGACCGATGTGAGGACCAGCGACACTACAACACACGTGAAGCGCATGTCCCCGCGAGAACACACCATTTTCTTGTGTCACAAATTAAATTTCCGCGGCGACAAACAACGATTTGCTGGAGCCTGATCAGGCGTGGTGCCGAGAACAAGGCGGCGGCGTGATTGTGCTTCTTCTTGGGCTCTGTCCCCCGCGTGTCGCTCGTTAAGCAGCACGGTCAAACAGTTGGAAACTCGAGTCGTCGAATTTAATGCCTTTGAAATAATATAATTAATTTTCGTATAATTAGTCTTTCTCAATCGATCGAGTTTCACTATTTGGACAATGAACACTCGCTCGGTAGCTGATCAGCTTGGAATCTGTTTGTATCTTGGCAGTAATCATAGATGAGGTAGTATTTCCGCACCCACTCGAACAGCCGCCTCTGCCTCCATGTCAAGCTCTCAAATTTGCGTTGGTTCCACCAGTTGCCGACGCTCTCGTCCCAGCAAAACCGAGGCCTCCCCTTCCAAACACAAGCATCCACTTTGTGATTCCTCAGCCAGGCCACGAAAGGCCCCTTCGACCAGTCCACCTTGTCTCGCCCGCCGCGTGTCGCCCAGCTGTCGCCGTTCCATAGGCTCGCCTTGATCCACATCGGCTGCCACCCGGGAAAAGCTACCCCCTTACCGGCATGGTTCCTGAACACCCTGATCGGCACCCAGTCCACCATGAACCTGCAGCAATCATATTGAATTATATGAAACGAATCATCTGTCTAGCTAGTAGTTTAATTTTGGATGTAATTTACTCACACAATCTGATAAATGTTCCAAAAGATTGAATAAGTGTGGTAGTCTTTGGTCGGATCAAACCAGAGGTAGATCCTCTCCTCCCTATCTCCTGATCCATTTGCATAAATATTTGTTTGCAGAATATATGGTTGCCCGCTCACATTACCCAGGAATTCAAAATCGATCTCGTCGCGATTAGGTCGATCAGAAGTAGCCTACACCAATCCAATTATATAAATAATCCTGATAACTGGTCAACCTGACAAATTCATATGAAGCTAGCTAGGAAGTTTATATAAGTACTGACGTAGTAGGCAAGAACAGTGCCGGCTGAGTCCCCGGGCACCAGTTTGATCTGCATATCAATTTGTCCAAACAAGAACTTATCGTTGGAAGCAAAAGAAGAGCCTGCAAGGAATTAAAAATATATCAATTAAGTTCTGGCAGAATATATATATATTGTGTAGCATGCATGCAGATATATATATATACCTGATTCATTGTCCAGCATTAGGCTTCTTGAATGGGCATCAGAGGATGTGACTACATGGCTGGGAGACCAAGTGATGTGGAAATCAGCACTGAAATTCCCAGTGGAGACGACAGACGCGAATACTGAGTTAATAATAATGCTTGCAAACAAGGAGGTGAGAAGAAGGAAAAGCTTGCTTCTGTCGCATCGATGAGCCATGGCGATTGGTGATATTGATCGATTCATTCACATATATATTGATCGATTCTTTTGGTGATGAAGCAAGAATGCTTGGCGTGAGGGAAGAGGAAAAGAATGATATATGTGCATTATAGTGAAAGAGAGGTATTACTATTGCGCAGGCTTTTCGGTGTTCGAAATTAAGACCTACAAGTTTTCTATTGCGCTTGTTCTGTTTGTGAAAAGTGATCGATATATATTGCGATATCAACTTAATTTCCTGAATTCAGGTCACTTTTTAAAGGCTTATTAGCATTTAATTTGGTTTTTGTATACATACTTGGAATTGATTTTCGCTACGGATCTGTTTACTTTGAGGAGAAGGATTAAAGCTGGAGAGAAGAACCTGAGACAGGATGCATGTAAAAGAAAGTTGCTAATGGAAACATAAACATCTCTCAGGCAACAAGTAGCTTTGCTTTCTACACATGCATCGTTGTCAAAGAAAATTTCAAAAGTTTTATTTATTAAAAAAATTCACTTTGTTACAATAATAAAGTATACAGAAAGAATACTATCTAAGAATTGTAGTTGGTTAATGAATAAAAAAAACTTAAGGTCCCACCGAGACTTGAACTCGGGTTACTGGATTCAGAGTCCAATGTCCTAACCACTAGACCATGGGACCACGTTGTGAGAATGGTGCATTTTTAATATAAAATTTATAAACGTGATGCTCAAAGAACTCGATAAGTGGAGTTGAAACAAGCGTCAGGAAGGCCAGGTGAAGCCGCGAAGGATGGCAGCCGCACTAGCCTTCTCCCGCCTTCCAATCATCTCTTTATCCAAACACACGATCCCCAACCCTAAACCTTCTCCGGTCACTCCTCGCCCCCACAAACCCCACATCCTCAGGTTCCGAACCTCCCACCGTCAGAGCCTCCGGTACCTCACTTCTCTAGGCATCGCCTCCCTCTCCGCCTCCTCCCCCGAGTCCATCGCCTGGACCCTCTCCATCGTCGAATTTCTCAAGTCCAAGGGTTTCTCCGACCACCACTTCGCCCGCCTCGCTGCTGTATGCCCTACCATATTCACCTCCGCCACCGACGTCCACCGCACCCTCGCCCCTGTCTTCGCCTTCCTCGCCAATGACCTGTCCGCTACCCCGGAGCGGGCCTGCGATTTTGTTCTCCGATGCCCCGACCTCCTCGTCGCCAACGTCGAAAGTCACCTACGGCCCACGCTCTGCTTCCTTCGGAATCTCGGCCTCAGAAACGTCGGAGCGCCGACCAATCTCAACGCGCACCTTCTCAACATCCCCGTCGAGAAGCTGGCCTCCAAGATCAAGTTTTTAGAGTCCATAGGGTTGTCACACGAGGAGGCAGTTGGAGCCTGCGTCCGCTGCCCAGCAATCTTTGGCTACAGCGTGGAGAACAACATGAAGCCCAAGATCGATTACCTGGTGCACGAGATGGAGAGGCCGATCGAGGAGGTGAAGAAATTTCCGCAGTATTTCGCCTTTAGTTTGGAGAATAAGATAAAGCCTAGACATTTGCATTTGAAGAAGAGGGGGGTCCAGATTCGCTTGCAGAGGATGTTGGTATGGAGTGATGAGAAGTTCTACGCCAAATGGACGTGAAACTTATGGTCAGTGTCAGCCCACAAACCTCTATATTCTCCTTTCGTTTTAATTTATCGAAATGAAATTTAAATTCTACATTCTGTGGCACTTCAAATAGCATACTGTAGCGGCCTGGAGGTCTAGAGCTACAGCTCAATTGGTACCAGGATTCAAGAACTTTAGTACTTAGTCTGGAGGTCTAGAGTTCGAATCCTGAGGAAGGCAAAAATCCACTGCCAGGGGTGGGAAGACCGTAGGGTCGCCGGCCTAGAGGGTTGCCTGCGGGGACCATAGAGGCGGGGCCGCTACATAAAAAGGCGCCTTTTAATGTAGCGGCCCCGCCTCTATGGTCCCCGCAGGCAACCCTCTAGGCCGGCGACCCTACGGTCTTCCCACTCCTGGCAGTGGGTTTTTGCCTTCCTCAGGATTTGAACTCTAGACCTCCAGGCTCAATTGGTACCAGGATTCAGGAACTTTAGTACTTAGCCTGGAGGTCTAGAGTTCAAATCCTGAGGAAGGCAAAAACCCACTGCCAGGGGTGGGAAGACCGTAGGGTCGCCGGCCTAGAGGGTTGCCTGCGGGGACCATAGAGGCGGGGCCGCTACACATACCGTATTTTTCTAACTAGTTTAGCAGTCATGAAGAATACAAATTGTATTTTGTAGAACACCAAGTCTGTTAGGAATTAAAAAATATATGCCTAGCTTCATTAGTTTGATGTTTGAGCAGCTGCATTAAGCAAGCTTAGAAAACCAATGGCTTATCTAGAAAGACTTTCAATCAATAAGTATGGGGTATTGAGTGTTTCCTTATTCGTGTAACATCAATGATCATCAAGCAGGTCTATGGGAATTGGCATTGTTAGGGCGATGCCTGATTTGTAAATATTTACCTTCAAGAAAACAATGCTGGTTCCTCATGCCTATGTAAAAGTTTTTCCCTTGTTGTTGAAAGTCTATGCAATCACGCTAAAGTTGATTTATTTATATACTCTTTTTTTGCTTTGTTCTTTGAGATTTGAGGTTGAAGCTTCACTTGATTTCTTTTCAAGATTTTCTTCATTTGCTTCATCTTTCTACATTTTGTACTTTATGTTGGATCAAAATGAATCAGTATTCTAATTACAATTACAGATGATAAACCCCGCCAGTGAGAAGAGCCTTAAAAACTGTAGTTGTTGGACATACTAATTGTTTGCACATTTTCTTAATTTACTGTTCAATGACCAATTGATCTACCATGTACTGTTGAGTGACTGACTATTGATCTCTAATGTCTTATATTTTCTTTTAAATAAAAATTGTGAAAGCATTCATTGGTTTGGTTAATATTTATGAGCTAAAATATTCCAATGAACAATCTGACAGGGAAAACTTTGAAAGATGCATGTATATCTTCTTATTCATCTATGTCTAATGTATTGATCATGAAAATATATGACACCCTGCAAGTGAGCAGTAAAATTCTTCCTCACCTATGAAGAATGTTATCACAGGCTAACTTCCCCTCTAGTTCACCAATCATCCGAGCTATTCTCACCTCAAGACCTTTCTGAACTTGCCTAAAGATAGTTCTAATGATATCAGCAACTGCCTCAAGTTGAAGCCTATAGATTTATCACGTGCATCAGCTCCAGAAAAGATAGAATTAATTTTGGGCTGCATTTCTATGAACTTCTGTCCTGTCTCCACAACATACTTTTGTAGTTCAAATGTTTATTCTAGATAGCACATAAGTGTCTCAGATTGCTCCTTTGTTTTAACACCTTGTGAGTCTCTTCTGCTTCCTAACTGGTAGTTGTTCTCCTAAGACACCAAGGAGAAAAGAAATTGGACAATGAGGCGAATAATGAGATTTGTGAAAGAAATGCATCAATGGCAATATAAAGGAACCTTATTCCTTTTTCTTACCATTCTATTGCACAAGTCACCAGTCTTCTCTTCCAGTGACTGGTATATTTTCACTTGTTTCTGTAGCAAAGATTTCATTAGGAAGAAGCCTTTCATGTTTTGTTTGTTCTCATCAATCTTTCTGTCTTCAGCTCCAATTCCACCAGTATTTATGGTATCCATGTTTGCCAATTGTTTATCAGTCAGTAATCCAGCCAACTTCTCGAGAACAAGTAGTTGCTGTTTCAACCTCTTGATGTTGTAGGAGACACCAAGAGCATGAATGTGTGTCTTCCAATAGTATTCTTCTCTTACAATTGATAGTTCAGGGGACGTAAATTTGCCAGAAATTGCAGCATCCTCTTGCAAGCCATTTTGCTTGTTAGAAGTATTCGGATTAATGCTTTCCTCTTGAACTTCTTTTATATCTTCTTTAGGAGAGTGTAATGTCACTGAAGCAGACTCAGCTTCCTCCCGCAATGAACTTTCTGCTCGTTCTGATTCCGGAGACATCTCTTCTGTGCGGTGTTTCTCATGTTCCTGAAAATGATTGGTTACTGGACTAGTTAAATTACTTGTGCTTACATCAATTTCTTCCCTTCCCTTGTAAATTTCACTCTCTTCATGTGATACCAGCTGCCTCAGTCTTGTGTTACCAACTTTGATCTCAGTAACTTTCCCAGTAGACTTTGGCTTTGAATCCTTATGCTTCTCTCCTGTTTTCCTCTCTTTGAGTTTCACCTCTGAGCAAAGAGCCTTTTGTTGAATCCTTATTCTTCTCTCCTGTTTTCCGGATCTTGGTGCACTCCTCCGACAGCTTAGCCTCTGCCTCCGCCGCTGCATCTTTCTCAAGCACCGCCATCTCGAGCTTCCCCTTGGCTGCTTCCACCTGCACCAGCGCGCGCTCCAACTCGGACTCCATTCGGCATTGGTTCGACAGCAGCTCCACCAGTGTCGCCTTGTGCTTCCATAGCTCGGCCACGTGCTCCTGCGACGCCGTCTTGAGCCTCTCCCTCATCCCCTCCGCCATTTGTTCGCCGGATTCCACCTTCTCTTCCAGTGCCTTTCTCCTCTTCGACTCCTCCTCCAAAGACTCGTTCAGGGTCTTTAAGGTCGCTGCGTACTCTGTGTCGCTCGATTTGAGGCCGCTGAACTCGCTGAGCAGGGCCTCAATTTGACGTCGGAGGCTCTGCCTCTCGGCCATCCAGCTCTGCTCGCGGGCGGCGAAGATGCTGACCACCTTCTCGTTAGCTTGAGCATCTTCCTTTCGCCGCCACTTTAGCTCTTCGATCTCCCACTCCGCTCTGCTAAGCTTGTCCTCCATTGCTTAAATACTCAATTGCTCGGCAATTGCCAACCTCAGGCTCCGTTAGTAGCCGTGCGCCATTCTCCTATCATGAATTATCGGAGTTTGCAGGGTGTTAATAGTGTGGGTTTTGTCACCTAAGACTCGATGAGACGTGAGGGCACTGCAGATCTCATTTTCAGGAAAGATTGCTTAAGGCTGCGCTAACCGATCCGGGTTTCCAGTCGAAAAGCCTGTGCTATGCTGTTTATGAGCTTGTCAAGCCAATTCACTACGCTTAATATGCCAATCTAACTCATCCACATTTATTTTACGTATAAAATATTTCGCATTGAAAAAACTAACAATGCAATATCACACTGCTAAAATCATGAAACAAAACTAATGAGGATTTAGAAAACGAGATCCAAACCCTGATTAAATAGGCTTCTAGAATCTGATACATTCCACGTTCGTCATATATTATTGGCAGCTACCTTGTATTACAAGTACACAAAAAGGGTTTCATCTCTCAGTCCTCTCACTTTCTCAACACTCTTCTCCGCGGCAATAGAAGAACAAAAGGAAAAGCACACGATATTTCATGGAGGCTTCCATTTCATTTCTTCTTTTTTCCATTTTCTTACCGAGCACGGACCTTAAAGTTGAAATGGAGTAGCCCGAAGGCAATCTATTGGTCAACGCTATATCGCTAAAGTCTTCCCTTATCGCTTGGGTTCGTCTCTTCGTGGGGCCGCCGCACTTGTGGATCTTCAGCAAAGTCGCGCTGGACAATTAAATACGCGGGCGTGGGAGGCGGCAGCGGTCCTCTCATCATTATTTACCCGAAACACCCCTGCTTGAAAAATCTTTTCCTTTAGAAATCGAAGGGTAATTTAGTCATGTCGCGTAACGTTTTCCTTCCCACTTCCTATTTTGCTTCTATTTATTTCTTTCTCCGTGGCCAGCGAACAACGAGGAGAATCAGGGGAGGTTGATCGAATTCCCCACGTCTGCAGCCAAACGAATTGAGAATCCTTCGATCCGGTTGGTATTTGTTCCGGTGTGATCTCGCGGAAGCGGTGTTTTGGTGTATTCTACGTCGGTCTCAGTTGTCCGGGCACTTAATTCAGCGGCAGAACAATATGCAGAGCCGGTCCAGAATTTCGGGGATGCTTTCCCATAGCTTCAAACCCCAGAAATGGTGAGCGCCTCTTGGATCTGAATGTTTTAGGGTTTTATTGAGGATTAGCGTTTGGCTTCTCGATTCTTTTCCTTTCCCCCCTTTTAATTTTGGTTTATCTCGCGGGCGATTGAACTGGTTGGCAGTAAGACGTCTCTGAAGCTAGCGGTGTCACGGATAAAGCTGCTAAAGAACAAGAGGGAGGAGATGGTGAAGCTCATGCGACGGAATTTGGCTCAACTCCTGGAGAGTGGACAGGAACAAACCGCTCGGTTACGGGTATGTTCCTTTTTACAGAATGGTTAAACTCGTTTTCAGATATGAACCAATCGATGAAAAGTTTGGGTTTTTGTATCATATTTTTTAAGTTTTAATAATTTCGTGTTCGTTCATATATACTTCAAAATCAACATTTCCCGATTGTTCTCACTTATCAGCTTCCTATAATAATTTGGTCATTGATTACTTTGTTTACTTGACCATCATTTATCTGGTCAATGTTTATTCTAGGATTGACGTCTAAAGAAAATGATGCGTTCGAAGGGCCATTTTGAGTCATTATCTTTTAGGTCAATGTGTCATCGTCTTGAATTTTAGTTTTGCATTATATGGCGGCTATAAATTTATCAATGATTTTTTTTTTTTTGGTTTAGTTCATATATTATTTCAAGCATCCCTAACATCTGTATAATCATGCTTATCCTGTGAACATACAGTAATACACTTTGCCGATTAACTTGCTACTTGGTGTCAACTTTCAGGTTGAACATGTTATCAGAGAAGAAAAGACTACATCAGCATATGAACTTATTGAGATATATTGCGAAATCATTGATTCACGTTTGCCGATAATAGAGTCACAGAAGTATGTAACTTAGCAGCTATATTTCTTTGATGTCTCATCATGCTCCTTGGTTTTGTCTTCCTCTTCCTATTGCTCGTCTTATAAGCTCATAACTGATGTGATTGCTAAACAAAAGACATTAGAAGTCAATCTGGAATGTTTACATCCATAGCGACTGCTGACTTTCTTAATCTATTTGGAGGGCAAAACTATGGACTGTTCCCTAAAATTTAAATCTGTTTCATATCGCAGTGGTTTACATACTTCCCTATTAAGTTTGTTACTTCACTTTCTGCCTTCTAACAAAGAAATAATTGATTTATCAATTACCTTCTCATTGGAGAGAAGCAGAATTTGGAAAGAAACTAACTTTTCCCCTAGTTGTTACAGATAACTATATTGATACATTCTTGCATATGTTCAATGTGGATCAGTGTAGCCGTCCCCAGTAGTTGCAATTTACAGGACTTAGTAATGATGACAATGATGATGATTACTACAGGATAACAACTAAGATCATATCATCAATAAAATCTCAAAGTTTGCTTCTAGGTTTCATCATTTATGTTGGAACCTAATTAGATCTTGGAATATCTCTAACTATTGGATATTAATCTCACGGTATAACATAAGCCCTTTTGCTTATTTTTCAGTAACTCTCTCTGATGCTTTCTTTTGTTTCTTTAAGCAATTTCTTGTTGTCGTCATTTTATTGCATCTTAGCAATGCCTTTCTTCATCCGTTACCCAAGCTGACATGATTGAAAGGCCTTTTCATTGGAATTGCTAAGAAGCTGTAGAAGATATTGAAAATAATAATAATAATTATTATTTTTAATGGGATCATTCCTGGTAAATTTTTAACTCTTGCCATCTTGTAGGAATTGCCCCATAGATCTGAAGGAAGCAGTATCAAGTGTAATATATGCATCCCCGAGATGTGCTGATATCCCAGAACTTATGGATATTAGCAAACATTTTACAGCAAAGTATGGTAAAGATTTTGTTAAGGCTGCTCTTGAAATTCGACCAGATTGTGGAGTTAGTCGTATGGTAAGGTTCAATTCATTAAGTTAGCTTTGTTAACAGAAAATACAACAAAAATGGAAGAGTATCTCCTCTTCATCTCTTTCTGATTTCTTTCCCTTTCTTTTTTGGATAGCTAATGTTTCTTATAGATTAGATTTGCAAGTATTTTTTTTCTTTAATCTTTCCCATTTAAATTACTATGGTTCAGATGGTCGAGAAACTATCAGCAAATGCGCCTGATATTCAGACAAAGATTAAAGTCCTGAATGAAGTTGCTAAAGAACATGGAATTAAATGGGAACCCAAAGCATTGGAAGAGCAAGTTCAGAACCCTAAGGATGACCTGCTGGTAAACTGCATTGTTCCTTCACTTTCTGATTCAATTGCTGTAAGACTCAAGACGCAATTAAGTTTAAGCTTCATGAATCTGTATCTGAACAGAGTGGTCCATCCTCTTTCAGTAGTATGGATAACACAGAAATTAAATCGACGGATACAAAAGCCTCTTTTGCTGGAAGCCAGACCAATGAATCAATTCCCAAGGCTTATCAGAATAATATGGCAACCCAACCACAAGGTATTGTAAGTTACTCCTAGTAAACATGACCCATACTAGTATTTCAGTACATGCCTAAACTTGTTTGTGTAGTAAATATATCAATTAAATTAGTTTGCTGCCCTTGGTATTCTCTTCATAATCAATTATTCTACCTTAAATGAGATCTTTTTCTTGTGTCTTAGTGGTCAAATCAACCCTTGCCAAGGAAGAGAGTGCTTCCTTCCATAGCTTTTGGAAAATGGAATTTAAGGATGCAACTTCTGCTGCTGAGGCAGCTGCCCAATCTGCTGAAAGGGCTAGCATGGCAGCTAGAGCTGCTGCCGAGTTAGCAAGCCGTGGGCATGTTTCTAGGCAATCTTCTGGTGGATCATATGAACAATCTGCATATGTTGTCAAAAATGAAGGGCCTCAGTCAATGAAAAACTCTTATGTGGGGAGCAATGACGCTTCACATTTAAAAGCATATGAGGATACTAGCCCAGAGGATTCTCATTTTGTGAAGCACAAGGCACCAGATCTGCAGAAGGATGACTTAGTACGAACAGGCAAATTTGCTAAAGATCAAACCTTAAATAATAATCCTACCTCCAGGGAAAATCTGACATCAGAGAAGACTCGGTTCACTGGCTTGCTAGCTGTTAATGCTACATCAGGGAATAATCTCCGTGAAGATGATGCCAAACCATATCATTATGCTCAGGAAAGCATTTCAGATCTAGGACCTTCATCCAAGATCGATAATGTTGATAATGATCATGATGTTGCTGTTGTTGATGATGACAGCAGTCTGAACTATGAACATAGACCTAGCATGTTTCCTTCATTTCATTCTGATACTCTTGATGAATATAAAACTGTGGACTATCATGAGGATAAAACTGAATCTGATTCTTCGGCTGGGCATTATGATGACTACAACAGTGATAATGATGATCACTGGAGGTACAAAGAAAGCAACTTGTTAGATTCATTTTTGCCACAACAAAGTAATGGACCTTCTAATCTCTTGGCAAACGGGGATTCTTGGAGCCAGAAGGAGAGTGATACTGGGTTTATGAATAATGAAATCAACTCACAATCACACCAAACTGACTATTCAGATAAGACAAAGCAGGCTGACCTACACTCGGATTCTGATGACAATCTGCCACCAAAATACAACGTGCCAAAATATGACTCTGATCAATCAAGTTCTGAGAGTGAAGATGAGATGGAGAATCCTAATTTTACAGGGCATGGGAGATCAAGCAATTTCTTAGACACTGACAGCGGCTCCAATATAGGTTCACTGGCAGCACGACCTAGTCATGGAGCACATTTCATGGATGATACTATTGCACTTGATTCTGGTAACCAAAGAGTATCTGTCTTCCATGATGAGGAAGACCTTGAATTGGAAAGAGACTCTAATGATAAGAATCAGAGATCTGGTCTTAATGTACGTAATAGCCATCAAAGTATTGGAAAATCTCACTCTAATGATGCAGGGGGAGGATCTACAGAAGAAGAATCAGCAAATACTATGGTCTCAGATGAAGGATATGAAAGTGGGATCCTGAACATTGGTAGATTATCTGGTGGATTCCGGAATAAAGGTTACACTCGTCCACCATACGTAAGAAACATCAGTGCTGATGCTTCATCCAGGGCAACAATGAATTCAGATGATATATCTCGGAATAATGATGAAATTACAATCATTACATCTGAATTTTCAACGAGTATTGAAGCCACAAGTGAAGAAAAAACAAGTGGACATTTGCATACAAATATTTCCAGGACAAAGTTTAGAGCTGCAAGAGCCAATGTGGAGACTAGTCTTGATAGTGAAGAGCTGCTTGCAAATAGATCATCAGATGATTCTTCAACAACAGGAAGATCAATTTATTCTCAGTATAGAAGAAGTTCTGAAGATTTGGACAATCCAGTTCAAGAATCACATCTCCAACAACAAGAAAGAAAGGAGTACAAGGAATCTAATTCAAGATCATCATTGACAAACTACATGGGCAGGGAGGAAGAGCAAACTTATTCTGCCAGGGTTAGACAGTCAAGAGATAGTATTTCGACCTCCGGACGCCAGAAGTCGAACATTTCTCCTTCCACACAGAAATCAACTGACTCTGAGATTACAAATCAGAGGCTTAACAGTCAGATACCACATGCGAGGGCATCTTATGGCTTGAAATCCAGAGTGCCAATCAATGATTCCAATTTTGACAACAAAGAGGCGGAGGAGCTGGAGCCGGAAACTGCATCCATGAGAGGCAACAATAAGAGTGTTAAGCTTTCTCGAAGAACAAGACCCATACCATCAGTTGATAAAGAAGATAAAGTCCCAAACATCTCAGAACCAGTAAAGGAATCAAAGACCTCGCTACTGAATTCTGAAGGTGAATCTTCTTCTGCCAAAATAAAACACTCCAAAGGTTTACAGCAGAGGGATAGTTCCAAGCCTCGACAATCACACTCATCAGCTGAAGAACCATCAATGAAGCATTCACAAACTGAACCATCTGTTGTTAGCAGCCATTCCAAGCTACCTCAAGATGAGTTGAGGCGGCCTTCTGTTAAAGAAAATGAGAAATCTGCTATGCCAAGTTCAGATGAGAAATCAATTTCACGTGAAATCTCTTCCAAAAATATGTCCCATGTTCATCCAAGGCTTCCTGATTATGATTCCATTGCTGCTCACTTTCAGTCACTCAGAGCAAATGTGCACAAGTAGGTGATATTGAGTCTTCCTTGTTCTTTTTTGGAGAGAGTTCTTTATTGCACATATACAAGTTTGTTGGAATAAATAGGCGTTTTGTCCTCGGGCTTCTGATTTGTTGTGAATTAATGCTTTTGTAATCAGTTTTCCCAGTTCCTATTACTTTTTGCCAAAATGATTTGGGTGGTAAATCTATATTTACGATAAAAAAACATTTAACCACTTTTTTTTTACATATTAGAAATGTCAGACTGATTTAGAGAAGGTGTATCAATATGATTTGCCTACAAGGAAACTCATCGCCATTGACACCAAAGGAACCCTACGCGACAGCAACCTCATATCTGGCATGACAACCACCAACCTTGTCAAGCATGTACCAAATGGGATTAAAGAAAAAAGCAAGGGAAAAAAATGGAGGTGGTTGATGATATCCCGTATAAGTGGCGATACTATAACGGCAGAACAGTAGTTTTCAGTTTTCATATGGCTACAAAACGTAATGTGTGCTTCACCCAAAGTTCATAGAAAATTCCTGAAGTAATCTGATCATTTACACCATGCCTTTCACAACCATATTATATAAAGCCTATTCATCAGGATCGAAGACTTGATTCATCCTGATGTTGAATCAGGAGCAGCAACTGCTGTTCTGAGCTACTGGTTGACCCTGTATTCTCACTGTAGCAGGTCTACTGGTGCTCATTGTTGGTTGACTCGCCATCCTACATAAGCAATGCTAATTAGCTCCCTTTATCATGTTAAAGAAATTTAATCCCATCTAAAAGCCTCATCCCAAAGTTGCAGTAGCAGTCGAGTGCATTAGCAGTAGAAGAAATGTATGAACCTGTTCTTGATTTCGGCTAGCATTAGTAAATAATGTAGCTGAGAAAATGAGAAACCTCATTGACAAAATGGGAAACTGCAATGACTTATTTTTGGGTTCCAATACTGACTTAGGACAAGGACTTTCTACCTTGCCAGTTTCATATGAGATCACTCTGTTCACATTCAGATCACACTTGTTTCCAACCAGTAGCTTGTTCACATTTTCACTAGCATACCTATCAATCTCATTCAGCCATTGTTTGACGTTGTTGAAGCTTTCCTTATCAGTAATATCATAAACCACCTGCCAACGTTGACAGTCATATCAAACTGAAGAATTAGTTTATAAACAAACCAAATAAGTGGCAGTTAGTTACGATAATCCCGTGAGCACCACGGTAATAGCTGCTTGTTATTGTCCTAAAGCGTTCTTGCCCTGCAGTATCCCACTACAGAAGAAAAGATTAGTAGTAAAGTAAGACGGTGAACTAGTCCGCGACAAGCACCAACAAGACTTACAATTTGAAGCTTTATGGTTTTCCCATCTTGCTCAACTGTGCGAATTTTCTGATAAAATAAAAACATCCATAAGCAAAACGCGCAATGAGGAAATCACTGCAAAAACTTTACGACATTTTCTAGAAACTTACAAAATCAACACCAATTGTACTGATGTAACTCTCCGAATATGAGTCATCCTATGCAAAGTAGGAGATAAAACATACATGAGCTGCAAGCATCTGAAAGCATAAATCAAGCATAAAAGATGGGCATGAAGTGAATATATATTCACATAAATATTTCACAAGTTTATATTAAACCATCAAGAGTTAGCAATTCCTTATTTAATAAAAGATGAGTGCCCAAATGGAAGTATAAATAAGTCGAGGAAAAAATATAACATGCTAAAACGTATCTTCTAAAAAGATCTTTCTATCGCTGAATTAGAAATGCCAGAAAACAGCACTGACATGGAACTATAATTCCGTTAATTTTCACTCCTGGAAACATGCCGTTAGGATACCTGAAGCCCGCTAGTACAAAGCACATAATCATAGTTATTCTATATTGTTTCCCTTCTCCATAATTGCTCCTTTTCATTATATGTTTTAGATTCAATAGTTAAAAAGGTCTTGACATCATGCATATGACATCTAATTGAACCAAAGTAACACCCTATTTTGTACAGGTTACAGGTCATTATGTTTTCCAATATTAATTTCACTACAATGACATGAATTCTTGCAACCAGAGAGTCAACAAAACACTCTTAGACCTGAATCATGGACCCAAGAGAAACAAGATATCCTCTACATGGTTGCTTTTATGCGATTGAATTAATAAAAACAAACTTAGCCACCAGTTCAAGATTCCTGGTACAAAAAAAGGGGTTATTTTAAAAAAATTGGACTAACACAGAATTTGGTTGATTTTCTGATATTGGGGAATTGGGACAGGATGCTCACCTACAAATACTTTATTATTTCTAATTATATTTCCTTAAGTTATCATGAAATAGCCCTGACACCACTAAAAATTACCTACAACTTATGCATTTTCTTATGTTTTCTTTAGGTCTACTTAAATTCCAAACCGAGTTATTATGTCCTCCTTCACTATATCCTGAGTTTTAGATTGATTTGAATTTCTATCTCAATGCTAGAAATTCAAAATGATAATTTGGTTGGCAGCCACACATGCTACATGGTAATTATTACAAGATAATTTGGTTGGTGACAGACTAAAACCTGGGAACAAAATGAGACAAGTAGTTTATTATTTTCGTTCTTTATGCTCTAAATAATATTTTACCCATATTGGGTGGAGGAACTGGATAAATAAAACCTGAAACCAGTTCACTCATCACTTCAGGATTTTTTTTATTGCTTTGCAGGTAGCATATTTGGGACTTGCAAATACTAACAAAGGATTCAATCAATTAGTAAGGCCATACATGGCTAAACAATTTCCAGCACAAGATTTATTCATGCAAATGGACTCATAAATTTACTGCAAAATCTGAATATTGAAAATACAAGATGGAGGGAGAGGCAGCATATCAATGACAACAAATAGAAAGCTCTAGAAAAGGCCATTTTGAATGGATCTTTACCGCAAATCTCAACAAAAGGCATGATTTTCCAACCCCAGAATCACCAATGAGCAAAAGCTTGAAAAGATAGTCACTGCAAAATACATATTTGTCACAGTTCTTTGTATACCGTAATACCGAGGCTTAGATTGATTCAAGGGTAATGACTACTGGAGCTGATAAATCATGCAGAACAATGAGAAAATCTTTCCAAACATAGCCAAATCTCAAGCTTAATTCACACACGCAACGGACCCAATTTCTAGATGATTATTCACACAAGCTTAAGCGGTTCTTTCTAAACAACCTAACTCTTATTCATCTCTTTCACAATGTTTCGACAATAAATTTAGGTAGCAAAATTCTGTGTCTTCTAATCGGATCTCACTATTCCAATCTTTACTCGAGATGTTCACACCGGACACCAGAAGGTAGACAAAGATGAAATCTCTCAATCTGGACAAAAAGGTTATGCCCTAATTTAATCGAAACAGATGGAAATTTTGCCAAACAGACGACTTCTTGGGTAGGAAATACGAAGATGCTTACTATTCGGGGTTCATGTCGGAATCCCTGGAATGAAGGGCTCCTCCAACCAACAAGAGATGGCCGATCCGCTTGCTCTGTAGCCGAGAAAGGGGAAAGTGAGGGAATTGGAACCTGGTTAATGGTGGTAGTGTGCGGCAATAAATGATTAGCATAAATTGTATTCAAAATCATTTTTTTATTAAAAAAAATCTCATAATACCTGTCCAGAGGAAGTCAAAGACAATCGATGTTGGATCAAGTACTTCATTGAGAAAGCATCCACCCCGAGTTGTGGCCCAGCTCAACAACAAGCACGCAATGTGCTTGCAATTATTGGCTTGTCTCAAGCCAGCCAGCCTCCAATGAACTAGCACTACTTTGAAATCTTTGTTTTTACAAATTGTTCAAATAGCGCATGTAATTTTAGAGGATTGATAGGGCTGAATGATGCCAAATTCCAATCGGCTACCTCCAAAATCATTTAATACGATCTGTTAAGACGTTCTCATCGGCACCAACATCTGATTAAGCAAAAGTAAAGCGACGTTTCGCCTTTGACAGTTGTCATTGGCCCCACCGCCAGCTGCATGTCTCCTCGCCCGCTATAAGCCACTCTCCTCCTCCTCATCCCCAAACCCCTCCTTTCAGATCTCGCCGCGGAGACATGGCTTCCTTCGGACTCGCATCTCTCGCGATCTTCTCCGTCGCCGTCGCTCTTCTCGCCGGAGGCGCCCACGCGGCCGACGCTCCAGCCCCGGCCCCCACCTCCGCCGCTGGAGCCGCCTCTCCTCCCCTCGTCGTCGCTCTCCTCGCCGCCACCGTCGGTCTCCTTCTCGGATCCCTCCGCCATTGACGGATCTGGGGCGGAGCGCTCCTCGGATCGCTCGGGACTCGGGATCTGGCGATCGAGATGTATACTACGTCCGCTCATGTGTATTTCTTCGTATGTGTCAGGTACTTCGTTGTGACATTGTTGTTGAGAAATGGGGGTTTCGGTGCTTCGACGGGTGTGGTTTTGGCGATGGGATTTAGTCTGTGAATTGTGATGGTGTGGGACTGTAGATATGGCGTTATTGTGGTGTATTCGACTCTAGCTATTTCATTATTGATTTCTTCACCTATTCTTCTCTACCATGCACACCCTGCTGTGTTCTCGATCACATTTGGTGCTCTGATTCGTCTCCAACTCACTGGATCCATCGAACGTCGCTTAAACTTTGAATCCAAACTATCATTGCACGTATACAACCAAATCCAAAATTATCAGTAATTGTCTCTTCGATAGTTTTTTTACAAAGCAAAATAACAATAATAATAAATAGATAAATAATCAAAATTAAAAACAGTGCAATAATTCCCGAGTAAGGTTGTAAACAACTAGAGTTTAATAGTATTCAAATGTATTCATTAAATATATTATATTAGTTAAGAACAGGAATCAATATTGCAACATGGTTTGCACATATTCATGGAACTTGAGTGCGATCGAATCAATCCAGATTTAAATAAATGGATCGGTTTAAAAATGACAAACTCTTTAAACTAAATGGGTTGTCAATTCAATTAAATAACTTGAGTTTCATAAATTGATCTATAATCAATGTTTAGGGTAGTTCCAAAAAATGTTTGATTTGATACATAATTCGTACCAAAAAATGTTTGATCTATAATCAATGTTTAGGGTATTCAAATGTTTGAATTTTTAAAGCGTAAGAAAACTTAGGAGGTTTATACATGTGTACGCAATCGATAAGTTCTACTTGAGGCAATTCAAACTATTTGAATCTATTTTCTTAATTTTTAATTTTTTGCTCAAACTGATTTTCTTAAAGAGCCTGTCCATTTATATGTTTATGAACTTTTAAAATGAGAGTTAATATGTAAATTAGTTTGTACTTATAATTAAAAATGTTGGCCTCTATAAACTTTTATGTTTATTGAGTATTATAACAAATTATGTTTTTTATTATGATAAAAAATTATTTTGATGAATAATTTAAACAATTGTGTCCCATTTATGCCAATTTTAAAATATAAATCAATCTACAATTTGTTCACGCCTTGAAATTAAATATTTTAACCGTTATATGTTTAAAACTTGTTTACTTTTTAATCTAAAAATTGATTTTCGATAAAAAACGATCAAAAGTAAGTTATTCCAAAAGAAGTGTCTTTTGCTAAAAAAAGAGTATATATTTTAATAAAATACTTAAATGTTAACATGTAATTCTAATTATATGTTAAAATTCAAAGGTTAATAAACTAGTTAAGTTTGTCACGTAGTTGATCGTCCAATATAAAATAAACAATATCTTTCCTATACAGTTGACAATCTGAAATAATTATACAATGATTCACACAGCCATATCTAGTCCTTAGCTAACACGACTGGTATAGATCATATAGACGAATCCAACACAGAGCAGAAATATACCAAGACATACCTGGACAATGGATCGGCCCGACTTACGATAAAGTAACCAATACATAAGTCTCTCAAAGTACACAAAAATACAAAGCACCAATATATGCCCACAAGAATGGATAAAAATGGAAAAGTTATATACATAAATGAAACATCCGTAAGCACAAATATCAAGATGAAGTCAACCTGACGGGAGAAAGGACTGTCTGTTGGGCTCTCTCTTGGCGACTCTAAGTATCAACCTGGAAACATAAAATAAAGTAAAAGAGCGTGAGTCCAGGTGAATTCTACGAGTTATATAGATAGATATGCATGATATCAAAAAGCTATATAAGCAGAGAAGAAACAAACGGATACAGTCTCATAAGAGTAATCAGAATACATGACTGAGAACTGAATGTATGTACATACCAGTGTTGATCCCACTTGCGGGATAGTAAGCTATATAAGCTCATACTCACAAGCAATGCAAAGTCACTAGATCAAATGCAAAATACCTCTTGTATATACATGTCAACCAAGTGCAACAATTATAGGTCAATTAAATGCAACAAGCACAATCAAATGCAATCTTATGTATTATGCACATGATGTAATGATATGGTCACCCCTGATGTCAGTCAAGACATCGTCACATATCATATGTAAAAGGCCGAGTGAGTAGGGTTGTGACACTATACACATTTTGTCATTATTGCTCTTGAGTAATTGAGTGAACACGATACTGGTAGAGTCAACACTCCTACCCCATGTTATATGGGGGAGATAACTCTCTCATCTCCTAGTATCATTGGAAGGAGGAGGGATCCTTGCTTACTACCATGCTCCGGAACCACTACCCATGAGTGATCGAGTGGAGACATGACAGAGCAACTACATTCACTAGGATGGGTCCCTGACTATTACCATGCTCTGGAATCACTACTCATGAGTGACCAAGCAGAGACTCGACAGAGCAATTGTACACACCCTCCGATAGTCACTACCCCTGTGTGGTTGTGTGTATAAATCATGATATATCTGACGACCCGTCTCGACCAAAAGGGAGCCCATAGTCTCCAGTTATGCTATAGTGCAGGGATGGTGCATGACACTAGCACATGCAACACCTACCTGTTAGTCCTCCAAGGAACTGTATGACATGCACTGGTCTGAATCATGAAACATGGTCTACAAAATAACCTATTAGGTATACATGGATGGTAGCTAGAGCTTCTCCTTCTCGTGTAAGTCCTATCTGCCTTCATCTTCTTCTTTTCTTCAAGATCATGGACAAGGAAGGAAAGGAAAAAAAGGTCAAGGTAAGAAGGAGAAACTTGAAGGGGAGGGGACTTATCATCCAGAGTGGTACAAATCCACTTCATCAAAGGTTAAACCTAATATCCTGAGAGCTGTTTGTGAGACCTGTGGCATTCCGGCAGAGTTAGAAGTTAGGGTTCCTAGGATCGACCAATCTCCGGTAGAATCCCCCTTAAGGTTTTACACTTTCTTCCTAGGATAGGTAGAGTTCGGCATCCGTTTTCCAATCCCTCCTTTTCATGGTCATCTCTAAGTATTTAGATGTTCCCTTACACCAAATGGCTCCAAACCCCTTCGTTCAGATAGGCGGGACATTTATCCTATTTAAACAGTTCGGCATACCCTTGACTCCCTGTTTCTTTCGTTACTTCTTCCTCCCCAACTTGGCGTCTAAGGGAGCCTTTAGTTTCATTGCTCGTCCCAACCATAAATTTATAGGTAGCCTCCCTTCTTCCCATAAGGAGTGGAAGAAGCGTTTCTTTTTTATCCATCTTTTTGAGCATCCTTTTTGTCTGATTCGCTGGCGAGAAGAATTACCCTCTCCTCCAGGTTTGGCAACTTCCAGCAATATCAGTGGTACCAACTGTTGTAGCGACATGACCCCTCTAGCCCCATCAGGCGACTCTCTAAGTCATGCCCTACGGTCTTCCCACCCCTGGCAGTGGGTTTTTGCCTTCTCCAGATTCGAACCCTTGACCTCCAGGACAAGTACAATAGTTCCTTGAATCTGGTAGGGTTCGAATTTGGGGAAGGCAAAAATCCACTGTCAGGGGTGGGAAGACCGTAGGACATGACTTAGAGAGTCGCCTGATGGGGCTAGAGGGGTCGTGTCGCTACAACTGTAGGGATCTATAGGCAAAAATATTCAAAAATCATAGCAGAAATAATATATCCCACGAGCGATCCATGCGAAAGAAAACTCATACAAAGTTAATTTACAAATTCCTATCATATATGTATACTTTTGGCGTGTGCCCTTCGCTTATTCCGTTTGTTCGAGGTATGTCGGATTTTTTGCACATTCAAGTGTTCGTACCTCTATGTGTATCCACACTAACACGATCTCTCAAGCTTCGGAGAAGAATCACCTTTGTGGTGCTAGCCACAAGAGGAGATTCACAAAGCAAGAAGGAGAGAGAGAAGAGGGATTTTGCCCAAGAGAAGGAAGGGAGGGAAAAATGACAAGTTCATCATCCAAATGACAAGAAAAACTCTTGTATACTCATCCCATGAATATGAAGAGTTTTTATCCCTTTCGCTTCCTTCCATTAATGTTAATAAAAATCCACTTAGAGTACATTTTCTCATATAGCCCTTCAACTTCTCTTCATCCAATGAAGAGAAACTTTTTATCTTCCTCTATTATTAATTTATTAAACATTTTAATGAATTAATATGTCACGCCCCCAGAGGCACATGCTTCCTCGAAAATCGGGCAGCATCTTCCCTGTACGGCGGACAATATGAGGCAAATATACATACACTCTCCATAAATTCAAGCTCAGCCACAAGCGGCTGACATCACAATAACAAATAAAAGACACACCACGCAGTTTATATCAATATAATAGATAACGGGTGGCTCAGCCACCATAAACATAAAAGAACTATAATCCAAAGAAAACACAAAAAGTCTCTGATAATGAGAAAACCCGATAATGAATAAAATGTAACTACAAGTACTGAAAACGAACAACTAAACTGAATACCGAAAATACTAATTCAACTCGACACTGGGGACTGGCAACTGGATCCTCTCCTGGCTCCAAGAAATACTTCTACCTGCTATCTGAAACAACAGAAAAGAAAGCAGGGGTGGTGAGTCCGGGCGGACTCTGCGGGTATATGAGTAGACAAATAGCATGGCATAAATAAGATAACAAAGTAGAGAATCAAAAGGTACAGTCCATAAGAAATATCAGATTTACCTAATCATGCATAACCAATATAATACGACATGGTATAAAATCTGAATAACGACTAAGCAGGCATAGAACAACTCAACAACAATAATATCAAGATAGACATGCATGTCATACATATGCAATAATCATAGCTCATATAAGTGCATCAAACACAAACAAATGCATAAAAGAAATACGTATGCACATGATGCAATGACATGTGTCACCCCTGACGCCAGTCAAGCCGTCAACACATCCCATCTGTGTGACCGAGTGGGTAGGGCTGTGACAACTGTACCACTCCAACAACAACAATAACCAACAACAACAATAATACCACATAAGGCGTGGTTGAGTGGACAGGATGCTGGGGAGCCTACACTCCAAACCCCAGTACATCGGGGGAGCTACCACAGCTACAATATCCCTCAAAACAAACAACGATGAGGGTGAGCCACCAACAACTCATCCCTCTAAAACAACTGTGAGGGTGCCACTGTTTGGCATAACAGGACAGGTGCTCGCACTCTAATATCTAACACGACAGCAAGTGGTTGAGTGAATGGAGCACAAATATGACTAACGACGGCTTAACCAAATGTAAGCCTAACAGTCGTTAGTATGCAACGTGCAAGTATGGTGCATGATATACGATGCACAAATAACCGGAGAAACAACGATGCAACAAAGTCCAACAAATACACGATGCATCAATACAATCAACCGGAAATCAAAAACCAACAATTATGCACCTACACTACTAGGTAGGGTATTTCTAATGCCAAATAAACCTATCTGTGTTTAATGGACTTCTAGGTACTCGCGTACAATCGGTACTTTATAGAACAGAAAACCAATCAAGGACTGTACAGATACGAATTTGAGAATACTCGAAGATCAACGAAGAATAAGTCTCAACGGCGATTTTTTAAATAACGACAAAGAACAAGGTCAAGCAACCTATAAGACATAAACTAGCCATGCTTTAAGGTAAACGAAACTACTCGAGTACAAAGGAGAAATACCCGCCTTATAATTGTAGAACGTATACGAACAGAACCTCCCGCGATCAACTGAACGAATCTGAATCAAGGTCATGTATAAATGATAAGATTTAGCTAATTATAAAATTAATAAATTAGCTAAATAAAATACTAAACATGATTACGACGAATCCCATGGTAGGATAAACAACCGCTACATCATCACATTGAGTTATAGGATGTTCTACCTTAATCGATCCACCAAAACAAACTCTAAACAATAACCAACCTACTGTCCAACCCGTTTGAAATAAAGTTTTTGATCAGCAATCCCTACTGATAATCCAAATCCTATTCCAACATGTAATCCCCACGGCAAAGTATACCAAAGCAATGGAATCTAACCCATAAGCCACATCCTAAACTTACCATCTCCGCTGATCATACGCCATACCCCTAATTTTATCTCCACCAAACAATAAAACACACACAAATAGGAAATCCTCTAATTAGAACTCACCACAACATCTAGAACAGAGGACCCAACGTCAAATTCCCAAAGATTCTGTACAAAGACATAGCAAAATCACAAACCAAAATCAATCTAAATTAGCAGCCCATCATCCAAAACTTAAACACAAACCTAAACACAACCCCTATCAGAAGTATGATTCATGAAGAACAACATGACCAAAGACCTAATTAAATTCCTTACCTGCTTAGTGGGCGGCGCAAGCAACAGGGATGTGCTTGTGAAGACCGTAGAGGAAAATTGTGTGGAGTGGTCGGCTCCGGCAACTAGACGGCAATCGGCTAGAGTGCTCGACGTCGGTCGAGGGAGGAGAAGGAATTAGGGCTTGCGGCGCGAGGGAGAAAAGAAGAGAACCGCGAACAAGGAGACAAGGCGGCGCCTCCTTCGTGTGCGCCGAAGCAACCGAAGAAGAAGAGGAAAAGGTCTCGACGGCGGGCGGCGCGATGGAGCGTCGGCGTCGTCGGTTGTAGTGTCGGGCAAAGGAGAAAAGAATCGGGAACTGCAAAGGGAGTTAATGAGGAAGTTAGGGCTTTTAGAATTTTTATATTAGTTTTGGCCATTTTGCAAAAAGGCCCTCCAAGTTTCACTATTCGCAACTAGGTCCCTAAATTTTCAAAATTTACCTTTTCAACCCCCTTAAAATTCGGTATTTAACATAATATCTCATTCAAATATGATTGAGTCTAATCCAAATGAGTCAAACTCAAATTAGATCTCAATCCCATAATCCAATTAGATTTACTTGAGTCTAACTCAATTAATCTAATTTGGATCAAATTTTAGTCAAATTAAGATCAATTAATCTTCAAAGTATCGTGTCCTTAGTGTGTGACCCAATAGGTTCTCGTAACGTTGACAATGTGTCTAAACCACTTTAAACACATAAGCAATGAGCGACATCTAACAATGCATCATTGCTTGGTAAGAAAGTCCTAGTAGGTTGGTTGGACCGAGAGGTCAGAGAACTTAGTAGGTCGGTTGGACCGAGAGGTAGGAAGACCTAGTGGGTTGGTTGTACTGAAGGGCAATAAGACCTGGTGGGTCGAAGATCGGACATCAAACGGATAGACTTCCCGCTTGAGGAGACCAGTAGTCCTTTATTTGAGAGGGGATTGTTGGGGTTGTAAGGTTGCAAAGATAGTCTTACATTGAAAACACATGGAAAAGATCATGGACTTATAAGGGAAAAATATCTCCATTAGTATAAGACCTTTTGGGTAAAGCCCAAACATAAAACCATGAGGGTTTAGGCCCAAAGTGGACAATATCATACCATTATGGAGATATGTAAAATCTTTCGGTCCTAACATTACACACATCTTGATATTAACTATGTTGTTGACTTAGTTAGTCGTTTTCGGCCAAACTCAGGATCGAGACATTGGAAAGCGATGAAGAGGATACTTAGATATATCAAAGGAATAACAAATTATTGTCTCTGCTTTCAAAAATTAAAAATAAGCCTAAAGGGTTACACAAATGCAAATTGGGTAGGAGAATTTGATAATAGAAAATCAACATCTTGCTATACTTTCTTGTTGAATGGTGGCATCATCTCCTGGAATAGTAAGAAATAGGTTTGTGTAACGCTATCAACAATGAAAGCTGAGTATGTGACTTGTGCAGTGATTATGGAAGAAGTTGTTTGGGATATTGTTAACAAGAAAAAAATAATCTTGAATATATCCCTATCTGTGCTATGCTTGTAGATCCTTCTACTGAGCCATTGACTAAAGAGTCATTTCAAGAAATGTGAAGTCTTTTCGTAAAATGTAGTACATTGTAAAGACAATGATATATGAAATGTAATGATCTATTCAGTGTATATATTGTTATTACATTTTGGATAAAGTTTTGATGAGCATGTTAGTAGGTTGAGATTGATCTACTCATATAGATAATCATCTCTATTTGTTAAGTATAAATAAAGGTAAGATAATTACTTATGAGACTCTTATGTAGCTATGAATAGAGACATATCTATAAGTTGATAATGATCGGAATAAATGTACGCGCTATTTATTGAATCCGCTAGATGCTAAATTTGTATTCATGAGTTGAATTAAAGATTAGACATTGTGAATTTCTAGATCCAAATTTGTACAATGTCAAAATTGAGAAAAACATGCACCCTCTATTGATAAAGAGAAAAACATCATAGCATGTGATTCATACCACATGTGCAATAGCGATAATAAGGATAATAGGAGAATGAATCTCTATTTTTCTACTATGTGAGACTCTTGAGATTATAAGTTAATCTCAGTTTTATCCTCAGTAACTATTTAGCTATTTACTTAAAATTCTAATCAATGTCTCATACTTTAGCATGTAACCTATAGACTATGGATGATTTGGTTTATGGAGCATAACTAGAAAATGAATTGATTAGAATGAATAAATTCTAGCTAAAAAGGAAGATTAAGATATATTTACATTTTTTATGTTTATTCACTGGTTGATCAATTATATTTTTTATTGAGTAAATAAAATGTAATTGTGAATAATTATATTGATGGAAGATATTGAACATCCTCTCGATACAGTTGTCACTCTGAGGGATTAGAGATATTTATATTGATATAAATTATTTAATCTGGAGTAAATATAAGATATTGATGTCTTTTATTCATTCTATAGAGCAGCGTGTATAACTTTCTTAGTAATAAATGTTGCTTCTTATCACACGAGTCATTTTTCCTTATGAATGAATTGAATATTCTTATATTATCTTTGTGACTAAAACTCTTATATGTTCTTTATGACTTGATTCTTATATGATTTATGACTGTGATTTAATTCTTATTTGATTTTTGTGACTTTGTGATTCGATTCTTATATGGTCTTTGTGACTTTGATTTTAATATAGTTTTGATAATTCGACTTGGACAAGTAAGAGATGTTGATAATGGGGGCGTAGGAATCCTTCAATGCTCACGTTGCCACTCTTAATTGGGACATATTGGCCTTATTACTCCCGATTAGATTCCCATTATAAAATAGGTTCATCCAAGGGTGAGTGTCGTCTTGGAATCTGTCAAATAGGTTTTCACAAAAAGAAGAAGTACATTCAACTGGTGAAAGGGCGGTTCGTTGATCTCACATGGAAGTTCATTGTGATCTTCTCGCAGACGATAAACTCATCTCTCTGAATTCTTATCTAGAGTAACATATGAGATTTTACAATATTTCCGTTCTATATTCAATAAACACTGCAATGAAAAACTCTGAACAACGAGTAACGAGTTCTACTTCAGGGAGGGTTGTTGGGTTTAAACTTTAAACACATTGGATTGTAATAATAATAATAATAATAATAATAATAATAATAATAATAATAATAATAATAATAATAATAATAATAATCTAAATAAGCCAAGAAGATAAATAAAGCAGAAGAAACCAATCCCGATAACAAAAGTCACATTCCAGCAGATCACCGCCTTTTTTGAATAAAGAAAAGGATCAGATAAGAAGATATCAAAGAAGGAGCTAAGAAAGATAACTGTCAATAGCTAGAGTCCTGATTTCCTTCTCTCAGAATTCAGATTGTATAGTTTTCTATTTGCTTGACATAAAGCAGTAATTTACTTTACATGCAATCAGCACCCAGATGGTATTGTATTGTAACAGAGTGAGTGCCATGCTTGGAATCGCTTCACCTCTCTGAATTACTGTCCATGACTGACAATCTTCAACTTCGTGCCTTCAACTCCCTTTGGAATTAGTTCCTACATAATTCGCTCTTCTATTGCAAGGCAAAGGGGATATGTGAGTGTGACTCCCAGGCTTTATTTCTCTGATTGTTGAAGAAATAGGAAATGGGAAATTCAAACTGTGTTTGGAATTGCGAATTGAATAGGAACTTTTTCCGAAACCTGGAGTGTTTCAAGGATTCGTTAATTCTGAAAGAACAGGATTGCTTTATTGTGGACAGGGAAAGGTAGTTGAGATTAAAAGAAAGAAAGAAAGAAAGAGGGGGCGCGGTAGTGGTTCTGGAAAAGCTGAAGTTTTTTTTATTGAATTTTGATCGGGAAAATTTATTGAGGACGAGATTTGAGCCCTAATCCCCGAGCTAATGATGAAGACAATCATGCGTTAGTTAGGGTTTTAGGGTGGTCGGATGAGGTCTCTGCACAGCGAAAGCCTGGTTCAGAGCGAGTGGAAAGGAGGGGCGCTTCGAGGCGGAGGCGGCGGCGGCGGCGGAAGCGGCGCCGTTAGTGTTTGACGGGTTGCCTAGGGTTTCTAGGGCCCTGACCTGCGACTTGAGGAACTTGAGGTAGTTGGCGGCCTCATCGAGCATGGTTGCGGTATCCAATTTGGTCCCGCCGGGGACGAGCCTCTGCAGCACCCTAAGCCGCTCGCTGATCCTCTCCCGCCGGTGCCTCGCCGCCACCGTCTGCGGGTCGCTCGATATCCTCACGTTCTTCCTCTTCGGCCTCTCCACCGTCTCCTCCGCGCCTCCCAGACTCACCGGCCGCAGTGCCGCCGCCCTGTAGATCATCTCCTTCACCTGCGCGATCACCTCGACGTCCGGCTCCCGGCTGCTGTCCTCGCTGAAGCTTATTGTCATGCACCCCGGGTGCTTCTCGGACCGCGGCCTCTTCCGGCTCCGAGAACCGACGATCTGATAACGTTCCTCCTCGAACCTCCTCCCGGCGTCAAAATTCGACCTTGGAGGGGGGCTGAGGCAGAATTGAGAGGCCGCCTCATCCTTGCCGAACTTATGCTGGTCGAAGGAGCCATGGTTGATCTCGGACTCACCGCTGCAGCTCAAGTTACAGAAATTGTCGCCGCCGGAAAAGATAGCAGAGATCACATCTTCATCGTTGATTAAATTCTCGTCCGGTCTCCCAACAAGCGGGAAAGAAGCGGCGCAGGGTTGAGAAAGAAGGCCGTCACTCCACGCTTCGCCTGATTCCATTAGCTCAGAATCCGAGCACGCCATGATTCCTTGGAGCTCAATGCCGGAGTAGCTAAGAAAGGAAGCATCAAGATTGGATTTTGAGGCTGTTGGATTGCCCCAACCCACCCTCTGATCCATCTAGCTAGCAGCAGCAGCTAGAGCTGTAATCCTGGGACAAAGTAATTAACATCAAATCCAAGAGTTTGCATGCCTTCATGCACAGTAATCATGTCAAGTGACTACCTTCTTCAGATTCAGCAACCGAAAGAGCTCAAGAACCCGATGAGATCTTAGTAATTCTTGGCCTGGGACTTTGGAACCTCAATGGAACTGAAAACTCCTCCAATGGATGTACGACAATGCAGCTGCGGTCCAGTGCGGCATTCATTCATATAGTCGGTCGAGCAAAACAGTCTTCTCTATGCCAATCGTCATCGCTTGCAACCGAAGCTTAAGCTGACCGTATACAAACAGACAAGGCATTCAATTCCTGTAACCTCCCAATAATGCTATCCAGGCTCACCAAATAACTGAATCGACGAAGAGAAGTAAAAGAGAGGAAAGAAAAGAAACAAAAAAAACAGAAGATTACCTCATGAGCTCGCATCACCTCCAATCTGCTCTGCATTCAACCTGCAGCTGTTCATACAAGCTGCGCTTATAAGCAGGCAAACGTGAGCTAAGAACCAATTTTTTTTCAGCAATTTGGAGAAATGCATTGCTTTTTGGAAGGCAGCCAAGTGGTGATTACGATTTACAGTTAAAGTCTCATGCGTTCTGCCAACTTTAACTTTATTTCTGCCTTGTGAAGTGCAAGGCCCACAAAACTGAACTGTAAATTCAAAAATGACGACGGTGACTTGTTGTTGCAGTTTCATCAACTTTTGTCAACTTATAATTGAAGTCACTAAAACAGGGGGGGGAAATACACACTGTGCTAATGTTTGTACTACTCCCCAATCGACAACTGAGTGTTTGCAGAATCCAAGTGAATTATGTTCCCTTATTGAAACATTTGTGCAGGTATGAACTTTGCAGTTGTTAAAAAGGTCTGCGCAGCACTGCTATTTGGGTTTTGAATGTCTCGAAGCAACTCAACTCAGGCCAAACAGAGTGCAGGGATAGGGATATTGATTTAGTACATGTATATATATTTTTAATGGTTTTGACCAAGAGTTTGTAGCATTGATTGGATAGTAAAGTTTTGTTTGTGTGAAATGAAGAGGAATGGGATGCTGAGCAATTAGAATTAATGGAGTGGGCCAGGTGGTTTCATTAATAGGGACTAGGAATCTAACATTGGATTTGGGATGGAACGCTCCAGCTTCCATTGATTTTTCTCACAAAGCAAAATTGGAGTCAGGACGCAATTAGTGATGGCCGCTGTTGATCATCCAGATCAAGCTTGTACTAAGGAGGAGTCCTGTTTATGCTGAAAGTGAAAGAACATGCAATTTTTCATCCTAGTGTTTGGCATGATTCATGAGAGCAAGCCGCCCTTTTCCAGTGGAGAAGAAAAACAGAGAGATATATTGAATCAAAAACACCATGTTAATTAAACAAAGCAAAAAAATAAAAAACGCACAGTGTGGAAAATATTGACGTGATTAATTTGGTCAACTAATCTTTAGCATTCAATGGAGGACTGCGATACTGTTCACAGTCACATTGTTAGCGTTGTGAGAGGAACACCAACTCCATAAGTGTAAATTCCCTCTGTTTTTTTTCCTTTTTTTTAAAAAAAAAAGATAAATTGGAATTTTTTTCTTCTATAAAACATTTTTTTAAAAAACTTTTGTTTATGGAGTTATAAATTTTATGAAACAAATGATGATTTTATATTTAATTTTATTTTATGTTGGAAGAATGTGTTTCTTGTGCGAGCGTTTTGATTCCGATAGCAGTTTTGTTTTTTTCTAATGGACCATTCAAAAGATATGTCGCTATTTTATTTTAGACAAAGCCCCTCTTTTGTTTCTATTTGAACGTTGACTATGCTTGACTACCGTAGATCATAAGCTTTGTTAAAATATATGGCAAGAGTAATGCATTATAAATCAAATTTAAAAATCTAAAAGGTAATAAATATTATCACTTCAATAGAAAATAAAAAATAATTTTACATCAAATACAAAAATATATCTCATAAACATTGAAATGAATCTACCAATCAACTTGCATCAATCATTGATAAATACCTTAATGTAATAAAATACCTATATATAGATATCATAGAAGACTCAAACTCTATTAATATCAATTGAAAATCATATTCAACTCAATTCACCCTCAACTCTCTCAGGCTATTTAAAAGAACAATTGAGTTTTTGCTATCATTCTGGATAAATGAACTAGTTATTTAATCGAAATAAGTAAAAGATAAATCATTAGAATGGAATGGACTTTTAATTATGGGGAAAAAGTCTCTGTTTTTTACCAAAGGACGATGTTGATTTTTTATTAAAAAAATATTTCTCTTGTAAAATGATATAATTATTTTTCATTATTACTTTTATTATAATCCTGCTTATATCTCTTAACTAAATCAGGTGTATTATAACAACTATGATTTTATAATTGCAACAACTAGGTAGCAACTATGACTTTGTAGCTGTTATAATATAGATTTTTTTAAAGATAAATTATTCGAAACATTTGAAAAGGTTTTAAAAGATATTTTTTGAGCATGAAACTGAGCTGTTATGGGTTTCACCTAATAATCATTTGTAGATCTTTGAACGAGTTTCGATTTGATATATTATGTGTTACGTGGTTCAACCTGAGTCAAAATTATGATCTCTTAAAATTTAAAATTTAATATTCACATTGTAGCAGCTGTGAAATCATAACTGCTACAACTATATTACAACTATAAAACTGTAGTTGCTAAACTATTGTAGCAACTATAACTATTACGCTATTACAAAACTATAACTATTACACTATTGTAGCAGTTACAAAACTGTAGCTAATACACCGTAAATATTAAATCCTAAATTTTGAAAAGTTATAACTTTTGAGTTGTGTTGAATTCGTGGGACACATAATATATCAAATCGAAACTTGTTTATAGATATACAATTTATTATGAGGTAGAACTTATAATGATCCAGTTTATTATGAGGTAGAACTTATAATGATCCGAATAATGTTAGTCTTAATTTTTTTTATATTGTAATAATTATAAAATCTTAATTGTTATAACCTTGTAATAGTTATGGAATCGTAATTATGACAATGATATGATAGTTTAATTGTAACAGTTATAAAATCATAATTATTATAACTATATAATAGTTATGATTTTGTATTTATTATAATGCATAACAAGATAATATTGAGAATAATGCTGAAGACAATTATATCATTTTACAAACAGTGGAATGGAACGTCCTTTGGGGGAAAAAATAATATAGAATGCCTCTTTTACAATTTAAGTAAAAAAGAGCTACTTTTGCCCTTTAATTATTGCGAATGCATGATTGAGTTATAGTTGTATAAAATAAAACTGAGCCACCCCCACTGCCCCACAGCACGATAACCCTATGCAGTCTATTTGACCCTACCAAGTTCAATGGACCACCCTAGCAAAGTGGGCCCCCTCGACCATATCCGACCATTAATTTTAATTTAAATTTTAATTATTTGAACAAATAGTGGCCGTGTTCGGTGAAACTGTATTCAGTATCAAAATATTGATATTGGAGCTGAATATAAATTTAAATAAAATGAATTTAATCTGGAGTTGAGATAACATTTTTCCATTTTCTTGTGAATTGAGCTCGACATCAAATCAACAGATTGATTCGAGCCTATGTTGCGTTAATGTAGTTCCCGATATTATCACGACTATGTTTTCAAGAATTAATTTCACCAAAGACAAACGAAGAATATATATATATATATATAAATAAAGTCTGCGAGATGATCGACAAGATCGATGATGACAGATTTGAGGGGTTCGGACCAAATCTAACATCCAGTATTTATTCCCACAAAAATGACGCTGGAAATCGCGTGGGGACCACACCGGCTCATTCAAAATTATTGCATCGGCGACACGTGGGCTTCACAGCCTACCCGAGGACGGGGACGCCTCCCATTGGCTGACGCAGCGGCTGGCACATGGAAACGGGGGACCGCTTTCATATTTCGCCATCTCAGTACGTTTCCGTTATTTATCACACCGCGCGTCACGTAATGCTGCTTTACCCGCGAAAGTTGCATCTGATCCTGAGAAAATAATGGAACGCCTTTTTCACGGATCGTTTGATTAATTTGTGTGTTCTTTTGTTTGTATTCGCTGGTTTGAAATAAATAATTACGGATTAATTATTTTTGTATTTAAATTATAAATAAATAAATAAATAAATACATACAGAGTTTCCGTTATTTTTCGAAAGTGAAAAAAGACAATTGAAATTATTTTTATCGGCAAATTTCGATGCACTTGTCGTATTATTTTTTACTTTATTGTTGCGGACGTTGATCTATCTATCAGATGTGACGATTGACAACCATCTCAGTTGACGCTGTTGGAATGTTTCAGAAACGACATGATCCACGAATGGAAGAACAAAGCAATGAAATGCCACGACAAGTACGTCCCCTTTGGATTTTTCTCGACAGGAAGATGATATTTTTTAAGTAAATAAAAAATAGAACAAAAATAGTTGGCATCATAGAAAAGGTTCCTTGTTTTACTTGAAAGAAGAAGACGAAGAAAAATGAATACGTTTGTTTGGGGGAGAATACAGGAATAATATATCCTTGATTAGCTAGATAAATCATTAATATACAAACTTCACCAAGTTAATTAAATTGTACTGGGACATTTAGATTCACCTCTTTATGAGAGCATATCTTTGACTTGTACTTGCTTGTTCCCTGCTTTAAAACTTCCAGTGCTTCATGCTATTGGTTATAAAGGAGTTGCAGATGTTGGACATGAAGTAATTTACAGAAGAGGGACCAAACCAGGTACTCAGCTTTATTCACTTAATTAACAGGACCACTTTATAGACAATAAAACAAAAGGATGGTTGCAACTAGATTTTCTTGCTACCTTCTTACATCTGTTCACTGGGTGAAAATGATAACTTCTGTTGCGAGAATGAATCAGTCGAGATCAGTTTCAACTATGGTAATTACAGATAATAGTTGTGAGAGATTGCTCAGTAAAACATATGTATGGGTGAAGAAAAGGACATGAAAATTCCAACCACTCGTTCACTCAATTGTTCAGAAACAGCCACTCGTTTCCATATTTATGCCATTCTGTTGACACGCTCTTTCTTGCATTGCTTGCATTCCTACTGCGGTGGCGATTCTACTGTTCCATGGAGATATATCCGGAAGTGTCTTGCTTGTGGACCAGTTTCCCTAGTCGAGCTGACAAGGAAGTCGCTGTCCCGTTGCTATCGTCGACCTGTTGCTTTCCTGTCTGCATCACCGTGCTCGACCTGACTGCCAGGCCACTCATTCCATTCATTCTCTCTATATCCCTATCAAGCTTCACTCCATCTAGCCAGAATTGATCCACCAACTCCCATCTCCACTGGCAACCTCACGGCAGCTTGTCTCGGTCCCCCACTTACCTATCAATTTTTTTTTTTCACCACAGAGATGGAAAAGGAAATGCAGGATCCTGCCTGCGAGAATGTTCAAGATACATGTGGTTATACATCAATGGAGACAAAAAAAGATCCTACTGTATGAGAGGAACGTAAGTTACAAACTACATACGAGTTCAAGTCAGAATATAAACAGAACCCGAATTTACAGTGTCTGCTGAAATAGCAGATCTGTGGGGATGCATCCAGTCTCCAATATTTATAATGAAAGTACATGTACAATGGTAATGGTCCACTTCCATTCAATATACCATGATTGATTCAGGCAAGAAGATTAGTTGAATCTAGTGATCCTAGCATTTAAAACAATAACAGATTGCCATTCCCAAAGTATCACCAAATACTCACTATTCAACTTGATCCTCATATCTGCAAAAAAGTGATCAACTACAAAAAATATTCAATACCATGGACGACAAGGTGGTGTTTGTTGGTTTTTTATTTTTTATTTTTAATTCATAGTTTTCAATTGCACTCGCGGAAGTGGCTCATGAAGATACAAATTACCACAAAAAAAGTTGGTGAAGAATTCAAATTGAAGATGACAAGAAAGAGGAAGAGAAGAAAACTTGACTTGTAGGAACATGACAGTCGTTATTTATAGAAGAGATACAAATCCCATATACAAAAAAGGGAGTACATCACAATAATGAGGGATAATGATCCCAGTATGCAAAGATTCCTACAAACTGTCAGATTTGCTACTTAACAAGTCCAATAATTCAAAATTATGAACCCTTGCATATAAGATATCAACACAAAACCACATATCATAGTGAGGATTAGTAAAACCACAATTAACAAAAACAACACATGTACAAGTATGAAACAGCACAAAATTAGAACAATATATATTCCGCTTTCAAAACTTATGCCATTTATAAATCAAAACTATCTTGTGTCCTTAGAATACATGGCACCATCCAATGAAACAATGATCATGACCAATAGAACACAGGCAGATTCAATGATCCGATGCTAAGCCAATATTATATTATAAAAAAATTTAAAAATTATTAAATTTAAGCTTAAGTGGGAATCTCAGCACAGTTAATCTGTTTATTAAAGATTAACTGCTTCCGGAGGCAAAATGCTCTAATTGACTTCTATTGAGATATATCTGAAAATATTTGCCTTAACTAGGGCGCTGTTTCCAACACCACCACACATACAATTTGTATTACATTGCATTATTCTTCTGTATAGTCAGGAAAAATGCAGTTCGTCCAGATGAGAAACAAGCAGAATAAGGTGTCAACTAGCTTAGTAAGAAAGGACCTTAGAAGTTGTTGCTAAGCTCTTAGATTAAAACTTTGCCTTCATTATAAAATGAGAGATTAAGGGCTTTTGATAGGTAATATGAAAAACAAGCAGTAAGTGTACATTTTAGGAGTTGCCAATAAAGGCATGAGATGGGGGAGGTGATGGTCAACCTGCAAACTCGTTTAATTTATGCATCCGGCTTGCTTTGAATGTTAGACAAAAAAAAGGATGAGGATAAATATTGTTCATTGGTAGAGAGAACACAAAATCACCTTGAATTAGTCAAGGGGAAGAGAGAGAATTTGAATCTTCATGGAGGATAAAGAAAGTATTACTTGGATTAAGCATGCTTAATTTTTTTTAAAAAAAAAACATTACGAATATATAGAATATATAATTTCTTTCTATAAACTTAGTCTAGCTCCAATCAATTTGGGTTCATGTTTGGAAGGTCGACAATAGAAACTATACATCTTCTTAGACAATTAATTGAAAAGTATCGGAAGCAAAAGAAAGATCTACACATGGTATTCATTGATTTAGAAAAAGCTAAAATAGGGTCCCAAGAGAAATTATATGGAGAATTCTAGAAAAGAGAGGTGTTAGCGACAGCGTAACATATATTGAACTAATTAAGGATATGTACGAAGATGTAACGACCAGAGTGAAGACTTCAGACGGATTAACTGAAGCATTTCCAATAAGGATAGGGTTACATCATGGATCAACTCTAAGTGTTAAATATCAAAAAAATTAAAAGGGAATAACCCGGAAAATCTCGAGGGTCTAGGTGTTACTAAACCCTAAGCTAGGGCTTACTTTTGTATTTGATTAAAGATGGAAGGACTAAAGGGTTTAAAGGTTAGGAACGGAGGGATGGGAGGCCAATACTTGAATTTAAAGGGGCCAAATTGCAAGATGGCAGGAGTTAAATTCATCTACATCCCCTTTCCGCTTCACTTCACTGTCGAATCATGCGATAGCCTCCTCCCCCTGCTCTTCTTGTGTTCTTCTCCGTCCAATGCCAAGCCATCGCACCCGATCTCTGCTTTCTCTTCTTCTCCCCCCGAGTTCTCTCCTTCCCCCTCTCCTGTTGATCGCTGCTTCGTCTCGTTGGTCGAAGTGTCACCGTCAGTTGCCCTTCTCCCTGATCCGGGACCCTGGTGCCAGTTTTTGGGTGGAGATTTACCACTCATGACAATAGAGGGCATGAGGAGATACATGGACTCAATCTGAGCAACGATCTACTCTGAGGCGCAAGATCAAGGTAAGGATTGGCTTGTTTCTGGTTGATCGTGTGTGGATTTGTTGAATTGATCCGTAGGAAGAGCTAGGTTTGGCTTGGATTTGGGAATTCCTTACCGTAATCTATTTTTGTTTCTAAGAATTAGAAGCTTGATCTTAGATTCCTCTGTTTTTGGTTCTGTGATCAATATGTTTCCTCTGCCTTTCTTGCTTTCATTTTGGTTAGATTCGATTTGGGTTTAGGGCTGAAGTGGGTGCTTTTTGTTTGTTCTTTGACTCCCTTTACCATGAGTTTTGATTGTAGAATTTGATCTAGGTTGATCTTGATTAGACCAGAGTCGCTTGCCGTGAGCTTTGGATGAATTAAGTGTTGGTTTGGGAAACTGATCTTGGAAGTTCGCTTGTTTTGGATTGAGGATTTGGATGTTTCCTTTGATTCTCCCATTTCTGATCTTAAGGTTGGAAATCAGTGTTTGGTGGTTTGGTGTTGATTTTTGTGTGATGTCGTGAGGTGTTTGGTTATGGCTTGGAATTTGAATTCTGATGACGGGTGCTTGATCTTTAGGAAATGTGATGTTAAGTTTGGCTTAGAACGGAAGGGATGTTCTGATCTGTGATGGTTTTAGTTTTGGAATTTTATTCCTAATTCAGTTTTTATTTGGGGGTTTTCCTCTGCTGTGGGAGTTTTGATTGGTAGGTAGATTTGATTGGGTTGTTCTTGATGAGATCAGTGGATATGTGATATTGATGCGATCTTGGATTTAGATCTATAGATGTTGGATTTGTGATCATGAATTGAAGTTCTTGGAGATTCCATTTTCGTTTGAAATCAGGATGTTTGTCTGTTCTATGTTGTTTCCATATTCGAGCTTTTGTTTCTACTGTGAAGACAGTTTGGGTTTGTTGCTGGTGTGTTTGCCGAGAGCCTTCAGGTTGGTGCTCTGTTTTGATGTCTTCCACCATTGTCGTGAGTATGGGATTTGGGATTAGCTTAGTTGTTAATTAGGTAGATGTGAAGTTAGGGTTGATTACAACCACACTTGGCGCAAAACTTAGCTAATATTTTAAATGTATAATTAGCTAAGTTGTGTTCTATGTACAGGACGTTGATCGGTCGCGGATATATATATATTGGACGGAGGGTTCCCTACGCGCACAGACTTCTTCGTATTGAGGCGGGTACTTCTGGCTTATCTATTTAGATATTATCACAGATTTTATACATAGTTAGTTATAGATAGAAGTAAAGTTATATTTATTTTCTGCTTCCATATATTTACATTTGATACTAACTGCTTGATTAAACGATAATTTTATTTCTGTACTGCTTCGAGGTTGGACCTCCTTACCCTTTATTGTCGCATATGTTGTATATCGTTATTAGAGATAGGATACCTTATACCCAGCACTAGGGCTAGGATATGGTGCATGATTATTCTTGGACCTCTGCATATCATGTTAATGATTGGAGGACTAGTTAGGTAGGTGTTGTGTATGATAGTGTCATGCATCATTACATGGTTGTTGTTTGCATAATTGCATTTGCTCATACTTGTTGCATTTTGATTACCGTATACATTTAACCTGCACCTTCAGGAGGTATGTGTACATAGGGTCTGGTGACCGTACATTACTCGTATGGTATTTGGACCTTTATATCTTCAGGTTTGTCTGACTCTGGTATGTATCATTTATACGATATTCTAGTTTAGCTTTACCTACTTCTGTACTTGAGATTATTGTCAGCTTCATTCTTTTTGCTAGTATAGTTTACTATGCATATCAGATTTATGTATTCGCTGAGTTCTTGGACTCACACCGTTAGCCTCGTTTTTATTTCAGGAAAATCGTCTGGAATGCCCGGCAGTCTGTCCCAGCTCTTCCGTTTCAAGGCTGCTCGAGTTTTGTTTTGAGTTGTATTTGTGGCTATACTGTATTTCCCCGTGCTTCTGCTGCGTTTGTTTCCTTTGTGTCATGAATTGTATTTTTGTGTACCCTGGAGGCCTATGATGTTGTTTTGTCTGTCGTAAGTCGTACTGGTACACGACTCTTGTTTGTATGATGTCATGTCTTTTCTTTTATATTTACAATACCAGCCGTGTTGGCTGAGGGATTGTAGTGGTCGTGTAGGTCTTGTACCCATACCTCAAGTGTCCACCGTGTAGGGGAGGTGTTGTCCGATTCTATATTGGGCCAGCGGCTCCTCTCGGGTGTGTGACACTAAGTCCCTATCTTTTTACACTAATCATGGACGAACTCACTAGACACATTCAAGATACTAAACTATGGTACATGTTGTTTGCAGATGACATTGTTTTGATGGACGAGACACGTGAAGGAGTAAATGTTAAACTAGAATCTTGGCGGGAAACACTAGAAGTGAAAGGTTTTAGGCTTAGTAGAGTAAAGACACAATATATGAAATTTAAGTCTAGCAATATTAGACGTAATGAGACAATTGTTAAGATAGGAGATGACGAGTTGTCTAAAACTGAGAGCTTTAAGTATTTAGGATCATTTTGGCAATATAAAATACGGCGACCCGAAAATCCGGACCAGAAAATTTTTCGGGACTTTTCCGGATAGAGTCTAGAGTTTCCGGCTCTACGAGAGGAGCCCATGGGGCTTTATTGTAAAAACTTAAAACTTATCAAGGGTTTACGGGTAAACTCCTAAATTTCGAGTCTAATTAATTTAACCCTAAAGATTTTTGAGATGGAATATATTAAAAGGGAGGGTTAAATGGTTAAATCTTTTGCCCTAAGGGTAGAAGGTTAATTTGATAAAAGACAGGGGCTTTTGTGCAAAAATCTCTTTCCCCTTTTATTATAACGTCTCCTCTCCTTGAGCCCTAAGCAGCCGCCGCCGACCCGATTCCCTCCTCATCTCATCTTCGCGAAACCTAGCCGCAAGCGTCGATCGACTCGATCTCTTCCTCCCCTCGCGCGCCCTAGTCGTAGCCAAGCCACCCATGGGGAGCCACTCCGTCCACCTCCTTCACGCGCGAAGGAGTTATGCGGCCAGGCTTTGGTTCGAGGTGTGCCCTAGCTCCTTCCTATTATCGCCCAGAGTCGTTTCCTTCTCCTTCGCCATGCTTCCTCATCGGATCGCGATTGGAGGATTGGGTGGAGGTGTAGTTGAATCCGATCGACGAATCATCTTCCTCGTTAGGATGCTCAGCCGGCCAAGCTTTTCCGGGTAAGCTACAACTACCATTGATCGGGTGTGAGGGCAGCCACCTTCTTCCCCTGAAATTGGATTCCTCTTCGCTGATGGAGACCAGAGCAGCGTCGTTGCCCATCAGAGGGAGTGAAGGGGATTTCAGAGCTTGAGGTTGTCAGTGGCGAGCTTTCTGTGTGAGCTTTGACCCTACCAGATCAGAGCTGAGCTATTCTCGTTGGCATCAATTCAGGTAAAGAATTGATAGTGTTTACACCCTTTTGAGATGAGGTTTTGTTAGTTTGTTAATGTTGAAACCTTTCGTACAGATTAGAAATTCTATTTTTGGATTCTTCCTTATGTTATCGGGAGTTGCCCTTGGGGTTGTTATTGGGTTCCCCTGCCGTGAGTTACCTGGATGGGTTAGGGTATCGATTTGGAGCTGTGAATTGGCTATTTTGATTATGGAAGTGATTATGGATGGTTTTGTTAAGTTAGTGATGTTGTAGTTGATTTTCTAATCAGATTAGTTGTTGTTCTATTTGGATCAGTTTTTGAATTGGGGCTTGATTTCAACTCTTTTATCTGATTTGTCTCCAAAAGATTGAATCTGTGACGGTGGAAGAAATTGTGGATAATTTGTGGTAGATCAGTGTGTTTTCTCTTTTCCCATTTCGATTTGAGCTGGGATCTTGGATCCTTGGGACTGGGAGTTTCGTTTTTGGGTTTGATAATTTTATAGTTGGATGTTGTTCTATGGTGAGAGGAGTTGCCTGTTGGATTAATCTCTAATTATTTGTTAGAGTTATTGTGGGCATGTTTTGGTTAATAGGGATAATGTATATTTCTCAATTGTGGTTCGTGGATGAATCAGTTCAGGAGTTGTTTGGTTTTGTATAAAAATTGGATGCATCTAATTTCTATTTTGATGTAGTATTTGATAGGTATTTAATGTTGAATGTTGATGAGGTTGTGTTTTCCTACAATTTTGGTGTTGGGTTCAATTGATGGCGAGCTTGATCGATGGTAAGAGTGTTTGGACTGAATTGGTGCTTTGCTGGTAATTGAGTTTTTGGTTGGTTGATGTTGTGTGTTAGATGTGTCTAGCACTGTGAGGTGTGATATTTGTATTGGGTTTATTCTCCCCCTTGTGATCATTGCCGTGAGCGGTTGAGTGACATTTGTTTCATTGGAGCCTTTATTGGATGGAATTAGAGGTTGGTTGAGCTATTGGTTGAACCACGAATTAGGTCTAATTTGAGATTAAACCTGATAACCTAAACTTGATAATTCGGGTTCCAAAACCTAACTGGAATTTAATCTGAGTAACTTGGGATAATTATGGATACTCATTTAATTAAGATTAATTAAATGAAACGGGATAATTAGGGCGATCCTAATAAATTGAGATAACTCGTTTAGCTATAAATTATGTATTATTGTAGCTAAACATTATACCTTTGATACAGGGCTTTGACTGGATTTAGCATTGCTGATTATCAGATAGGAGGTTCTTTCGTATACGAGCATCTACTTTGAGGCGGGTACCCTTTGACTTATCTGTCTGATATTGTCATTTTGTTATGCATATACTGTTATAGATAGCAGTAAGATTATACGCTATCCCTGTTTATTATGCCTGTCCTGGATACTTGTTAATTATCCCTGAGTTATTATGCCTGTCCTGGATACTTGTTAGTTATCCCTGAGTTATTATGCCTGTTCTGGATACTTGTTAGTTATCCCTGAGTTATTATGTCTGTCTTGGATACTTGTTAGTTATCCCTAAGTTATTATGCTTGTTCTGGATATTTGTTGGTTATCCCTGAGTTATTATACAGTTAGTTCTATACAGTCTCAAGTATTGTCATATCTATATGTATGCTTAGATATCGTGAGGTATCTCTTGTGTTTGACATTGAGAGATCTGTAGATTTCGGCCAGTATACCTTGTAGGTTACCTGTATTTCCTGTTATAGGATTTCAGACTGAGACTTAGTATACTGAGGACTTGGAGAGGGAGGTATGTGTATCCATCATACACCATCCTTGCATTGTTGCATGCCGGCGATCAGCGACTCACTTGTGGTTGAGCCTAATCGTCTTCCGGCACATGATATGCACACACGGCCACTCATGGGTTAGTGGATACCGCTGGGTGTGTGCATTTGCTCTGTATTGCTCCGCTCGTCCGCTCAGGGGTAGTGGTTTCGGAGCGTGGTAGCAAGCAGGGATCCCTTCTCTACCCATAGACCAGAGAAGATGAGAGAGATATCTCCCCCATATATACATGGGCCGGAGCGATAGCTCCACCAGCATCCTGTCCTCTCGGTCACTCAGGAGCAGTGATGGCAGAGTGCGGACAGTGTCACAGCTCTACCCACTCGGCCGACACAGTATCGCCTGTCTCGGTGGCTTGACTGGAGTTAGGGGGTGACCATGGCATTGCACCATGTGCATATTTTGCATCGTGCATTGTTTGCTGCACTTGATTTCTGCACTTATTTGACATGCATATTCTGGAGACTTGTTATCTGAGATTATATGTCTATTGATATTCCCTTGGTACTTATTACCCTCTTTTCAGGTTAGATGGATTCTGGTATGTGTCTACCCCAGTATTTTCAGTTCAAGTCTTTCCCTATTGTTGAAATGAGACTGTATTAGCGGAACTCTTATTGTAGTATAACTTTCTATGCATATCTGTTGGGTATTCGCTGAGTTATGGACTCACCCCGTTGCCATACATTTTATTTCAGGTTGATGCCTGCCAGGAGATCCCTAGTAGCCAGTCCCCAGCTCCAGAGGAGCTCTGCTTGGTTTCATTTTACGTTGTTTTGCTTATGGACCCTGTAGTATTTCCTATGCTTCCGCTACTATGTTTTTGGAACATGTATTCATGTTTTATTCGATGGTATTGTACTTTTGAGTCCTATATTGGACTTCGTGGGGTTTTGGTTTTGGTTCCTGCCTCCTGGCAGCTCAGGTGAGTTCGGATTTCGGTTTTACGATGTTATAGTCATATATGCAGTCATATATGTGTGGATTGGAGGCCTGAGGCCCTTTAAACTGCGTGGTCGTGCTTTATATACTGTATACAGGTTATGTGTTTGTGTAAATTGTCCGCCGGACAAGGGAGGTGCTGTCCGATTTTATATTGGATCAGCGGCTCCTGGGTCTCGGGGCGTGACAGGCAAAGTGATGGAGGGATTGAGAGAGATGTCTTACATAGAATACAAGCAGGATGGTTGAAATGGAGGTTAGCGTCCTGTGTTTTATGTGATCGTAAAGTACCTCTAAAACTTAAACGAAGTTCTACAAAACGGCAAAATACAACTGTTATGTTATATAATGCTGAATGTTGGGCTATAACTCGGGCACATAAGCAAAAGATGAAAGTTGCAGAGATTAGAATGTTAAGGTGGATGTGTGGACATACGAGGATGGACAGAATAAGGACTGAGAGCATTAGAGAGAGAGTCAGAGTTGCATCTATTGAGGAAAAACTTCGAGAGACACGTTTGAGATGGTACGGATATATACTCAGGCGACCAATAAATGTCCTTGCTAGACGATGTGAAACTATGATAAATATGCACATTAAACGAGGGAGAAGAAGACCAAAAAAGACTTGGTTAGTAACAAACAAGATAAATTAAATATAGATGATGATATAATAGAGGATAGAACCTAATGGCGTAGAAGGATCCATACAGCCGACCCCAACTAGTAAGATAAGGCTTGGTTGTTGTTTTTGTTGTTGTTGTAAACTTACTATGGCTCCTAATAAATAAATTTATTCTTAATCCCTTAGTAATGATGGACTCTCATAGCTAAATCCAATTGCATTACCGTTGGTGACTTCTTTAAATTAAAACAAAAAATATAATTGGGACAAAATGAAATGCAATTGTTAAAAATGTGTCCCTGGCATTACTCCTCTTCATTTCTAACCAGGAGCCGATGGTGATTGCTGATGTAGCAAAGAGACACATAACCAAGGTAGCTAGGATCGCGAGGAAAATCGTGGGATCGCACGATTCTACGAACCCATCCACTGCCGGCGATCCCGATCCCATCTCCAGCTCGCGAGCGACGCCGTGCGGTGAGATCGTCGGGTAAGCGCGTGGGATCGCGGCGATTCCGCGATTCGATCGATCGCGGCGATTGAAGAGTCGCAGCCGCCAGTGTGTCAAGGAGAACCCTAAGTTTCGGACGTCCCCGTCTCTGCCTCCACCAGAACCCTAATTTCGCAATTCTCTCGCTCGCCCTCACCTGTTGCCGCCGTGAGTTTATCGCCGCCGCCGGCCTGTCGCAAGCCCATCGCCGCCGCAATCAGTCGCACCAATCACCGCCGCTGCCGCTGCGTTCGTTCGCTCGCTTCTGCTGCGTCGTCGCCCGCTTCTGCTGCGTCGTCGCCCGCTTCCGCTGCGTCGTCGCCCGCTTCCGCCGCGTCGTCGCCCGCTTCCACTGCTCCGCCTGCGTCTCTCACGAGGTCACTCACAGTCAGTTTTCTCTGTTTTTTTCCCTCAGTATTCTGTTTTTCTTTTTTTTCCTCTGTTTTCTTTCGCTTGCGTGTGTTTTTATCTGTTTCTGCCGCGGCGGAAGCAAGGCTGAGCAGCTGGACTGATCGGTCAGCTTGACCGATCAGCCATGGGGCTGATCAGTCAGCTTGATCGATCAGCCCCTTGGTTGATCGGTCCAGCCGTCCAGCTGCGTCCCTGTTTTCGTCCCTGTTTTTTCATCTGAATTTTTTTTCTATTAGGGTAAAATAATTTAAATGATAATTTATCACTGTTTATATTCTTTTCAGCCTATTTGCCATGGAAAATTTTGAGAATGATGATGTAGGGGGCAATGGATGTTCCGGTGGAGGGGATAATAGAGGTTCTGGTTCAACTCCTCAGTCTGAAACTGGAAGTGTTGCTGGGTCTGAGAATGCTTCAGTAAGAGGGAAAAAGACTCCTAAGAATGCACCTGGAAATAGAAGTGATATAGGCTGGAATCATGGAATTTCTATTGATGGAAATACTAGAAGAATCAAATGCAAATATTGTCATAAGGAGATTACAAGAGGGGTTTATAGATTAAAACATCATTTGGCTGGAACTCAAAAAGATGTGGGAGCATGCACTTCTGTTAGTGATGAGGTAAGAAAACAAATGTGGGATATTGTGGTTGGTTTACAAAAAAATTTGATCGTGAAAACAAGGAATAATGAGGAAGGATTAGCAGAAAATATTGATGATCATCAAACTCATGATTCTTCAGTTGGTGTTGGTGAGAAAAGGAAGGGAAAAGAAATAGAGACTCCTGCAAGTCTATTCAAGAAAAGAGGAATTAGCACTCAAGCCACAATTAACACTTTGTTTAAGAACTTAAGAGAGGAAGCATGTGAAGAAATTGCTTCATTTTTTTACAACAATGTCATAGCCTTTAATGTGGCAAGGAGTGAAGAATATGGGAAGATGTTTGAAAAGGTTGCCCGACATGGAATAGGATTCAAACCACCTTCTTACACTGAGCTTAGACTAAAATATTTGAAGAAAAAGGTAGATTCAACCATGGAGATGTTAGAGGAACATAGAGCTCATTGGAAGAAAACATGTTGCACAATTATGACAGATGGTTGGATAGATAAGAGAAGGAGAACTATATTGAATTTTCTAGTTAATAGTCCTAAGGGGACTGTTTTCTTGAAGTCTATTGATGCTTCACATTTTGCAAAACAGCTGATAAAATATTTAAGATGATAGATGATGTTGTTGAGGAGGTGGGTGAGGAGAATGTTGTGCAAGTTGTGACAGATAATGCAGCTAACTACAAAGCTGCGGGACAGATGTTGATGGAAAAGAGGAGAAGCTTTATTGGACACCTTGTGCAGCTCATTGCATTGATTTGATGTTGGAGGATTTTGAGAAAAAGTTGGAGCTTCATAAAGAGTCAATTGCCAAGGGAAGAAAAATTACAACTTACATCTATTCAAGGACATCTCTCATTTCCTTATTACAATACCATACCAAAGGAAAAGATTTGGTGAGACCAGGCATGACTCGTTTTGCTACATCCTACCTCACTTTGAGTAGCCTTAATGAGAAGAAGAGTGCATTAATAAGAATGTTTACTTCGGATGAATGGAAATCAAATAAATGTTCCAAGACAAGGGATGGAAAGTTTATTGAAGCTGTTGTTTTAGATAGACTATTTTGGAGGGACATTATCATTTGCTTGAGGGGTGCTTATCCTCTTATTCATGTGTTGCGCTTAGTGGATTCAGATGAGAAGCCAACAATGGGATACATTTACGAGGAAATGGATCGTGCTAAAGAAAAAATACAAAATGCTTTTCAAAGTGTTGAAAGGAGGTAAACTATTTAATTTGTCACTTCTAGATAATGTAGTTTAGTTTAATTTAATTACTTTAGTGGTTAATTCAATTTTTCTATTTTATAGCTATATGCCTTTATGGGAGATCATTGATGCAAGATGGGATAGCCAACTCCATAGGCCATTACATGCTGCAGGCTACTACCTTAATCCACAGTTACATTATGGTCCTACATTTAAGAGTGATTATGAAGTTAAAAGAGGACTATATGATTGTTTGGAGAGAATTGTGGGGGGATCCAACTGAAATTACCAAGATCGATGCTCAACTTGAAGATTTCAAGAGTCGAAGTAAGTTTTTTGGTAGGGAAGTAGCCAAGGCTGCCCTAAATACCAAATCTCCAGCACAATGGTGGGATTCTTATGGGGATGAGCATCCAGAGCTTCAAAGGTTTGCTATTCGTGTGTTGAGCTTGACATGCAGTTCATCGGGATGTGAGCGGAATTGGAGTGCCTTTGAAATGGTAAATATTTTAAGTTTTAACCCATAACCATGATTTGTATTATATTTTACTTTTAGAATATTAAAGTAAGTTGTCAATTGCTATGGGTTGATTGCTATTACATTTGTTTAGGTTCACACAAAGAGGAGAAATCGTTTGAAGCAAAAAACTATGAATGATGTTGTTTTTGTGATGACCAATTCAAGATTGTCTAAGAAGAAGCAATCAAGAAATCCTATTGAGTATAATCTTGATGATTTGGACTCCGATGAAGAATGGATTGTGGAAAATGAGGATGCATTAGAAAGCTTAGAAGATTTGGATATCCCAAATGATTTTAACTTGGGTGTTGGGGAAGGTGGTGGTAGAGGTGGTGGCCCTTTGGATGATTTGGAGATTCCTCCTCTAGATGATGATGACTTTGATGACCTTCTTCGAAGAGATGGCAATGAAGATGGTGGGGACCAGCTAGCAGATGATGAATATGATGATCATAACGTTGATGATTTGCTTTAGATGAGATTATATTACTTTGGTTGTTTTCTTTATCAAAAACTTGTAGGCTTATTGCACTTTATGCTATGGTTTATGAATTATGACTTATGAGTGTATGACTCATGGTTCTTGGACTATTTACACTTTAAATTGAAGTTAAGTATGTTGGTTTGGTTGTGACTTGTGACTTGTGACTATTTTTACTTATTGATGTCATATTATATGAAATATATGTGTGTGTGTTAGTTTTGGTAGGATCTTACGATTCGTGTTACGATCTCATGTTTTACGATTTTGCATCTCACGTCCGATCCCAGGTAAGATCTCGATCTTAGCTACCTTGCACATAACATTAAGTGAGCTAGAAACTCCAAAGTGGCATATGGAGTCTCCATACAGCCTGTCATTCTATGATAAGACATAGGAGAAGGTGGAAATTAATATCAACAGCTTTAATTATCATTCAGAAACTTTTACATAAGTCCAAAGTTAAGATCCTGAGAAGTGGGAGTAAATTTGAGGTCAGAAATGTTTGACAACCTGATTTTAAGTTAATCCAGTGATTACAGCATAGCAAAAAATTCAAAATTTTACCTACAGTTTCTTATATCAAATCAGAATAAAAATTGCTTTGATCTGAGTGAACCTCGGAAAATGTGCAGCAAAAGAGAATGGAAAATTTCTCATAGAAGAATACCTGAAATGATTGGGATTTTTGCATGCTGAGAATCATTGAAGGGGAATCTAGATGATCAGAATTTCCTTTCTGCTATGGGAACTGACATGGGGGTTGTGGTGAGAAACCTCTTTCCAGATCTATGTGCTAAGAAGTAAAGTTTGTCAGGATTTAAGAGCTCAAATCCACCCATCTTTCTCTTGGGCTATTATATGATAAGCCTGTCTCATTCAGTAAGTTTCAAATTTTGCATCATTTGCCATATACAGTCTCATCTGAGTTTGCAAATTGGAGACAGTCACATTGCAATATAGTAGCAGTAAAGTCAGTTTACCATATGATTACTTTTTCACGGCATAGTAGATTTACTTGCACCTTTCCCAGTGAGTTCTTTGCACTAGCCCCACTCAGGTTTGTGATGAAATAACTTACCATCTATTCTTTTCATGCAGTATAGCCACCTCAGGCAGGTTGGTTCTGAATTTATTTCAATTATCATGAATGGAGGCCTTCACTTTCCAAACTTGGGTGAAATTATCTTCTTCTGTTCCAAACAGTATTCAAGAAGATCAGGAGGCAATTGAGAAGCATGGGTGATATATTGACCAAAGATGATGATAATTTATAAACATTACATGAAGTTGGGAGATGTTGGGAGGAATTAGAGAAGAGGAAGGGAAAAGGGGGCAGAAGAGGGTAGGGGATCCACAATCAAAATACGGTCTCTGGTTTACGTGACCTAATCACTATGAGAAGGCAGTCATATATTGTGAAGAACCTAATCTAAGGTTTTAATTCACCTTTCATCAAAATTTCCCATCAAACATTTCAACCATTGGTTTTTAAAATCAATGTACTACTTTAATAATCAGTCTCTCAATCTAACTCCTGCACCTTGTCAAACACCCAAGTCAAACAATGACACTGAAATCCAACCCTGATGATGCCTTCATAATCACATTTAATAATTTAGAGAATAATGTGCTGTACACCTCAATCAAGAAGTATGCACTTCTCCATTGACCTCGTTTAAAAACTATTAGAAAATAAGACATCGGACAACTAGATCCATAGCTGGAGTCTAAGTAATATAGATGTATTATACCCTACTGCTAACGAGCACTTTGAGAAAGTTCTGCCCCAACTCACAAAAGTGCCCAGTTTGGCCCCCACATGTTTGCACAATATAGAGGATAGAAAATGCTATATAAATTAAGAGGAAAAAACAGAAATAAAATAAAATGGGAAGCTACAATTCATCGCTGCAAGAGTAAGATAAATATGAAGCAACTCATTTCTGATTGTTAAATCTATCATTGAATAAGGGTTTTTAATGTTAGGGATTTAAAGGAATTTGCAATCAAGGAATTCATAGTTTTCAAAATCAGTAATTGGAATGACAGCAAGTGTAGATCTTTGAATATCTGAATCATAGTGAAATGCAACATTATCGTTGAGGTTAGGATTTTACACACAGGCTTTCAAGTGAACACATTAATGATCCCTCTTTTTCAATTCATAAACAGGATGTTCATAAATTTTGGAGATGTGGAATCTGAACAACCAAAGATCAAAATGATAACGAACTTGTAGAAACAATCTATTATTATTTATATCTGAAATTTTTAGTCGTATCAGTATATGAGATGAAGTGGCAAACTACAAGCAAACATAGAACATCTAGAATACATAAGATGAAACCAGACAAATCTCTCCAATCCTGGATTTATGATAAGAAAACACCTCAATGAACACCAGGGCTTTAACAACAATCCTGGATGCATTGACGAGCAAATTCATTCAAACATAAACAAAGAAATTGACAGGGTTATGAAATGATAAAGGATAGAATATAGAAATGACATCCAAACATGTTCCTTATATACTGCCAGAAAATAAACTTACCTAGGACATAGCAACCTCCATCATAAACTGACCAAGAGATCAAACCCAATGTTGCCATCCCAAACCAAAAGTTAATCTCTACGCCTGCAAAATGTAAAACAATATTGCCAACTAATTCAAGAGAGTGTCTCAACTGATTATTTCTCCCAAAAAAAAAAGTAAAATTATCCAGAAGAAGTCACTTGTATTCGTTTAGGGAGTCAAACATGTCAGGCTTAAAAAATTCACAAAAATCGAACCTTTTCAACATTAGATGCAACTAACTAATACAACGGAAAAGAAACCAATCCATTGTATCTGAATTATTTATATTTCACCGGGGAAGTCCTCAAATTTCTGTTCGTTAACTCTTGAGTAGAGGAGCAACAAGGGGAGTACCAGTTACTGATCCAGATTAACAGCTGCAATTCTATACGCAGCTCGATTGCTAGAGTCGCTGCAGCAGAAGAAACAAATCTGATTAAAGTTACTCGATGTCTCGTCGCCCGCCCTTTCTTCTGTTTCTGATCACGTCATCGATGGCAAAGGGCTAACTAGAGAAACTAAACCTATTTCTCTCAGTATTCATGTGGAACGCTTCGTTCCACCTCAGGGCCTTAGAGAGCTTTCAAAACCTCTCGATATCCCTTTCCCCGATCTCCGGCAAATCTGTATTCTTTGCACCAGTTCTGCCTGCTTCTTTCTTTCCTCCCTCACAGCTAAAGCAAATCTTTGATACGAAAAAAGAATACCTGGAAAGCGATCTTTCGCATCGCTCTTAATCCATTGCAGAAGCTCTGTTTCGGACGCATTATCTCTCATCAGGAAAAATTATCAAATAGTCAGAGGTAAAACCTATCTTCGTGGAGGATTTATCGCGTATCGGGCAAGCAAGGGCACATGCATTTGAGCTTAAGCCCTGTCCTCTCGACTGACTATGGTCCAGCAATAGGATCATTAGTCATTATTCTAGATAGAAAAATAATTGGGAACATGAAAAACTCAACGTGAATCCAACATGAAATCCAATTGCACCGATCTTCGACGGGTTCACCCGTCCCCCCAGGTTATAGTTTTGTTCGGGCGACAATCGGACGTGTATATAAAAAATGCCACGTCATTCACGTTGAGTTTCACGCTAAAATTTCACGTTCTCTATCATTGCTCATCTAGATATTTATCATTCGATCTCTAATTACGATATATTTTATAAAAAATTTTCCCTAAATAGGGTGTAAATCTTGGGATGCTGAACTTTTAGATCGCCCATCGTGAACGTTGTTAAATATTATTATTATCTCTATTAGGTGGGCTTATTTGTAAGTTGCACATGTAAATACAATCTGAGCCCTTAAAGTGATCTAACTTATGTTTATTGGGTTTCGAATTATTAGATGTGGGTTCAATGTATAGAACCTTTTAGACAAATCTGTTATTATCTATGGGCTGATAACAGATTGGATTTCTATATAAAGGAGAGGTCCCTAAGGGTTTAGGTGATCTTCATGACCTAGTTTCTTGTTCCCCATTGATAAGAAACTTTACGGCGCCGTCAAACCTAAGCCCCTTGGAAAATTCTCCTTCTTCTTTCCGCTGCATCTTCTTCTACAGGGATCAAGCCGACGACGCTACAACAAGGACAATGGCTCTTCAATCAGGTTCCTTGTCTTTCGGTTTATATCTTTTATTTTGTTATGCCATGATTCGATGAAACAATAGATTCATGCTCATGTACATTATGTTTTCTCTTCAAGTTCTTATTTTGTTTCTAGAATTCATGCGGTTAGGAGAAATCACAATGTTTTATCAATTGGTATCAGAGTCTTGACTTTGTTTCATCATTTTTTCGGTAATAAAGTTAAAAAAAAATTCGTCGATTTATTGTATGTATGCTAGATTAAGTTTTCCTAGTATAATACAATTTTTTTTATCGTCGAGGATCATGTAAAAGAAAATTCTATGATAGACTTGTTTTCTAAGATTTTCATATTTTATGTGAAACATATGAAAACGACGGAAGAACTATCATTTTTAATCTAATTTTTAAGTTAAAATGTGATGGTTTAATCGATTAACTTCGTCAATCAATTGATTATCAAGTCTAAAATTGTGAATAGGATAAATTTGATTTAATCAATTAACATCTTAAATTTGTGATAAGATGAATTAGGAATTATATCGATTAAATTTTTTTATCGATGAAAATTTCTTTCATGTGAAATATTTTGTTTTCTTTCACTTCGAAGAAAAAAAAACTGTTTCAAACAGGGATAAAAAATATAAAAAAATTAATCGATTAATGCATTAATACGAAAAAAAGAAAAAAAAAGGGGTGAAACTGTTTCGTAGAAACAGTAAAACAAAAAAAAACAATTGATTAATGCATTAATATGTGAGTGAATTTTACAAAAGGCTAATGTATCAATTTTTTTTTATGAAGAGATTAAATAATATTATTTAATTATAGAATCATAAAGAAACTCTAATTTTTAAAGGATGGTTCTATATATGATATAGTCATATATATTAAGGTTTTAGATCCATTGGGATAATCAATTGGGTTATACCATTTGATTACCATATAGTGTCAATCGATTAATGAACTTAATTTTGAGGTGTCAAGACTAATAAAGAAATTATCTGTTCGAATAAATATCTAGAATTTTTTTGGATCTATCTACATAACGTGCTACTAAATTGAACTATTGTGTCGGCCCAAAGGAAGACACCTTAGGACGGTTTAGCGTATTTTGTGTTGGTAGACGTATATCTATGCTAAGAGTAATCGGCCCAAAGGAAGGTTGCTTTTATGCCAGATATATGTTCAAGATAGTTTATAATTATTAAACATAATTTATTTTGTTCTGATCATGCATAAAATATGTCGGCCCAAAGGAAGACATATTGCGTGGCAGATTAAAGTTGTTGTAAGCTATGAACCAAAATATAACTCATATAAAGTTTCATATTATACACACAATGGGTCGGCCCAAAGGAAGGCACATTGTGTGGCCCATTAAAGCTAGAGTTATATCAGAGAGTACCGCTAACAAATTATATTTTAATCTACACATTAAAATGCAATGTTGTATTTGGTATCTCATAAGGAGCTCATTTATATGCATTTAAAATTTTATTTATTTGCATAATTTTATTATATATATATATATATGTTCTTGGCTTTAGTTAAATCGTGAGCTTAAATAAATTTTTCTTTTTTTAATTTCAGTGTAATCTGTAACTGCCAACATTAATAACATCCCAACATTAACTGGTTCGAATTTTGCTGAATAAAAAGAATACGTGATAGTAGTCTTAGGCTGCATGGACTTGGATTATGCATTAAGGAATGATCGTCCCACACCTTTGACCAGTGCTAGCACTATAGAGCAGAGGGCTGAATTTCAGCTGTGAGAGAAATCAAATCGCATGAGTCTAAGCATCATGAAGCTTTCCATACCGGCATAAATAAAGGGCTCAATAACAGAGAGTGAAGATGCTAGGACTTTCCTTAACCAACTGGCAGACCGATTCACCTCAAATGAAAAGGTCGAAAATGAAAAGGTCGAGATTACTACACTTCTTACGAAGTTGGTAACCATGCAGTACAGTGGTAAAAGAAACATAAGAGAGTACATTATAGAGATATCTGAAAGTGCTCACTTAGCATTTGATTCTCAAAGTACGAGCAAGAAGCGAATGAGGATCAATAACAAAGAAAAAGGAAAGCAAACTGCAGATTCTGCAGACAAACTTCTCAACTTTGTTAGTTCATAAGTCAATTTAGTTATTGTACCTACTGACACTTGGTGGATAGATACTAGTGCTACTACTCACATAAGTGTCACTATGCAGGGTTGTATTAGGAGCCGACTTCCGCTTGATGGTGAAAGATATATATATACGGGGAATGGAAAGAAGGCTGTAGTCGAGTCTATTGGTGTTTTTAGGCTTTATTTAGGAACTGGTATCTATTTGGATTTAGGAACTGGTATCTGTTTGGACAAATCAGGTTATTCTTGTTCATTTGGAAATGAAATGTTTAGTATTTTCTTTAATTCAATTTTGATTGGTAATGGTTCCTTGGTTGATAAGCTTTATAAATTAAACACCATTACTCCTACAATTGACAACGTAATAATGCATAGTATAGGTACGAAACGTAAATTGACCAACGAGAATTCTTCTATGTTGTGGCATAGGCGTTTAGGACATATATCCAAACAACGCCTAGAAAGGTTAATGTCACATGGAATTCTTGATTCCCTTGACATGTCAGACTTTGATGTCTGCATAGAGTGTGTTAAGGGGAAGACAACTAACAAAAGGAGCAAAAGGGCTAGCCGTTGTAGTGATGTTTTGGAGCTAATACATACGGATATTTGTGGACCATTCCCTAAGGCATCTTGGAATGGACACACATATTTTATTAGCTTCATAGATGACTATTCTAGATTTGATTATTTGTGTCTTATTCATGAGAAGTCGCAATCTTTAGACATGTTCAAAATTTTCAAAGCCGAAGTTGAACTTCAACTAGGTAAGAAAATTAAAGTCGTCCGATCCGATCGTGGAGGAGAATATTACGGTCAATATGATGGATCAGGTGAATAACGTCCAAGACCTTTTACAAATTACCTTACTGAGTGTGGGATTGTGCCTCAGTATACCATGCCTGGTACACCCAGTCAGAATGGTGTAGTTGAGCGTTGCAATCGAACCCTAAAAGACATGGTGAGAAGTATGATGACTTTCACTTCTCTACCGGAGTCTTTGTGGGGTGAGGCACTCAAGACTGCAGTTTACCTTCTCAATAGAGTACCTATTAAGACAGTAACTAAAACCCCATTCGAGATGTGGACAGGTAGAAAGCCTAGCATTAGGCATTTACACGTCTGGGGTTGTCCAGCTGAGGCTAGGCCTTACAAGCCTAATGAAAAGAAACTGGACTCAAGAACTGTTAGCTGCAATTTTGTAGGTTACTCTGAGAGATCAAAGGGGTATAAATTTTATGATCCATCTAATAGATCCTTCTTCGAAATGAGAAACACCAAGTTTATTGAGGACAGTGGGAGCGATAAAATCAAGGAAGTATCTTTTGAGAAAGCGTTGGCAATCCTCCTATGGTCGCTACTAGTGCAATCAATAGTGGTATGGTTACCATACCACACATTATGAATGTTTCACATCCAGTGAGCGTAGTGAACCAAGATATTCCCATGACATCTCCAATACAATTAGAGGAGCCTGCCACTGAAATTGAAGTATTGCCTCATATTGATGAGCAAGTACCTTAACCACCTCAAACACAAGTGTCCTTAAGGCGATCCACAAGGGAACGGAGAAGCACGAATTCTCATGATTATGTTTATCTCCAAGAGCATGAGTTTGATATAGGGTTGGAAAGTGATCCTACATCTTTCCAAGAAGTCAAACAATGCTCTAACCCTGAAAGGTGGATTAACGCCATGCAAGAAGAGTTGAAGTCTATGGCAAACAGTGAGTTCGAAACCCGTTGGTTGTAAATGGATATTTAAAACCAAGCCAGATTCGAAGGGCAATATCGAAAGGTATAAGGCTCGTCTTGTTGCCAAGAGATTCACTCAAAAGGAAGACATTGATTATAAGGAGACTTTCTCACCTGTGTCGATGAAAAACTCCCTTAGGGTAATCATGGCACTTGTAGCTCATTTTGATTTGGAGCTACATCAAATGGGCGTAAAGACTGCATTCCTCAATGGAGACATAGAGGAGTCTATATATATGGTGCAACCGGAGAACTTTGAGTCCTCAGACTCAAGGCACCTAGTATGTAGATTAAAGAAGTTCATTTATTGTTTAAAGTAGACATCTCGTCAATGGTATCGAAAATTTGATCAAGTGGTTACCTCATTTGGATTTAAAGAGAACCCCGTTGATTAGTGCATATATGTCAAGTTCAGTGGGAGCAAGTTTGTTATACTTGTTTTATACGTGGATGATATATTGCTTGCGAGCAATAATAAGGGTCTACTGCATGAAACCAGGTCATTTCTATCAGGTAAATTTGAAATAAAAGATCTTGGTGAAGCATCTTTTGTTCTAGGCATTCAGATCTATCGTGATCGATCAAGAGGCATTCTTGGACTTTCACAACAAGCCTATATTGAGAAGGTGCTTATAAGGTATGACATGCAGAACTGCACACCTGGTGACACACCTGTGTCAAGAGGTGACAAGTTCAGTTTGCAGTAGTGTCCACGACTTGAACTTGAAATAAAAGAGATGGAACAATTCCCATATGCATCAGCAGTGGGAAGTCTCATGTATGCACAAGTTTGCACTAGACCAGATATAGCATTTGTAGTTGGGATGTTAGGCAGATATGTTAATAACCCAGGACTGTCACATTGGAAAGCAATTAAAAGAGTGATGCGGTATTTGCAAAGAACTAAAAGACACATGCTCACGTATCGGAGGTCAGATCATCTGGAGGTGATTGGTTATTCAGACTCCGATTTTGTTGGATGCTTAGATAGCAGGAGGTCCACTTTAGGCTATATCTTCTTGCTTGTTGGAGGGGCTATATCTTGGAAGAGCGTCAAGCAGACGCTAGTAGCTACTTCTACTATGAAGGCAGAATTGGTAGCATACTATGAAGCATCCAATCACGGGATTTGGCTGCGGAACTTCATCACAGCATTGCATATCGTTGATGGCATTGACAGGCCACTGAGAATCTACTATGATAATAAAGCTGCAGAACTTTATGCCAAGAACAACCGCAGTTCGTCGAAATCCAAGCACATCGACATTAAGTTTCTAGCGGTTAAAGAGAGAGTTCAGAGTCGTCAGATCATGGTAGAGCACATCAGCATAGATTCCATGTTGGCTGATCCACTTACCAAAGGCTTGGTGCCCAAGGTGTTTCATGCACATGTTATAGATATGAGAGTTTTTCTTATGGAAGAAAAACTCATCTAGTGGGAGTCTGTATTTATTTTATTGCTCTATGTTAATAAAGACAAACATTTTATTTTGATTATTGTACATACCTAAAGTTCAAAAATAATAATGGGAATTCATATGTTTGTTTGACGCTCTGAATACGATATCATGATTTACTACTGCTGTTTAGCATTTGGTGTTTGTAAATATGATACAAATTCCTTTTGGAATCATAAAGTTTGGATCATGATTTGCTGTTGCAGTTTAGCATAAGGTATTTGCAAATATGATCAGACTCTTTTGAGTCGCTTTGGACCAGTTGGAAATTGACATGTATTAATCACATTTCATGTAATTTCTACTCTATACATCCGCATCATGATCTATGTCGTTAATGGCATTGGTACTGTGATTACTGTTGGGGCTTGTTATGATCATATACAGTAGCTACGACCTCTTTAGTCCTATATCAATGAAGTTAATGGACCAGATTGTTTATAGAGGTATCTTGTACCCATAAAGTTTGATATCAACTAAAGTTTTGCTTGTATTTACTATACAACTCACATATAAGCCAAGTGGGAGATTGTTGGATATTATTATTATTTCTATTAGGTGAACTCATTTGTAAGTTGCACATGTAAATACAATCTGAGCCCTTAAAGTGATCTAACTTATGTTTATTGGGTTTCGGATTATTGGATGCGGGTTCAATGTATAGAACCCTTTAGACCAATCTGTTATTATCTATGTACTGATAACAGATTGGATTTCTATATAAAGGGGAGATCCCCAAGGGTTTAGGTGATCTTCATGGCCTAGTTTCTTGTTCCCCATTGACAAGAAACTTTATGGCGCCGTCAAACTTAAGCCCCTTGGAAGATTCTCCTTCTTCTTTCCGCTGCATCTACTTCCACAGGGATCAAGCCAACGAGGCTACGACAAGGACAATGACTCTTCAATCAAGTTCCTTGTCTTTCAGTTTATATCTTTTATTTTGTTATGCCATAATTCGATGAAACAATATATTCATGCTCATGTACATTATGTTTTCTCTTCGAGTTCTTATTTTGTTTCTAGAATTCATGCGGTTAGGAGAAAGCATAATGTTCTATCATCCTGATTTACCCTGATGACCGGTGAAAAACTTTCGTGGGCTCGGATCGGTCATCTCAGGTTCGTCTACTACCTGGTCCAACATCAAATGGAGCTTTTGTCAAAATCCGACAAAATCAGTATGTCTGTCCTCTTTACGTACTAATCATAATATCTAGATTAATAACTCTCGTAATTTATCTTTTTCATATTGACTCTAAGACAAATTAACGAGAACGCTGAAAGTGAACGAATCATCTTTTGCTATAGAAATGGTGCTTTGCGGCCACTGTATTGGATTCGATATATGCAATTCTCATGGACCGAGGAGAAAGAAGATTGTGACCTTTTCTATTGCCCATTGGATCAACACGTTTGAATAGGGAGTTGATCCCATTGAATCCAAGATTTCTTGAGCCCATTTCATATTAAGAAATTTGGCAATAGTAAAAAAAAAATCAACCCTACATCTTATGATTATGCATCCTATTTTAAAAAAATTATAAAATATATCATAATTAGAAATCGAATCACATGTACTTAAGTACAACTTAGCACTCTTCTATTGCACCATAACCCGAGGGTGGAATAATTTATTAAAATATCCCTAATATTTCAATCGAGTTCCGATTATGTCTCTAAAGTATTTTCGGAGTCATTTATGTCTCTCCTATTTTACAAAGTATCCCAAATCCATCCACACGATCAACTCTATCACGGTCCGATGAGTCGCATGTCTGACAAAAATGGATCAGTACCTCCCCTATACGGCGGATAACTTGAAAACAATATACAAGGCCTACACGGCTAACAGATACCTCAACCAACACGGCTGGAATAAAGAAAGTAAAAGAGATAATACAACATAAATATACCAAAATTGACTTGATTGCGGACCGGTCCGACTTATAACAAAATAACAAATTGATAAGTTCCTCAGGGCACACAAAAACACAAAACACTAATACATGTCCATAAAAATGATAAAGTACCAAAAGACACATACGTAACACAAATACCATATCGAAGTCAACTCAACGGCTAAAAGGACTAACGGCTGGACTCTCTCCTGGCGACTCCAACTACATCCGTCTAAAAAGAAAAATATGGCAATCGATTATGAGTCCAGGGGACTCCACGGATATATAAACAGATAAATATATATGGCGGTAAAAAGATTATACAATAGTAGTACACAAGCAAGCAGACACAGTCTCAAAGGAAAAAATCAGAATATATAATCGGTACACTACATGCACGATATACCCTTATCAAACTCACCTGTGAGGTATACTAGTCACAAATCCCCAAACCTGAATGGTCACTAAATCATAAGCAAATAAAATACCTCCTGTATGTACATGTCATCCAAATGCAGCAAACATAGTTCAAATAAATACAACAAGCACAAACAAATATAATCTATGCAATCATGCATATGATGTAATGATATGGTCACCCCTGACGCCAGTCAGCCACCGTCATGGGTGAGGTCGAGTGGGTAAGGGTTATGACAACTGTACGCACTCTGCTATCACTGCTCCTGAGTGACCAAGTGGACAAGATGTTGGCGGAGGTCACACCCGTCCTACGCCAAATCATATGGGGGAGCACCACTCTCATCTCCTCATATCACGGAAAAGATGAGGGATCCTTGTCTGCTACTACATTGTGGATACCACTACCCATAAGTGTCCGAGCGGAGCCTTAACATGACAACTGCACTCACCCTCCTGATAGTACCACTAACCCATGAGTGGTAGTATGTGCAGATCTTGATATGACTGACGATATGTCTCAACCACAAGGGAGTTAAGGATCACCAGTGATGTAATAATGCAAAGATGGTGCATGACGCTAATACCCATCAAGCAAACCTCAAAATGACATGTACAAGTCTAAAACATAAATCATGACATATAAATAACTTACTAGGCATGCAATATTTTGCAAAATGGTCCTATAATCCCAACTTATCTAAACTAAACCCTTAACTTCTGGTTTTTCGCATTCAACCCTCAAAATTTACTGTATCTAACAAACTCTATTATTTTTAACGGAATCTCTCACGTGAGATACGCGTGACCATTTTTGTCCAACTTAAAAACCTGATGTTCGATTCTATCGACCCCAATTTCAAAATCGTCCAATTCATTAAATCGTTATTCCTGAAATTCTCTCCAAGCCATCGATTTTCACACTGTCCGATTGCAGTGACACTGTGAACAAGCACCGGTAAGTGATTAGGGTGTGTTTGGTTCAAGGCTAACATGCATAACCTTGGTTATGTGATTATCAGTTAATTATATAACCTTAGTTATGAGGAATGCAATATAACCTGATGTCGTTTGGTTCAATTTAGGTAATTAAATAAAATCTTATTTGTTTGAAAGTTTTAATATATAATGATCCAGGCGAGCGGTTTTTTATCAGGGTTGGGAGCCCGGTGGGAGATTACCCGGTTCAATCCGGCTCAAGGCTAGTGAGGTATGGCTACCCGGCTCAAGGCTACCCGGTTCAAAACTCACCCGGGGTCGTCCACCCAGGGCCCAAAGCTCAGGCCGAGCTCTCGGAGCCTAGCCCTCGAGGCTGAGCTCCCGAGGTCGGGCAATCGAGGCCGAGCTCATGAGGCCGAGCCCTCGAGGTCGAGCTCACGGGGCCGAGCCCTTGAGGCTTAGCTCCCGAGGTCGAGCAATCGAGGCCGAGCCCTCGAGGTCGAGCTCTCGGGGCCGAGCTCTCGGGGCCTAGCCCTCGAGGTTGAGCTCCCGAGGTCGGGCAATCGAGGCCGAGCTCATGAGGCCGAGCCCTCGAGGTTGAGCTCTCGGGGCCGAGCTCTCAGGACCTAGCCCTCGAGGCTGAGCTCCCGAGGTCGGACAATCGAGGCCGAGCTCACGGGGCCGAGCCCTTGAGGCTTAGCTCCCGAGGTCGAGCAATCGAGGTCGAGCTCATGAGGCCGAGCCCTCGAGGTCGAGCTCTCGGGGCCGAGCTCTCGGGGCCTAGCCCTCGAGGTTGAGCTCCCGAGGTCGAACAATCGAGGCCGAGCTCACGAGGCCGAGCCCTCGAGGTCGAGCTCTCGAGGCCGAGCCCTCGAGGCCGAGCCCCCGAGGTCGAGCAATCGAGGCCGAGCTCTCTGTCGGAACTCTCCATTAAGAGATACCATCATCACCTGACGTGGCCGTCTAGCCTTAATTAGGATCAGGAAGATCAGGGTCACAGACTGTCAGTCGGCTGTGTCAGTCTCACCCTGCCGTTAAGACGTCCAATTGATTAGCCTAATCCCTGACTAATCCTTAACAAGATGTGACAGTTCGCACGTGGGAAGACCCTATATAAACCCTATTTGGTCTTCGAAAAAAGGGATCGCTGTCATTTTGCAATCAGACCACCACATTGAGAGCTCTATTTCGGTCCGACCTCCCAAACTCCAGCAGACCGAGTCATCTTGGTCAGACCGAGTCATCCGAAGGAGAACCGGTCTTCGCTTGTCGACAGGATCATATAATCTAATGTAACATTGTACCATATTATCCTTAGTCCAATCCTAAACCTAATAATATTGTATATTTTTAAAATTAAAAATAGAAAAAAATATATATAAAACGTCGAATCACCACGATATGCGATTATATTTATTTTAATTTTTGAAATTAAATATCAAAAAATATATTATTATTATTATTATTATTATTATTAATGATATATATAAATAAATAAAATTGGATTTTTTTAAAAAAAATTATTTAGACAATTTTATTAGACTTTAAAACACATCTATTTAATTTTAATTAAAATATAAAATTTAAAAAATATAGCTTTTCTTCCCACTACGGGTGACGCTTGCCGGCCATCGGCAATAATGGTCATCGATCGTCGACAACCGCTGCTGGTTGTCGGTGACGCCCAGGGCCGGATCTGAAGCATGTCATCGGGGGCGATCGCCCAGGGCCCCCGATTTTTAGGGGCCCTAAATTATATATATATATATATATATATATATAATCTTAATAAAAATTAATAAAATATATATTGTTGATCGTTTAAATAAAAATTAACAATTATATATATTTATTATTAAATTTAAAGAATGAAAAAACGTGAGTTGTTGTTTTCCTTTTCAATACATGCAATTTTTGTTTCAAGCATTCAATGGAATTGAACAGTACAGTATAAGATTTCCTTTCCAAGGCTAATCGTCTTCAACCTGCTTTGGATTTCCAAGGCATTCAATGCAATTTTCACTATAGTGAAATCGGGGCCCTGTCCATTTTCAGCCATAGTGAATGCCTTAAGAGGAGAAACTCTGCTTGCTTGACTGCTGTGGGTTTGTTTTTGTGCTCAAAGATTAAAATCTGTCGTGAGTTCCATATCGCTTTGATCCTTCCTTTCGATCTGCGGTTCGACTGAGAATTATCGCAAAGGCGATCTGTGGTTCAACTGGGAATTATCACAAAGACAATATCTATCAATTGCTTCAAACATAAATCGGGTTTTATTGCTCTTTCAAAATTATTTTCACTCTTGTGTTTATTTCATTGCTTTGTTATTAGTTTTGTGTTTTTTTACATTTGAAATTTGTAATAGAAATATGTTTCCAAGGAAATATGAATCTAGGAGCCAAAAAAGAAACAAAAGAAAAAGAGTAGAACAAATTATTAAAACACAAAAAGGTGCTCTTCATAAGTTTTTTCAAATTGATTTTTCGATTGAAGATTTAGATGAATTACAAGAAGGAAATCAAGAAGAGCAATAATTATGTAACAAATGAGCAACAACCGAGTAATCAAGAAGAACTAAATGATTATGTAATCAATGAGCCAAAAGAATTTAGAGAAAACGATGATAATAATCATGCAACAACGAATGAGCAGGAAGAATTGAGAGAAAATGATGATAACGATTGTAATGCAGATGTTGATAATATAATTGAGAATGAAAATGAGTTAGAGCAAATTGGGCATGCTTTGGATATATATGATCCAAGATGTTGGGATAACATTGATAATAAAACAAGAGATCTTTTGGTGGAGAAAGGTCCTATAAGAGAAGGTAATCTTAAGTTCTTTATAGATGAGCTTTCGAGACATTTTTCATATTCTTATTATACAAGAAAATTACCAAATGGAGAGAATCAAGATAGAAAATGGTTTGTGTACTCGAAAGATGCAAACAAAGTATATTGTTTTTGTTGTAAATTATTTAAATCAGTGAACAATAAAAGTTTGCTAGCAAATGAAGGTCTTAATGATTGGAAACATTTAAGTGATAGACTTAGACGATATGAGAATGACATTGAGCATATTACTAACATGAGAACTTGGATTGATTTGCAAATTAGAATGAAAAAGAATAAAACAATTGACAAAGAGATCCAAGTGCAAATTAAGAAAGAGAAAGAGCATTGGAAACTTGTTTTAGTGAGGATTATTTCTGTTGTGAAATGTCTTGCTAAGCGTAATTTAGCTTTTCGTGGGGATAATGAAAAAAATTACCAAGCCAGTAATGGTAACTTTTTGGGGCTACTTGAATTAATTGCAGAATTTGATTTGGTAATGCAAGAGCATATTAGACGCATTCAAAATAATGAGATTCATTATCATTACCTTAGTCATAAGATTCAAAATAAGTTGATTTTTATGTTAGGTTCTAAAGTAAGAAGTGCTATAATTGAAAAAAATAAAAGAAGAAAAATATTTTTCAGTGATACTCAATTGTACTTCAGATGCAAGTCATCATGAGCAAATGACTTTGATAATTCGATGTGTCGATGTGTTAGTTTATCCTATAAAGGTAAATGAGTATTTCATAGAGTTTTTAAAAGTGGATAATACATCTGGGTTAGAACTTTTTAATGAATTACAATCTGTTTTAGAAACTCTTGGACTTAATATTGATAATGTGAGAGGGCAAGGTTATGATAATGGTTCTAATATGAAAGGTAAAAATCAGGGTGTACAAAAGAGATTTCTTGAAATAAATCCAAGAGCATTTTATGTGTCATGCGATTGTCATTTTCTTAATTTAACAATTTGATATATGACAAATTCTTGCGTTAAGGCTGTGTTATTTTTTGGAGTTGTACAACGCAAGTATACTTTATTTGCTAGTTCTACAAAAAATGGAAGATTTACAAGATCATGTTCATCGATTAACTCTAAAGTCATTGTCAACAACAAGATGGGAAAGTCATATTAATAGTATCACAGCAATAATAACACAGCCAAATGAGATAAGAGAAGCTTTATATGAATTATCAAAAGTTAGTGAAGATGCTAAGACTAGGAGTGAGGCTGAATCTTTAGCAACACATGAACCTGAAAGTTTTGAATTTTTATTGGGCATGACTATATGGCATAACATTTTGAAAAAAAATTGAATTGATTAGCAAAAAGTCGCAATCTAAAGATATGAAAATTGACATTACAATAAAGATTTTGAAAGGATTGATTTCTTATTTTGACAGAGATAGTGAGGATGGTTTCCAATCGGCTATGATATTAGTGAAAGAGATTGCTTCTAAAATGGAAATTGATCCTATTTTTTCTCAAAAACATACAATTCGTAGAAAAAACAATTTGATGAAAATTGTTATGAAGAAATTTCACAATCTCCTGAGGAATCTTTTAGGATTAATTATTTTTTTGTTGTCGTTGATATTGCTATTTCATCTTTAAAAAGTAGATTTGAACAATTGGAAATCTTTGAAAATATTTTTGGTTTTCTATTCAATCCAAAAAAGTTACTTTCAATGGATGATAATAGATTGCATGAGTGTTGTGATAATCATCAAGTTGCTCTAAAGTATAATGACATGTCTGATATTGATGGTGATGATTTATTTTCTGAATTGCAAGTGCTACGAATGTGTTTACCAACAGAAACAAAGTCGGCTTTTGAAGTTCTTGAGTTCGTACAAGTCTTAGATTGTTTTCCTAATATCTGTTGGTGCAGAATGCACCTAGGTCAAACCTGTGTTTTGATAATGGCAACATAGGTCAAAAGTTAAGTCTTACTTGTTTTCTAACAAGTTACTCTAGTGTGCAGGAAAAGCCCTAGCGAAGGACTGCTAGGCACTGACGAAGGAATGCCAGGGTAAAAAGACCTAGCGAAGGACTGCTAGGCACTGGCGAAGGAATGCCAGGGTCAAAAGCCCTAGCGAAGGACTGCTAGGCACCAGGCGAAGGACAGTCTGGGACTGAAGCCCTAGCGAAGGAATGCTAGGCACCGAGCGAAGGGCAGCTCGGCATCCAAGACCTGACAAAGGACCGTCAGGCAAAAGTCCAACCAGAGGAACGGTTGGCATCAGGTAAATTCTCCCGAGAGGAGTAGGTGAGGACGCGTTCCCCGTCGAGGGAACAGTAGGCGTCGGTTCGACCTAGGGCTCCATTTTGGAGACCAAAGTCAGAACCAAGACAGCTAAGGCTGTATAATCTAATAATTTATTATGTTATTGTGTTTTGGACTAACCCTGGATGCAGGACCGAAGGAACGTGTGTCTGCAGCTCAGAAAGCCTCAAAGGAGAGAGGCAATGGCTGAGTAGGGCGCCCGGAGTGTCCCGGGCGCCCCCAAGGTGCATACAAAACAAGTAAAGAGAAAAAGGGTTCGAATAGATGCTGGGTCGGGCGCCCCCGTGCTCCCGGGCGCCCCCGCTGCTCCCGGGCGCCCCCATGCGCATGCCTCGATCCAGAAGCCAGCGAAGCCAGATAAGTGTTTGACCCGGTCAACCCGGGCGCCCCGAGCGCTTCGGGCGCCCCGGTCAACATCTATCCCGAGAAGGAAGGGATCAGACGGCGACCGAGATCCAACCGGATCAAATGCCACGTGGGGGGCGCCCCCGACATCCCGGGCGCCCCCAGGCCCTATATAAGGGACCCTCGACCAAGGCTTCAAGGAATCAATTCATTCAACGCCTCAAAGCTCTTCTGCTCTCGCGCCTTGCTCCGGAAACTCTCCAAATCGAGCCGACGACGTCCTGCTGCCCCGAAATAATCGATCTACTCCGGACGTCGGTAAAAGAGTTATTTTAAAGTTTACTGTACGTAATTCTAATTCTGTAATCTTTTGTAAACGACTTTGCGCCTGATATAGAATTGCCCAAAGTAAACGGTCAACGACCGTGGGCCTTGGAGTAGGAGTCGACACAGGCTCCGAACCAAGTAAAAACGACTGCGTCTCTGTGTTGTTTTTTATTTTCCGCTGTGCACGTGCTCTTAATTTTCCGAAAGAAAAAATACCGATATTCACCCCCCCTCTATCGGTTCTATCGATCCAACAAGTGGTATCAGAGCGGGGAAGTTCAAACCTGGTGCAACCACCAGTTTGAAATTTTTTTTTTGGATTTTTATTTTTTTATTTTTTTTACAAATTTTTCGTTAAAATATTTCGTTCGATTTTTTTTGTTAAGCGAGGTTGGTGCAACACCCCTCGTTATTTAATTTATCCAGCACTACTAATCCAAGACCTAGTCTTGGAAAATTCATTTTTCTGTTAGTTTTCTGTTTCAGATGGCCATGCAAGAGGGATTTAGCACCGCCAGACCTCCACTTTTCAGTGGAGAAGACTTTTCCTACTGGAAAAGTCGTATGGAGGTCCACCTGAAAACTCAGGTGGACATGTGGATCATCATCCAGTCCGGTCTGGAGATCCCCAAAAGCGCCGAAGGACTTCCTCAAAGCTACACAGAGTGGGACACCGCTCTGAAACGAAAAATCGAAGCCGACGCTAAAGCGACTCAGACTCTTCAATGCGGATTGACGAAAGAAGAGCTGAACCGGGTGGGCCCCTTCAACAGTGCGAAGGAACTTTGGGCAAAACTGATCGAGCTACACGAAGGGACATCAGATACTCGGATCAGTAAGAGGGATCTGCTTCTGAATAAACTCTACACCATCAAGATGTCTGACAACGAAACAGCAGCCCAGCTTCACGCACGAATCCAAGAGCTGATGAACGGTCTTCACACAATAGGTCACAAGGTCGAAAACCGTGACCTAATAAGGTATGCTCTAAACGCCTTCCCTAGAAACACCTTGTGGGCATCTATGGTAGATGCATACAAGGTCTCAAGGGATCTTTCAAAAATAAAATTAGACGAATTATTTTCCGAACTAGAACTGCACGAACAAACTAACACCAATATGGTCGAGAAAGGTATTGCTTTCATTGCAGGTAAAACTGGAAGGACAACAAAGAAGAAGCCTGAACCTGAACCCGAGTCTAACTCAGACTCAGATTCAGAAGACGAAGAAGGAGATCAAACTAAGCTGGTCCGACTAGCCCGAAGCTACTACAAGGAGTTGAAGAACCGAACCAATAAACGAAAAATCGGTCGAAGAAAGGACGAACCAGCTGAACCCGCAAACAAGCCCAATGTGACCTGCTACGAGTGCAAGAAAAAGGGCCACTACAAGTCAGAGTGTCCTAACCTAAAGGAGACTAAAAAGACGAGAAGAAAGAAAGCACTGCAAGCAACCTGGGACGAATCCTCCTCCTCAGAAGAAGAAGAGGCACCCCAGTCCAACCTCCTAGCTCTGACCGCCTCAGAAGAAGTCGGAACTGAATCATAAACAGAAGAGAACGACGGCGAGCTGACCTTCACAGAAGACGGAGAAATTAAGGTAACTGGTTTTAATAGATCTCAATTAAGTGAATTAATTTCATTTCTTTCTCGAGATTTGGCAAAAGCCAAACTCCGAGTCGAATCCCTCCGACAGGAAGTAAAACTCCTGAAAGAGGGAGCTGACTCTAAACCCTTAACCGAGAAGGTTCAGGAAGGAACTCCTACTCAAGTTGAAAAACTTGAAAAGGAGAACTCCTCCCTGAAAACTCAGGTTAAGGATCTTAGATCAGCATTAGAACGATTTACATCTGGTTCCAAGGGTCTTGACATGATCCTTGGAAAACAGAAATCAGTTCTAAATCGATCCGGACTGGGCTATAGAACCAAATCCCGGCAAAGATCTTACTTTGCTGTACTGAATCAGTCCAGAGGTAAAATTCAGGCATGGGTACCTAAACTATACCTGAACAAACCGACTGGATCAAATCAGTATTGGATCCCCAAGGACAAGATTCACATCTTGCCTAACCATCACCGTGGCTTTAGTCCAGGGGGAGCCAAACTGAAAACTATATTCATTATTAGATAAAATTGTTATTCTTGATTGCAATATAATTGTTTGCTTGTTTATTTAATTTCTGCAATTTACCATGCTTAGACTTAGGCTAGTTTAAGGACTAAACAAACTTAACTGAAACTTGACAACATAGTATTGGGTGGAGGTGAGATGATAGTACGTTAGGGAAGCCAATTTGGCGGAACTAGCCGAAGCTACCGATCCAAGACCCAAACTAGTTAGACCAGAAATTTTTCAAAGAATTTTTGAAAATGAAATTTCATTAAAAGGCTTTGTCAAGGAAAGGGTGGATGATCCCATAAGGCTACGGCCAAAGAAGGCCTAGTGCCTCGCCAAGACCTGGAAGCCAATTTTTGAAATTCAAATTCAAATTTTCTTTGTCAAATTCGAATCTAACACAAAACTTCAGTTATTTGTAGATTTAAACATCTTTTCAAAAATTTCAAAATTAATTAAGTTTTCAAAATTTAATTGTTTTCAAAATTAATTAAGTTTTCAAAATTTAATTGTTTTCAAAATTAATCAAAATTTTCAAAACAGTCTTAACTATCAAAACCTGTCTCACGAAAACCATAAGGCTAACTTGATTGAAAACCCTAGACTGGGTGAGACAGTAGGATTAAGACTCAATTGGAAATTATTTTTATACCTATAGGATGAGATAATCAAACCATGGTCAACATAGTCAAACCATGGTCAAAGCAGTCAAACCATGGTCAACATAGTCAAACCAAGGTAAACGTAGTCAAAGCATGATTAACACGGTCAAACCACAGTCAAAACAGTCAAATCAATTCAAACCATGGTCAAACCGATTAAACCATGGTTAAAAGTAGACAAGACATAAAATTTGTCTTTACCTACCCTATTCAGGGCGCCCGGAACCACGCGGGCGCCCCCATCACTTCCAATGCAGCAAAGCTGCAAAAGTACCCTGTTGAGGGCGCCCGGGCTATCCCGGGCGCCCCCAACAGCCAAAAGCCACTGCCTTTGGCAGCAGTTGCTGACCAGGGCGCCCGGAAGCTCCCGGGCGCCCCCCTGGGCCTATATAAGGCACCCGAATTCCCCTTCTCTTCCACACCAAAATCAACCTTCTTCTTCACTTCTTTCTCTTCAAGAAGACCTTGCAAGCCCTCATCCTCAACTATGCCTCCCCGAGCCGTCCGGTATGATTATTATTTATTTTTATTGCATTTAAATTTATTCTCTCATGCAATATCTTTATTCTTCCTTTAACTCCCTTAACTTAGAAGACGCCGACCAAACCCGGCCAACCCCGGTGCCGAACCTAGTCCGGACCCTAGATTTCCTACCCTAGAGCTATGTAATAGGTTTGCACAAACCATTTACAAGCCTATTAAAACGAGTTATCTCAATAGGCACTTCTTTACCCAATCATGCCCTGTCGCCATGAACATCATCAATTTCTATCAATTGGATAATCTTGTCTTCTACACGTACCATTAATCAATCTTTATGTGCAGAATTCTACAATAATATAATTCGACAAGATAATCTTATGTTTCACACTACTGTCCAAGGGATTCCTTTGACTATCACCCCTACTCTGTTGAACCGATTCCTAGGACTACGACCCTCTCAGTCCACATTTTGCTGCTATCCTCCTAGGAACCCCCCATTTGATCCTCCCTACTCAGACATTACCCTAGACACTATTCACTCCTATTTCTATAGGGCAGACCTCCCCGAAAATAGACGCTTCCAAGCTGTTGAACTACAGGCACAGAACTATGCCTTGTATAGAGTCCTGGTCCGCTGTATCTTACCACTCTCCACTAGAGACCTCGGGACCATGCGACCCTTTCATGCTTTTCTTCTTTATGCCCTCGTCCATCACCTAGACCTAGACATTGGACTCCATATGTTTCACACCATTCTGCATGCGTCCAGTGTCACGACCCAGGGACGAGTACGCACACCATATTGTCACATCATCACATCCCTCCTTCATCACCACGGTCGTGACATTACCGTTGGTGAGATTACTGCTATGACTGACTTTGACGAAATAGGATTTAGGAACTTCTCGTTAGCGGGTCTAGAGGTGTCGGCCACCGGGGTTCTTAGTTGGAGACGACAGCAGGCCGGAGCACCAGTCGACTCAGACGAGGAGGTTGAAGTCGACGTTGGAGACATCGCTGCAGCAGCCCGAGCACACATCGATGAGCCCGCTCCACCGACACTCTACCAGAGAGTGACACATTTAGAGACAAAGGTTCAGAGTCTCCGAGAGGAGGTCGAAGCCTACCACCTAGAGCAGATGGAAGCTCGTCGAGCCGATCGAGAAGTGGCTGACGCACGATTCATTGAGATGATGGCACGATTTGATGCATGGCAGCCTGGCCCGTCTGATCATCCCAGTCCTTCGTCTTAGATTCACTTAGCATTGTACCTATTTGAATGCCCCTACTCAGTAGGGTTGACTTGTGTTTGATTGTTTGACTGTGTTTGAACCTTGAATACCTGCTTTATTTTCTGTTGACTAGTTTATAAGTACTTGTTCTTTATGGCAGTTAGGACTGTGCTCTGTAGAATAGATTAATTTTTTTTTTACTTAATTTAAAAATTTGTTTCTAAAAATAGAATTTGAAAAACTGTTTTACTTAATTTCAAAATCAGTTTTCATTTTCGACTTAGTTTTATTTTTATTTCAAAACTACCCCCTTTAAAAATTAGGGCTTTTTTGAAAATGGACTTAGCTTAGGCCCTAATCCTAGAACTGCATGCACCTATAGACTTAGAAGCCAGCATCTCACAAGCACCTTAGGGTACATTTGGTTGATAACCTAGAAAGGGTTGAGATGCTTAGGTCTTTGCCTTAATTCAAGATGCTTTAAGTCAGTGCATCTGCAGTAATTGGGGCACTAAATACAACTTACATAACAATCTAGTTAAGTGTCAAGTTTAGAAAATCTAACTTGAACAGAAACACTTAACTTGACTAACCCTAGCAAACCCTAGCAAAAACTACTGTTTATAACAGTTAGTAAGTAGCTAATTGGGTTAGACAGGTCCCTACAGAGAAAATTGACTGATTTAGTTTAAATCTAATTATGAATTTGTTCAGTACAGCAAAATCTTAATTTTAAGTATGATTTCCTTTATGCATTTTTTCTGCTATACTCATTTATTTTGATATATGGTAAAGGGGGAGAGATAAGAAAGGAGAGAGTAAAAAGAAAGGAGAGAGTAAAATTAATCTTCTTTTTTCAAAAAGTTTTCAAGTTTTAATTTTCTTAACTCTATTCTTTATTCAAAAAGTTTTCAAAAAATTTTTCTTATCCTTTATTCAAATTTTTGAAAATACTTAAGCTTTTCAAAATTGACTAAAGTACTTAAGTTCTTAAAGCTTTCAAAATTTTTATTTAAGCTTTCAAAATTTTGCTAAGTACTCAAGCCCTTCAAAATTCTCTAACTTAAGCTTGTCAAAAAATTTTTTAGTACTTTAAGCTTGAGTTTCTTAAAACTGTATAAGTACAAGGTTACTAAGTACTTAGGTTTTTCAAAATTATTAAGTACTTAAGTATTTTACTTAAGTTTTCCAAATGTACTAAAGTGTTTCAAAAGTACTTAAGCTTTTTAATCCTACTAAGTACTTAAGCTAACACTTTCAAAACTTTTGAGTACCTTAAAAACTTAAAGACTTCAAACTTTTTAAGTACTCAAAAATTATGCTTCAAAAACTTTCTTATGGACTTTTAACTTAAGTTATTAAATTTCTAAGTAACTAAAACTTCAGTTTTCAAAGTACGAGTAAAGTTTTTTTAACCCCATGAAATTTTAAAAATCTAGGGGGAGATTCCTTCCAGGGGGAGGGAACAAAATTTAACCTTTTTCATGCTTATTTAAACTTAACTTTTTGAACTAGGGTTGCCATAAATCAAAAAGGGGGAGATTGTTGGTGCAGAATGCACCTAGGTCAAACCTGTATTTTGATAATGGCAGCATAGGTCAAAAGTTAAGTCTTACTTGTTTTCTAACAAGTTACTCTAGTGTGTAGGAAAAGCCCTAGCGAAGGACTGCTAGGCACTGGCGAAGGAATGCCAGGGTAAAAAGACCTAGCGAAGGACTGCTAGGCACTGGCGAAGGAATGCCAGGGTCAAAAGCCCTAGCGAAGGACTGCTAGGCACTAGGCGAAGGAAATCTGGGACTGAAGCCCTAGCGAAGGAATGCTAGGCACCGAGCGAAGGGCAGCTCGGCATCCAAGACCTGACAAAGGACCGTCAGGCAAAAGTCCAACCAGAGGAATGGTTGGCATCAGGTAAATTCTCCCGAGAGGAGTAGGTGAGGACGCGTTCCCCGTCGAGGGAACAGTAGGCGTCGGTTCGACCTAAGGCTCCATTTTGGAGACCAAAGTCAGAACCAAGACAGCTAAGGCTGTATAATCTAATAATTTATTATGTTATTGTGTTTTGGACTAACCCTGGATGCAGGACCGAAGGAACGTGTGTCTGCAGCTCAGAAAGCCTCAAAGGAGAGAGGCAATGGCTGAGTAGGGCGCCCGGAGTGTCCCGGGCGCCCCCAAGGTGCATACAAAACAAGTAAAGAGAAAAAGGGTTCGAATAGATGCTGGGTCGGGCGCCCCCGTGCTCCCGGGCGCCCCCGCTGCTCCCGGGAGCCCCCAGAGTCCCGGGCGCCCCCATGCGCATGCCTCAATCCAGAAGCCAGCGAAGCCAGATAAGTGTTTGACCCGGTCAACCCGGGCGCCCCGAGCGCTTCGGGCGCCCCGGTCAACATTTATCCCGAGAAGGAAGGGATCAGACGGCGACCGAGATCCAACCGGATCAAATGCCACGTGGGGGGCGCCCCCGACATCCCGGGCGCCCCCAGGCCCTATATAAGGGACCCTCGACCAAGGCTTCAAGGAATGAATTCATTCAACGCCTCAAAGCTCTTCTGCTCTCGCCCCTTGCTCCGGAAACTCTCCAAATCGAGCCGACGACGTCCTGCTGCCCCGAAATAATCGATCTACTCCAGACGTCGGTAAAAGAGTTATTTTAAAGTTTATTGTACGTAATTCTAATTCTGTAATCTTTTGTAAACGACTTTGCGCCTGATATAGAATTGCCCAAAGTAAACAGTCAACGACCGTGGGCCTTGGAGTAGGAGTCGACACAGGCTCCGAACCAAGTAAAAACGACTGCATCTCTATGTTGTTTTTTATTTTTCGCTGTGCACGTGCTCTTAATTTTCCGAAAGAAAAAATACCGATATTCACCCCCCCTCTATCGGTTCTATCGATCCAACAATATCTCCATTGCTTATAGAGTTTTGTTAACTATACCAGTTACTGTAGCATCAGCAGAAAGAAGTTTTTCTAAACTAAAATTGATAAAATCGCAATTGCGTTCAACTATGTCTCAAGAAAGATTAAATGACTTAGCAATTTTATGCATTGAAAATGAGATGTTAGAAAAACTTGATTTTGAAGATCTTATTTATGATTTTGCTTCTCAAAATGCTAGAAGATCTAGATTTTTTCAATGAATATTTGATTTTTTTTTGTATTTGTAGGTATTGCACTTTTTGAAAAAGCTTGGAAAATATATTTTGTATGGTGTTACACTTTTTGAAGAAACTTGAGAAATATATTTTGTATGATGTTGTACTTTTTGGATAAGATTGGATAATTTATATGATGTTGGACTTTTTGGAGAAATATATTTTATATAGAGTTTATCATATTTTAAATAAAATATATTATTTTTTAAAATTTTCTATTAAACTCTATTCAAATTATATATTAGTAAAAGAATCTTTTAGAATCTCTTTTACAATTTTTTTTTTTGCCTAGGGCCCCCAAAAGTCAGGGTCGGCCCTGGTGACGCCCATCATCTACTGGCACCTCCGCGTTTAATCTCCATAATCGAGAAAAACCAAGACAGTTCGAGATGTTCCAATTTTGAATTGGATGTCCTAATTGATGACGTTTGCTAACATTTCGGAATCGAGAAAAACTTGGGAATCGAGAAAAATCTCAAACCAAGCATGATCATGGATAACCTTAGGCGGATAATCAAAGTTATCCACAATAATCCTGAACCAAACATACCCTTGATGTTTTTTTTTCATTTTTTTCATTTAATACATCATATTTTCGCCTAATTCATTCCTATTAAATTTTTCTCATAATCGTCGACTTTACAGGCAACGCTAGCAGTGAAGATGTCTGATTCCTTTGTCTTGAAATTCTCTCTAGGTGATAATTTCTCGCGGCACTCGGATGATTCCTCCTACAATCAACCTTGGATTTGGACAACAGGAAATCACGAGAGTGATTATGCTCCTGAACTGGAAAGGAAAACAGAAAAACCATTGATGCATAGCTTGATTTTTCTTTGTACACAATTTTGTTAATCTACAGCTAATTGTAAGGGACTAGGCAATCAGAAAAGATATAGATAAAATAAAATGGTTCAAGGAAAAAAATATTACTGGAGTATTTTTGCTTCATTGTTCACTTTAATTCATGAGACTAGCAGAGATTATCTCAGTCATACAGGCTTCAAACAGCATGACCAACTGAAGGACATGTTTGAGAGCCTAACTTAAGGAAAATAAGTGATATAGATTGAGCCTCTTATCTTAGTCTATCTATTAAGTCTATTATTCATCAATCTTTCCAGCTGGGTGAAACTGGAATAGATGCTATGTCAACAAAATTTTTATAGGGTGTGATCCTGTCGCGAAGTGAGGTGGAATCCCAAGAGTAACGTGGTCCCCCACTGATAAGATTTAAAAGTTTTATCTTTTGAAAGTTTGTCAAGTAGTTGTCCAAGTTTTTTGGTTTGTCCGAGTCTTTAGCTTACTGATTTATTTTCGTGCTTTGTGATCCTATTAACTAGGAGATAGGGGTTGAAATAGTCTTTTGTAAAAGCCTATAAATAGGCTCTGTTTTCATTCTTTTAATCAGCAATTTTCACAAGAAGCTGAAGTCCAAATACCTTTCTTCTCCCTTGCCACCGTAGCAAACAACTTCTTTTGTTTTGTTTTTGCGCTTCCCTTGACACGCTAACACTGGTATCAGAGCGAGGTTTGAAAAAGGTTGAGTTGTGTGAATGTTTTTGTGAGAAAAAAATATTTGAGTTTGAGTTCTTTCTGCAGTAGCAGTTTATTATCACGATGACTGACAACTTTGTTCAACCGACAATTCCTCGCTTGGATGGTCACTATGACCATTGGAGCATGTTAATGGAGAACTTCTTGAGATCCAAGGAGTATTGGCAGGTTGTTGAATCTGGAGTAGCAGAGCCAACAACTGGAGAAACGCTGACAAATGCACAAAAAACGGAGTTGGATGCATTGAAGCTGAAGGATCTTAAGGCAAAGAACTATTTTTTCCAAGCCATAGATCGAGCAACCTTGGAGACAATTCTTTGCAAAGAAACATCCAAGGATATTTGGGATTGCATGAAGAAGAAGTATCAAGGGAATGCCAAGGCTAAGATGGTGCAACTTCAAGGTCTTTGGACAGAATTCGAGACTTTACGCATGAAGTCTGGGGAATCTGTTTCAGATTTTTTTTTACAAGAACCATGACAATTGCCAACAAAATGAGGAAATATGGTGAAAAATGCAAGACGTCACCATTGTTTAGAAGATTCTTCGATCAATGACACCAAAATTTAATTTTGTTGTTTGTTCAATAGAAGAGTCAAAAGATATTGATAAACTTACAATTGATGAGTTGCGGAGTTCTTTGTTGGTTCATGAACAAAAACTCAACCAACAAGACAAAGAGGAGCAAGCATTGAAAGTTTCAATAGAAAATTAGTCAACACAAAGAGGAGATAGAAGGCAAGGAAGAGGAAAATTCAAAGCAAGAGGAAGCAATTATCGTGATGGCCAACAACAACGTCACCAGCACCAAGAAAATCAATTTCGTGGAAGAGGAAGAGGAGGTAATCATTCAACAACTTATAAACATAAATTAGCAGATAAGTCCAATGTTGAATGTTATAGATGTCATAAATATGACCATTATCAGTCAGAATGTCGTACTAATCTGAATAAGCAAGATGAAGAAAGATCTAACTTTGTTGAAAAAAAAGAAGAAATCTCTCTCCTAATGGTGTGCCATGTAAATGAAGAAACCCAGCAAAACATGTGGTATCTGGATACTGGTTGCAGCAATCACATGTCTGGAGATAAGATGACATTTTCTGAACTGGATGAATCATTCCGCAACACAGTCAAGTTTGGTGATAACTCTACCATTTCTGTTATGGGAAAAGGAAGGGTAACTATCCAAACCAAAAGAAATTCTTCTCATACAATATCTAATGTTCTTTTTATCCCAGATCTAAAGACCAATCTCCTTAGTATTGGTCAGCTGCAAGAAAAAGGGTATGAGATTTCTATTAAAGAGGGAGTATGCCAAATTTAAGATGCAAAGATGGGTTTAATTGCTCAATTTAATATGACAGCAAACTACATGTTCCCACTCTACTTGAACAATATTACTCATTCATGTTTTTTCGCAAAAGTGAATGATGTTTCATGGCTATGTCATTTTCGTTATGGCCACCTAAACTTTGGTGGATTGAAGACATTGCAGCAGAAACATATGGTAGCTGGACTTCCTCAAATTACTGCTCCTTCTGAAGTTTGTGAAGAATGTGTTGTTAGCAAACAACATAGAAACTATTTTCCAAAAGGAAAATCATGGAGAGCAAAGAAAGCTTTGGAGTTGGTGCATTCCGACTTGTGTGGCCCAATTAATCCATATTCTAATGGAGGTAAGAGATATATAATCACCTTCATTGATGATTTTAGTCGAAAAACTTGGGTATAGTTTTTGGAAGAAAAATCTGAAGCATTTGCAGCTTTTAAGAGCTATAAAGCGCTAGTTGAGAAAGAAACAGATCGTGGTGGAGAATATATCTCACAAGAATTTTCAAATTTTTGTGAAAATCAAGGAATCAAAAGGCAACTAACTGTAGCTTATACTCCTTAACAGAATGGAGTTTGTGAGCGGAAAAACTGCACTATTTTGAATATGGTGCGAAGTCCTTTGGTAAAATGTGGTATTTCAAAAGCTTTTTGGCCTGAAGCAGTCAACTGGAGTATCCATATATTAAACAGAAGTCCTATACTTGCAGTTCAGAATATGACACCAGAAGAAGCATGGAGCAATAAAAAACCAAAGGTAGATTATTTCAGAATTTTTGGATGTATTGTTTATGCTCATATTCCAGATCAGAAGAGGATCAAGCTCGATGACAAGGGAGAATAATGTATATTTCTTGGTGTCAGTGATCATTCAAAAGCTTATAAGCTTTATAATCCTATCACTAAGAAAATTATTATCAACCGTGATGTGGTTTTTGAAGAAGAAAAATTTTGGCAATGGAACAACAACTCTCCTGAAGAACAAATACCTATTAGCTTTGATGGAGTTGATGAAGAGCAGCAATCAACAATAGAAAATAACCAACCACTTTCATCAGAAAATGAAGTAAATATTTCAAGCTTGCCAACATTATTAGAAAGTGAAGAACTACCTCAACGCACTAGAAGAAGACCCGCTTGGATGGCAGACTACGAGGTAACTGGAATTGGTCAATCTGATGATCCACTTACATATTTTGCCCTATTTTCCGATTGTGATCCTACAGTTTTTGAAGAAGCTGTCAAGGAATCAAAATGGCGAAAGGCCATGGATGAAGAAATTAAGGCTATTGAATGGAACAATACATGGGAGTTAACTGATCTTCCAAAAGGGCATAAAACAATTGGGGTCAAGTGGATATACAAGACAAAATTGAAAAAAAATGGTGAAATTGACAAGTACAAAGCACGCTTAGTTGCAAAAGGCTACAAGCAAGAATTTGGTGTTGATTACAAAGAAGTCTTTGCACCAGTTGCAAGACTTGACACAATTAGATTGGTGATAGCATTGACAGCACAAAAATCTTGGCCTATCTTCTAGTTGGATGTTAAATCAGCATTTCTGCATGGTGATCTTCAATAAAAGGCATTTATTGATCAACCGCCTGGTTATATAAGATCTGGATGTGAAAATAAAGTTTATAGACTAAAAAAGGCATTATATGGACTGAAGCAAGCTCCACGTGCTTGGTATAGTCGCATAGATGCATATTTTTCAGAGGAGGGGTTTAAAAAATGTCCATATGAGCATACACTTTTTACAAAGATTGAAGATGGAAGAAAACTGCTCATAGTCTGCTTATATGTGGATAATCTTATTTTTATAGGAAATGATAGTGCCATGATGGCAAAATTTAAAAGATTTATGATGTTTGAATTTGATATGTCTGATCTTGGAAAGATGCATTATTTTTTGGGCATTGAAGTAGTTCAATCAACAGCTGGAATCTTTATTTCCCAAAAGAAGTATGCTCATGAAATTTTGGACAGGTTTCAAATGAAAAATTGCAACTCTGTTAACACTCCTGCTGAAGCAGGATTAAAGCTTGTTCGAAATCCTGAAGGAAGGTTGGCAGCACACTTTATAAGCAAATTGTTGGGAGTTTGATGTATTTAACAGCTACAAGACCTGATATTATGCATGTTGTAAGTCTTATCAGCAGATACATGGAATGTTCAAAGGAGATACATCTTCAAGCCCCCAAGAGAATTTTTAGATACTTGAAAGGAACCATTGAATATGGTTTATTCTACAAGAAGAATGGAAAATCAGATTTAATTGGTTTTACTGACAGTAATTATGCAGGTGATCTCGATGATAGAAAAAGTACCTCGGGATAGATTTTCATGATGAGTTCAGCAGCTATTTCATGGTGTAAAGAAGCAACCAATTGTGACTTTATCCACAACAGAAGCAGAATTTGTAGCTGCAACAGTTTGTGCTTCTCAAGCAATTTGGCTAAAGAAAATACTTGAAGAGTTATATTTCAGTCGAGATGGTGCTATTAAAATTTATTGTGATAATTGTTCAGCTATTAAACTCTCTAAAAATCCCGTCATGCATGGAAGAAGCAAGCACATAGATGTGAGGTTTCATTTTTTAAGGGACTTGACAAAGGATGGAGTAATTGATTTTTACTTTTGCACAAGTGAAGACCAAGTTACTGATTTTATGACCAAGCCATTGAAGTTATCTACATTTCAAAGACTAAGGGAGCTGACTGGAGTATGCGCATTTGATAATTCTTAAACCGAATGTTTTTTTAAAACATTTAGTTTAAGGGAGGGTGATAAGATTTAAAAATTTTATCTTTTGGAAGTTTAGCAAGTAGTTGTCCGAGTTTTTTGGTTTGTCTGAGTCTTTAGCTTACTGATTTATTTTCGTGCTTTGTGATCCTATTAACTAGGAGATAGGGTTGAAACAGTCTTTTGCAAAAGCCTATAAATAGGCTCTATTTTTATTCTTTTAATCAACAATTTTCACAAGAAGTTGTAGTCCAAATACTTTTCTTCTCCCTTGCCACCGTAGCAAACAACTTCTTTTGTTTTGTTTTTGCGCTTCCCTTGACACGCTAACACCCACGTGCTACGAGCTGCTGGTCCGGACTCCGCCCTACGAGAAAATGACCGTTAGCAAACACGCCGAAAAAAATCCCCGACAAGGCCCTGCGACGGTAAAGTCAGTATCCACAAGAATAAAGTAAAGCAATGAAACGGTGGACGAAAGCAAAATGGTGCATACCTGCGGAATGAAACGGGGAGGGGCTTATATAGCAGAGAGAGCTAGCAACTCCTGTTTGCGTCAACCGTCCTCCGGTACCCGAATGAGACAGGGGCATAGGTGTTGTCAGCTCATAGGATGACGTCGATTGGCGCCGCTCAACCTAACACAGATGGGAGGTGGCGTGGTGCAGGGTGTTCGATTATGCCAAAAAAGTACAAAATCGGTGAGGCACCCGCGACGTGTGCTATAACTAGGTAAGGTCAGCACCGACCCCGTACCCCGGCTGCTGGTACCATGCCAGGGAGCAGGTATCATAAGGAAACGGGACAGGTCCTGAGGCGGATCGTCGGCTGGCTGGCCCGAGTGAAATCGGGTCGTTCGAGTAGTATCTGAGAGACGCGAGGCACTCCCCGAGTGAGGGAGCGCTCGAACGTGATCGGTTCATCCAGTGCCGAGTCGCCAGCTTAAGGTACTGGGAGAACGCCGACTGGGACTCGGCAGGGTGTGACCAGGTGGTTTTAGGCTCGGCTGTCGGGGCTTTGTGACGCGGGTTATAGTAGCAGGTGTCTCGGGTGTCCGAGGGGGCCTGCCCCTCGTCGTCTCATTCTGGGACTCGGGGCGAGGTACGTCTTGCCCATCGCTTAGTCGAGCGCTCCGGGCCGAGTGAACCCTGGTAGCCTTGCCCTGCCAACCAGACCCGTCCTCCTGTATATGACGAGTCAACTTAGCCTGAGGTGGTGTCAGACTGGCCGACCGAGCGACATGCGAGCTAGGTCGGGATCAAAGTGAAACAATATAGTTTAAGCCATACACCCACAGATACCGGACTCCTTTTAAATCATGAGGCTGTACAGCGGGTTGATACCGGACTTCTACATCCGAGTGCAACGAGGAATCATCGCAGTTAAACGAATTTCAAGACGAAGGAGTTAGACATCTTCACTGTTGGCGTTGCCCCCAAAGTCAGCAACTACAAGAGAAATTCAATAAGAATGAATTAGGTGTAAATGCGATGTATTAAAAGAATCAAATGAAAAAAAAATCATCAAAGGGTATCAATAAACCACTTATCAGTGTTTGTTTACGGCGCCATCGCAATTGAGAGTGTGAAAATCGATAGCTCTGAGAGAATTTTATAAGTAGCGATTCACCGAATTGGACGATTTGGGAATTATAATTGATAGAATCAATCAACGAGTTTTAAGTTGGGCCAAAATGGTCATGCATATTTTACACGGGGAGATTTCGTTACAAATAACAAAATAACAAAAGAGTTGAAGATGGGGATAGATTTGAGATACCTTGTAAAATATGGGCATAAATGACTCCAAAAGAAAATTTTGGGATATAATTAGGAACTCAGATTAAAATATTAGAGATATTTTAATGAATTATCTCTGAGGGTAAAAAATTTTGCTATAGTAATTGATGGTTCTCTTTTTTCCTCGGCTTGAACTTCTTCTCTCCAAAAAGTTAGATCCGCCTCCCAGCTCGTTAGATCCAACGCCCTAAGATGTAACATAAATTAGAGCTTGGGTCGGCACAGCACATTTAACGCTCAAGTCGGTAATCGATCAGATGAGAAAAGAAAAAGAAAAAGAAAAAGAAGAGTACAATAGAGAAGAGTTACCTTCGCTTGTAGAAAAAGAAAACCAACATATCTTGAAACTATGGTCTAGGAAACTTTATATAACTTGTTAAAAGAAATCTCTACGTGATACCTGACATTGTTTGGCCATTATGCTTCAATGATAAATTAGATAGCAGATAAATTGAATCTGGGATGACCGATTCGGCTCTATAGAAGTTTTCCACCGGTCACCAAGGTAAATCGGGAAGCGCTCGCGGGGGCAGTCTAGAAACCCAGCGTCCCAGAGTTCGCACGCTCTATTTGGAGGAAAAATTCCTACAAAATACGCCGTAGCTGAGGATCGAACCGAGGATGCCTGGGTTAACCACTAACGACCTTACCGTTATACCATAATCCCGGGGCATCCGTTATACTTCAAGATTTCTGTGTTAGTGGAAAATCATACTTGACTATATAAATATTGTAGCAATGATATTGGAGCATCATTGTAGCAACTGTAGCGATGATAGTGTAGTAGATATTATAGTGTACTATAGCAAATAGAATTTATTACTCAGGAGATTAATATGAGTTTCTATAATATTGTACCATTTACCATAACAAACATCAGTAGTGTAGCACTACTGTAGCAGACTGAAACGGTAATGCTTTGGGAGAAGGATATGTTTGTAAAGTAATGATATTGTAGCAGTAGTAGGATATTGTTACTGTATTATCCGAGATTGTGATTGCTCGAGGAGATGAAGTTGATTTTTCTGACTATGGTAAAATCTCAAGCATGTCACTGTAACAATCACTAGCAATTTATTGTAGGGGTTATATTTGCTCGAAGAATAATTTGATGGTTTAAAATAATGTAGTTAGATTACTGTAATAGGTGAGCAATAGATACTATAGCATCCGAGCAACACGCAAGGTACTAAGCCATTGTAACAGAGTACTATAACAGTTGAGCAATATACACTGTAACAGAGTAATGAACTTCCGAGCAATATACGATGTAGTAGAGACACTGTAGCATAACACCGTGGGTGCCGAGCAATATGCAGCTAGCAGTTACTGTATTACTACTGTAGTAGTGTTATTGTAGCAGCGTGGCAATGTGCTGGGATGTATAATCGGATGATTTGGGTACTATAGTAGAGTTATTGTAGCAGTATTGAACTAGATCACTGTATTAGCACGGTAGCAGTGTTACTGTAGCAGACGTGTAATATATTAATCATGTTGTTTTTGGCAAAAATAAGAATAAAAAGATTCATTCGTTTTCAACGTCCTCGTTAATTCATCTCAAAATTAACATGAACATCTATTAATAGCACTATAATATATTAGTCAGATGCATAATAATAACCTGATGATTCGAGAAGAGTAGTAAAGTTAATGTAACAGTACTGTAGTAAAGGACTGTAGCAGTGTATTGTTTGGGAGAAGATTGGCAATCATATGGAAAGTTCAATTCACTCAAAATTCATCTTTCTTTTACCAAATATCCAAAAAATCTTTAAATCACCAAAATATCCTTTAAATTCTTAATGCTTGAATCATTGACACAGTTAATGTATTTGCTGAATTTTGATTATTTAGAAAATAAAATAAAATTTGTTAATTTCATAGTAACTAATTCTACTGGGAGAACAACAAGCCACAAAAGCCAATAACTCAGGTGCGATGTTTTGAACAATTAAATTTGATAGAGACTGATTTGTTCAGAACTGTCTTTGAATATATTTGGTTTAATCTCAAATCTTACATCATCTCCAACTATAAATATTATATTTAATATTATTTTCATATTAAAATAATATACTTTTAATATCAAACACTATTTCAATTCAAATCCAATCATATCATATCACACACAAATTTTTTTTTAAATATTCTATTTTTTCGTATTCATAATTTAATTATTCGCATACATTTATTTTCATAATTTTTTATGATAATTATTATATTTAAAATTAATCTATTTAATATTATTTTATTATGTAATTAGTGATATAATTTATAAAAATAATTATAATTAAAACATATTATAAATAAATTTTTTAATAAATTAGATCTTTATAAATATGCATCATAAAACTAAAATATACTACGAAATACACTTAATTTAAATTTATAATAAATAATTAATATTACTATAAATAATGAAGGAAAATATTAATTAGAAATTATTTTTTATTTATGATATTTCATAATATATATTATATTTGATTTTATTGATTATATGATGTGTGAATGGTGTATTATCATCTTTGATGATACAATATTTCCACACCAAATTTAGTATATGGGTTGAAGAGAAATGATAGATTTTATATCAACTATAGTATTTTAGCGTATAAGTTGGAGATGTCCCTCTCCACAAAAAGCTAGAGAAAAAAATAAAGAAATAATCATGAAGTAGATAAACAAATCTCGTATAAAGAAAATAAAAAATAAACATACTATTCAACAAGGGAAAAAAAGGAAGAAGAGAAATGATACAGTATTCTCATACCAAATTTAGTATAAGAATTTAGTGTATGGGTTGTTGAGAAATGATATAGATTTTATATCAAATATAGTATTTTAGTATATATGTTGGAGATGCCCCCCTCCACATAAAGTAAGAGAAAAAAATAAAGAAATAATCATGAAGTAGATAACCAAATCTTGTATAAAGAAAATAAAAAATAAAAATATTATTCGACAAGGAAAAAAGGAAGAAGATCGCTAAAGTTGATTCGCTCGCCCATCGTCGCCACCAATCTGTCCCAAGTTCAATATGAAAGAGATAAATCACTGGGACTACTAACTCGGATATTGTGGTTTGTGTGTGGGGAGAACAGATACATTAACTTTGTTAAATTTTCATTCCTAAATCTTAAGATGATAATACTCATGTATTAATCATCAGTCTATTCTATAAAAATAAGAAGGCACATGTAAATGTCTGCCTAAGTAAGTTCGATCAATGAGCCCATCATTGCTATCAAAGATATCAAAAGTTAGGGGGACAGAAAAGATGAATTTTTACCACAGCATCCATGCTCTCCTCTATATGAACACAGCACCAAGTGGCCTTCCCTATCATCATCCTCCAAACAATATCACGTTTTCCATTCTTACTTTCACATGAGAAATGAAGTTTCAGTAAAAGCACAGAGAAAAGAATATGCAGTTTAATAAGTTCCAACTGAGTTCATTCTGATGTTGTCGGAACCGGCTTTGTGTTTTCATTGGTGCAATTGAAACAAAAGCTTACGCTGTTTGATCGTTAACTTTAATAATACCATATTAAACTGAGGAGGAGGAACATGGAAAAGGGCAAGTTGCAGGAGCCAATTGGACAGAAAGTGCAACGTCAGAACACTATTATATAGGAGTAGCATTCTTTATTCTTTGTTTGGCTCTCCCATCCGCTCCCTATATCTTCTATTCATTATTTATCACTTCTTTTCATTAATTGTTCCTGTGCTTCTTGGTCTATCAGATCTCTGTTCTTGTTGTATTCAGTAAGCTTTTGGCTTTATGTGGTTTTGCTTTCTAAATTATATGCTTGAATTCAGTTCTTTCTCCGACTAAATCAACAAAAACGAGCATATATATTTAAGCAACTGAGCGAGTGGAGGGAGGAGAAGATGTCCAATCTCACATCTCCCTCCGGCGAAGCTTCTCAGTCGCCGCCGAAACGAGCGAAGAAAAAGAGGAGCCTTCCAGGAAACCCAGGTGTCCTATTTCTTCACATATCATGTTTAGTTTGTTCTCGTTACCTTTTCCTTTAATTTTTGGATTCTATTCGATCGATTCAGACCCAGACGATGAAGTGATAGCTTTGTCACCCAAGGCACTGATGACAATCAACAGGTTCGTGTGTGAGGTCTGCAACAAAGGGTTCCAAAGGGATCAGAACCTGCAGCTGCACAGGAGGGGCCATAACCTGCCGTGGAAGTTGAAACAGAGGGCAGGAGAGGATCAGGCCGTGAGGAAGAAGGTGTACATCTGTCCTGAGGTGTCATGTGTGCACCATGACCCTTCCAGGGCGCTCGGAGACCTCACAGGCATCAAAAAACACTTCTCCAGAAAGCACGGCGAGAAGAAGTGGAAGTGCGACAAGTGCTCCAAGAAGTATGCCGTGCAGTCAGATTGGAAAGCACACAGCAAGATCTGCGGAACGAGGGAGTACAGATGTGACTGTGGAACTCTCTTCTCAAGGCAATTATTACCACTACTAGTGTTTCCCAATATCGGCTCATGCTTAATTACTGTAATTACGTTTGGTACTTTGCAGACGGGACAGCTTTATCACCCACAGAGCATTCTGTGATGTTCTAGCTGAAGAAACTGCAAAAGCCATTACTCCAGTCGGAGATGATCCCCACCAACAGTCGGTCGACTCTCAAGTCATGTCATCTCGTGAACTCCCAGCAGTATTCCAAACCGACATGATCATGAAATTGAAACCCCGGGAGGCTGCCAACCTTACTGGTTCTTCAGAAATGTTCTCATCGCTATATTTCAACATGACGCAGGAAGTGGCACCTGCCGCCTCGACATCCAAGATCCAAACGGAACGCTTCCCTTTAGTAAATCAGCACAAGATCCATCCTCCGTTCTCTGCTTCGTCTCCTTGTTTGTCAGCCACGGGACTGCTCCAAAAGGCAGCTCAAGTGGGTGCCATAATGGGGAAAGCACACCAGCGTGTTGATCAGACGCAGGGGTGTAGCCTTGGGGTTCCCTCTGGTCAGGGAGAAAATTGGAGCGACAACCATTTGCATGGATTGGGAAATAGAGTTGGTGCTTTCGATCATGGAATAGTGCAGCAAGATAGGATTGGGGTTTGTGAAAGAGGCCAGCAGGGATCAGTGGGCAAGAGTGAGAAGGGAAGAGGAAGAGGTGACTGTAACCAATTGACTCTAGATTTGCTGGGGAAGAGGGCTATGTTGGAGTTGGACCCGTCCATGAACGATTCCTCTTCCTATGAGGCTGCACTATAAGAACCATATCGGCATCAGTAAGCTACACAGCTTCAGGGTGGCGATTCATTCGCCCTAGCGCCCCCGTCAATCCGTCTCAGAGTCAACATGGAAGAGATAAATTACAGAGATTACTAAGCCGGATGTTGTAGCTAATGTGTGGGGAGGATGGACACATTAATTTTGATTTAGGCCAATCCACAAAATGACAACATCTACATATTAATCATCCACACAACTTCATGTCCTATGTAGTGGTGTATCATTGTTTATTAAGCCTGACAGAGTTATTATTTGCCTTTTCTTTCTTAAATTTGCTGCTTTTGCAATTCTACTCATGGAATTTGACAACAGTTTGACAAATTATAAACTAATTATTGCTAAAAAGACAAAATTTAGAATATACTTAGTTTTTTTTAAGTACTAATACAAACCAATCGAAATACAACTCGAAATATAATATAAACTGTCCGTACATTAAATGGGAATTGGAAGAGGATACGAGATGGCTTAGCTAGAGCAAAGAAGACAGATATTTACGATATCCATCGGAATAAATTTGGAAATCTACCCGCACAAGACGGGAATCAAAATATAAACTTATTGACTAAGTGATGCATAATAAAACGTTAATTAATTTTAAATCATCAAATTTAATTAATTAATTTGCAGTGTTTTGTATAATTCAATATTGTCATAAGATGGCATAGCCTGACACTAAATGGTTAATGAAAATGATTTGATTATAATGCTGAAGCTTGATTACAATAAACACCATGCATCTTAGGGGCAACACAACTATTTATCAAATCAACGTATTCGTTGGGTTGACGTCTGTCTATTTTGGATGATATTGCACGGGACTATATTAATCAAATTACAATTTGATTAAGGTATTGTTATATGTAGTTAACATTAATTTTTTTCCCTCCATGGCATGGCAGATACAATGTCTCTTTCGTTTGGACCACTACAACTGTAGCCATTCCATCTAGCTCCGTTAACATGGTGAGATTTGTTTGCCTTTAACATCTCCATCAATTCATTTCCGAGAAATAATAAATCACAAAGACTACTATAGAAATAACCATTATAAAAAAGAACCCCTAAATTCCATGATAATATTTCATGTATTAGTCATCCTACACAAAATACTACGGCCGTAGTTAGGGATCGAAATGCGAATATCTGGGATAGCGCATGACTAATCACTCTACCGTTGTACCATAATCCCAGAGACAAAAGATAGGTGCAAGATTAAATAATAATGATAAATAATTTTTCAAATATATTAAATTTAGCGATGGAGAAATACCACTACCGAACTAAAAGTACAACGATATTAGATCCAATCAATTACCGATTTTATAACCAGTCTTTTTAAAAAACACTGCAACAAAACAAAGCAATGAATAATTAAAATTTTTTATTGGGTAAACAAAACATCATTTGGTATATCCTTCCATCATCTTTCATCAACTCATCATACATGCATGTAAAAAATAACACAATTCAATGTTAAAATAAAATGCTTTTATCTGTATAGATAGATCCACAAGGAGACATGAGCTATTATAGATGAAACATGAAAGCCTACGGTGCTCTAAAATTTTTGTCCACAAGCAATCATGAGGGTCTTTAATTTAAGTAATGTAGTTAGCGAGTCCAACATGGTTAATAAATGAGAATGAGCCCGTTCACTTGCAATAGTAGATGTTTGTCGTGCAATTGAATAAACATTCATTATGGCTGACAATTACATAATATATAATTCAATATGAATTCAAAATACCAAAAACTAAAGGCAATATTTCAAATAACTAAAGAAACTAGATTACAGAATGATGCACAATATGCAGTTTACATTAGCAGCTGAACCTTTCTAGCACAACGTGATTAGATTATAGTGTGTATACCTGAGCAAGTCTGGTTGATGAACCAATCATCTTGAAGCAGCTTCAGCAGTCTTTTCTTGTGTGTGTTGGTGGTCGGATGCTACAATGATCGGTGTTGTGCAACGCAATAGCATCCTTGATTTTCTGAAACCGAAGAATTTAAAGGAGATGATAATTCAACTACGTGCTCTGTTGCCACAGAACATAGTATTAAACAAATTCATACAATTCTTCAGCAGCCAACCTTTTTGACAGACGTCTAAAACTCAGAAGAAAAGAAAACAAATAAGAATATGTGGCAAAGAAAATATCCAACCTTTGCTACGGAACATGAAAAAGATTCTAACAACCCATCTGCACTCCGGTATAAATGAAAATACGGAACTACTTTAAAATTTAACCTTTTGCACATTGGCTTGTCCTCGTCATAATGCACCTTGATGAATAGTATCTCTGGATGTTCTTCCACTGTTTTGCAATGTTGAAGCATATTTAACAGGAAAGCAATGTATTTGAAAGAGATCCTTATATTCCACCCAATAAGCAAGATGTTAAATTTATGCATCTAAAAGCATATGCACCTTATAAGTTATAACATAATAGATGTAATAAAAAAAAACATAAACTTGCCAAGTGAACTAAACTTAGGCCAGCGTTACTTCAGTAACAACGATCTACCATCATGGACAATGCGGAAAATGAAGGTCAAGAATAATGAATATGAAACATTAGACTATAAAGGTACCTGACAAATATTTGGTAAGTATACGCTTCAATTTGCTACACATCCAACCCCCTTAGGCTTTTAAGGAGTTAGATATACATTCACAAACTTTTCAGATATACAGAAAGACAGAAAGAGATATAATAACAATACAAAATGCCCAAGTATTTCAGAATTGCAAGGGGAGTATGCAACATTTTATTTACAAGGGAGTAATGTATGTCCACAAGAATAATTGATGAAGCTTTGGCCATATACTGCACATAACAGATATCGGCACTGCTGTTGCTTCAATTATTACAAGTAGGTCGATCTTTTGTCATTTTCAGTTAGAAAAAGAATTTCTATTATTACAGCATATAGTACATAATAGTTGGGAAGTAGTGGATGGGACCAGAATCCAAAAGATAAGCCTCTGTTTAATGTTTTATTCCTTTATCAAAACCCATTGTGGCAACATAATTTGAAGCAACAGGCGGAAATCACATTGTCACATTTAAGCATATATTTTAGTATGGTGAGCTAGAAGATTTCAGACTTCTGATGAGAACATATGATTTCCCAAATCCAGCCATGTTGTTTCTGTGTTAAGTAAGAAACATTATATAAGGCACTACCCATTTGTTGTTCACTAATTTGTGGATATCAAAGATGAGGTTATATATCTCCAAAGTACTATCAACAAAGTGTTGAGGCAATCTGTGGTCCGGAGTGACCAAGTGTTTTGATGTTTGGGCAAAGGGTTTAAGTAAGGTCTCCCTTGTGTATTTGATATGTGTATGTTGAGTGTGCAGGGTGCGCAGGTTACACATATGGACTTAGCTGGACGACCTCGGTACGGTGAAGGGTGGCATGGAGACAAGCTGAAGGCTTGTGTGCACCCGAGGGTCCTTGAAGAGCAGGGACGATGAGCTGAGGGGCGTGGACTTCGAGGCATGCGTGAAGGATGGCATGGAGGCAAACTGGAGGCTTGCGTGCATCCGAGGGACGGGAGTCGAAGATGAAAAGGGCGCGAAGGCAATAGTCGAGGCTGCTGATGAGGAGTCAGTCGAGTCGTGAGGGTACGAGTGCTGTGTGATTGTACTCTGGAAATCCTAGAGTTCGAGTGCTGAGAGAAGTGTACTCGGGAAGGGAAACCATAAGTAGGTGAGTGGGGCAGTCGACTGCCCTTGGGGCAGTTGACTGATAAAACCCACAGAATGTAGTCGACCTGGGACCAGTCGACTGCTCTGGGAGCAATCGACTGGTAGGTGGCTGGTGAGTTAGCTGAAAATTCGAACGTTGGGGTTGCAACGGTTGATTTTCAGTGGCACCAGTCGACTGCCCTGGAAGCAGTTGACTGGTGGCGAGGGTTTCAGCCCGAGTCCTATTTAAAGAGGACTTCGTGTTGGCTGAAAGGTTTGACGAATCTTGTCTTGGTTAAAGACAAGATAGTAGTCTTGGTGCTCAGGGATTGTCGAAGTGCAATGGCGAGGTTTCTCCACCCACAAGGAGCGACAAGAGTTAGCCGGAGGTTATCCGGGGAGTGATCCACCGACGGATTCTTGGATTAGTCACCCTTCGGGGTGGATACCAAGTAAAATCGGTTTGTTAGCGTTGTTTCTTCATTGTTAGTTTTTGTTTTATTGTATATTCCGCTTGCGCAAACTAACAGCGTAGGAAGAACGAATCGAAGATTTGTTATTCACCCCCCCCCCCTCCCCTCTAGCAACGTACAAGATCCAACACAAAGCATGCTTATGTTGAAAAATACAAGTCTGAGATGGGTTGAAGCATTCAAATGTCTTTTGAACTTAAGTTTTTTTTGTGCATAAGACTCGTCAAATAGGATGCGGTATCTATAAAGGTTTACTAGAATGTTATTTAAAAAAGACAGGTCCCCCCCCCCCCCATAGTCGGCCCCACGGACATAGAAGGAGGTAAATTCAGGTATACTGGTGGAAGGTGCATGATTGGGAAACACCAGGTTATCAGTTCACAGGAATTGACCGCTGACTATTACACTAGAAATGTCATGCGTTTACCATTTGTGTTGCGCCCTGGGGCAAACAGAATGTTGTTTAAAGAATTACTTGCTAGTGGATAAACCATGGCCAGTATACATGCATTGTTTTTACACAGTTGGATGGCTCTAAAGCACAAGCCATGAACCAAATTATCATCAATCTAAGAAAGCATGCTTTTGTAATGAGATAAGTCAGCTCTTAGAAGAGAGCTTAAAGGTTTAGGTTTAACTGCAAAGCAATTGAATCACAGAAATTAAATTGTTGATCATTAACAGTTTCAGGGCAGCAAAAAGATACTCTTATAATTAGAAGAGTTTGAAGAATCACTCAAACAAAGATGGACAGAATAAGAAATAAAAACAATAGAGAGAAAGTCGAAATTATATATATTGATGAAAAACTTCGAGAGACGTATTAAGATGGTATGAATATGTACTTAGACGATTAATAAATGTCTAAGTTAGGCGATGTGACATTATGACAAATATGCACAGCAAATGAGGAAGAGGAAGACTAAAAAAATTTAGTTAGCAATAATAAAACAAGATAAATTTTATTTAAATATAGATGAGATATAATAGGGGACAAAACCCAATGGCATAAAAGGATCCATATAGCCAACCCCACCTAGTAGGAAAATGCTTGGTTATTGTTATTGTTATTGTTAAAGAATCACTCATAGATGACATGGAAATTAACAAAAATATCTCACAGTATGCAAAGGAAATTAACAGTTATAACTAAGAGATAATGCAAACTACCCTCGTGTATAATGCTTGACAAGAAGCACGCCATGTGCCATAGAACTTGACAATCACAAGCTTATTACCGGCTTCACCGAGTTCATAAACTGTTCCATGGAATGGATATAGATCATATTGGTCTTGCACTTTTCTCCCACCACATAGGATCACCATCCTCGGCAACAACTACATAAACCTAAGATAAACAACCTAATGTTGACAGAAGAGAAAATTGAGAAAGTAATTTTAATGATGCAGTCAGAAGAGTCATTCGAGAAAACAATTTTAATAATGCGGACAGAAGAATCATTCGGAAAACAATTTTAATATTTTTATTATTTTAATCGAGTTTAGTATTTAGAGTATTTTTTGTTAATTTCTAAATTTGATATTTATGATCTGTCTATATCAGCGTCATATTTTGTTAATTTCTTTCTGTTAGGATTTATGTTAAGAAAATTTCATTTTTGGTAGGATTTCTTTTCTTTCTTTACAAGATAGAAATTGAGGTCCATATATGAGAATTTCTTTCCTTTTTTTCAGTCTTAGAGTCTAGAGTTTATATAAACATTTGTTTGGGTTGATGTAAAAGAGTTTTTTTATTAATGCTATTTTTAGCCCCCGTCTCCTCTTTGGAATAACGAGTTTTCCTTGTTCCTGATATTCTTGCGTGAATCAACATGAATTAAAAGGTCACTTCAGGCATTCGTGCGCGAATCAACAGATTCGATAGTTATCTACTACATCAGTTTGGTATCAGAGCCAAGTCGTTCTTGTGGAATCATGTTGCCAAAAAGACAACAACGTGTTGACGACATCAACAACGTGTACGAACATAATATGGAGCAGCAGGTTCAAGCTATTGACGAACGGATGTCACACATGGTAGGGTTTGTGAAACAACTTGTTGAAAGGATGGTAGTGAGGTTTGAAAACTGAAATAAAATAAATCCGATCCAACACTATCACCGAATAAACTCGGATGTCGAAACAAGTGATGAAGAGGAGGAGAATGTTTTTGATAAAGAGGAAAGAGTTTTTATTTATAAGGAAGATATAGATGATAAGATCGAAATAGTCGGTGATCTAATATGACCATGATGAAGTAGAAGTTGCCAATGAAGTTGGTATGGATCTTCAAATTGAGGAAGAAGCAAAACAAACTGAAGATGCTGATAAGGATGAGTCCCATAGTTCTAATGTGGATGGTATCATCGCACTTAAAGAAAACAGAGAACATTGTGGTATGATTCCCATAACTACCATTGCCTCATGTGATGTGAAGGTTAATAACCTTTGCAAAGTCATTATCTGATAAAGCAGAATCAGATCCTCTTTGGTTTCATCACTTATTTTGAATGCTGTTGGAATATCATCTGAATCGTGTACTGCTAATGATGGACTAAGGATTAGGAAGAAAGTTTCATATTCTCCTGAGACTATAGCATTAGTAAATAGTCGTGATTCAAATTCTCTCGGGTTTATAAAAGTACAAGAACTACATTTTCCCAGCTCTGTCAAGAAAAACATTGAAGTACTTACTCTTGATGTCTCTGATGATAATTACTACCATGATTTAATTGCTCAGAAGTTGAATGTCAGGGTTTCTTCTCAAATTCTTGTCTCAAGGACAGTTGGCAAGGTTTCTTCTGAGATGAAATTACACTTCCCTTTGCCAGACGTTCCTTACTGTGAGGCCTCATCAGACCTATATGATGCGCTAGATCCAAATGGAAATATAACAATCAAGTGGGATGTTATGCAGTGGACTCCAGATGGTTATATGTTGTTGTTGTAACAATATTCAATTTCCAGCAATATCGTCACATCGGAGCACCTGGATAGCCTCTTGGGTAGAGGTGGCAAAAAAGGAGGTCATTTGGTCTATGGTCAGTGTTGGTTCATCGACCATTCGTGTGCTCAAAAACTTCACACTAAACCAGGACCAAGGAACAATGTAGTAGCCTTAGATCGTAATTTATCAGCAGAAGTGCAACAGTGGCTAGGTGATTTTACTGAGTTGATGTCAGATGAACTTCCTCCTGGGCTACCACCTAATCAACAGATTTGAAAGTTGCTTCCAATATTCATGCGTGAATTAATAGAATCAATAGTTATCCGCTGCATCACAACCATAACATAGTAAAAACCATATGCAAAAAACATGAAACTCTCAAATGCCATGGAAGGTATTTCCACTGAAAAAAGCCTAATCAAAAAATAAGAATCATCAAATGCACAATAAGGAGCATTCGTCAATGCACATATATGCATATTGATTACTAAAAGAATGCATAGAATTAAGTGACTAATAGAACTTGTACGAGGTAAGCAGCAAAGCTGAATGAAGAAGTTTCTGCCTACATTTGACAAATTAGTTTTGGGTGTACTTCATTCTACCTCACACTCAGGGAGTCATATAAAATATTATCATGAATGCTGCAAAACGAGACTCATTAATTGCTGTGAACGCTAACTAAATTCAATGTTGGCATTTTAGTACCTTTCTGAATTCTTTCAATGCAATAATTATTATGTTTCCCAACACAGCCATATTTATATTCATACTTAAAACACATGGAAACGTGCATTTGAAATTGTTTGGCTTAGCGCGTTTAAAGTTGTTTGCGTTCTAATCTTTGTTGTTTGTTACTGCCATGAAGCTTTGTTGGGGAATCCGACTGTTACGTACAACCTCAAATAGGTTGCATCAAGAAGCCAAAACTCACATTATTATTAGCATGAAGAAGATCAAACAATAGCGTCATGCTACAACTACTGTACTAGCAGTCCAATGACCTCTCTAATGAAATGATAAAAGAACATTTTATAGAAAATCATCAAATTTGTTGGAAATGGAGAAGCTTTTGCTCCTTGATAAACTACAGCTCATTGTGGTTTTTTTTTTCCTTCCTTTTGGAACTAGATGTTGGAGGAATTTCCGATATGTTACACTAAATTGAAATTACTAAATTAATTTCAACTTATCTCTGTTGAGTGGCCCCGACTGCTTTTTCCCCAAGTGAAGTGGCCGAGTGAGCTCCCGAGCGATATTGCCGAGCGGCCGAGTGAACTCCCGAGCGGCCGAGTGAGGTTCCCGAGTGGCCGAGTGAGCTCCCGAGCGGCCGAGCGAGCTTCCGAGCGGAATGACCGAGTGAGCTCCCGAGCGGCCAAGCGAGCTTCCGAGCGGAATGGCCAAGCGAGCTCCCGAGCGGCCAAGCGAGCTCCCGAGCGGCCAAGCGAGCTCCCGAGCGGAATGGCAGAGCGAGCTCCCGAGCGGCGAGCGGAATGGCCGAGTGAGCTTCCGAGCAGCCGAGCGGAATTCCCGAGTGGAGGCATAACGGAGCACTCGTTGCTCGTGGCGAACTTAAGAAACTTAAGAGGTGTTCGACTGCTGGAGGTTACTGATCTCGTATTAATCAAAATTAATGCATCAGTTACATTTGAGCAAAAATCAATTTGACAAAATGTTGGTTGATCTGCTTGGATAAATTTTGCCCTAACCGGTCGGACATTCGACATGCGCGGGTCGTGCACGCACACGAGTTCACTTGGTTGAGTACAAATCCGGACAATAGATTTGCACCCCCCCCCCCCTCCGCACCCACGCATGAGAGAGAGCATCTCCCCTAGCATTTGTTCACAACTATCATGCTTGTAATACAATATAAACCACACATTTTTCTTTAAAACTCCCAATGTGGGACTAAAATCTCACTCACAAGGGAGTCCTTTTATTCCACTCCTCACTTTCTACTCACTAGAAAGTTCCGATGTGGGACTAAAGTCCTACTACCTCTCTTCCATTCACACTAGATATCCAAGATATCTAACACTAGATACACTCCTACACTCCCTATAAATAGGGATGTAATTTAGCTTTGCCAAAGAATAGAAAGTTGTCTTGTTCTTCCAACAAAACTCGATCTTGAATACTCTTGTCGTCCAATATGATTCCTCTCATAAGAGAAGGGTTTTAGTTCAAATATAAAACCTAACTTTAATCGAGCAGATCGCCGGTGAGGGAATGCGAGAGAGGAAGGATCAGTACCGATGGGATGCTTGCGCGAGCGCTTTAGCGGTTGCGATAACCGGAGTAGTGGAAGAAGAGGGGCCGAGGGAGAAGTGACGCAGAGGAGGAGCCCGAAGAAGAAACCGCTCCTTTCTCTTCATGGTCCTCCTTCCAAGTTGTCGCCGCCTCCGAGTCGCTTCGTGGTCCTCCGAGCAGCTCCGCTGATTTGTTTTATACTAACTTTATATATAAAATTAAAAACAAAATAAATAAAATAAATAATATAAAATATAAAAAATAGAGGTTTAAATAAAGATATAATAAGAATGAAGAATGAAGTAAAAAAAAATAATATAAGTAAAAAATATATATAATACGGATAAATAATAAAATAATAAATATAATAAAGAAAAATATAAAATAAACGATAAATTAGAGATAAATCTCTATTCCAAAAGTTGGCTTTGTGTCCGCTCCCCAGGTAAGGAAACAAAAGTTTTAACTCCCTACTTTTTAGTTTTAACTCCCCAATACATAAATTTACTAATATACCCTTCTTACTTTTCCCGCTTTTGATTTTCCCGCATTTCTTCTCCCGCAGCTTCGTTTTCCCCTGTTTTCTTCCCGACACAATCTCGGCGTCCTTCACCGGCGAAATCAAGCCAGCTTCCTCTCCTCAATTTCCTTCTCCCGCGAGTTCTTGACGACACATTCTCGGCGTCCTTCACCGGCGAAATCAAGCCAGCTTCCTCTTCGGCGTTTCCTTCTTCCCAAATTTCTTGACGACTTAATCTCGTAAACCCTAATCAGCGAAATCAAGGCAAGTCGACCATTTTCCTCTCTCCCATTTCTTCCCGAGACAATGTGAAGCAAGATTATAGCCGTGTAGATCCATCAACCCACCAACGAGGAGACTGAATCAAGCTTTGTCGCCGGAGATAGAGTTGAAGCCAGGCATTTTTTTGTAGATTTTTTATTTATTAGTCGGAACTCTCTAATTATCATCTTTCTTATTTCCCTATTCGTTTAAACAAAGATTAGTAATTGATTAAGTACAACTTCGCCCTATTATGAGTATATTGTTACTATTCCTATGAGATTTCAATTTATCAATACTATTTGCATCATTCTTTAAAAATTTAAGAATTCCTTGATTATAGATAAGTAGTGAGAGGGAGGTAAATAGGCAATTGTTCATGTTTAATGATGATATTAAATTTTTTCTATTATTATTAAATTGAATGTTTATTGTTTGTAAGTAGGCAAATGTTTACTTGATTAATTTTCAGTTTACTTTATGGTCTAAATACTAAAATTGTGTTGGATATTTTGAGTAAGGGTTGAACAGAATCAAAGATGGTGAAGACTAAGAAAGAAGCAAAGAATAACAAAGATGCTAAAGAGATTAACAGTGGGAAAAAAGCTCAATTTCGATGTTCACCTACTTTTTTTAGAGCTGTGATGGATGAAGTGAGACCGAAAATGACTGATAAGCAAAAGGAGAGTATTCAAAACACTCCATTTGGTATATGGCTTAAGATGCCCAAATTGGCGATCAGCAGCTCCAGAGTTGATATAATTTTAAAAAGATTTCAGTTGCAATCTCATTCATTTGTGTTTGGTAAAAATATTGTTATTCCCTTTACATCACCAGAGTTTTCCATTGTTCTTGGCTTACGTTATGCAGGGCAACCAGTTGATTTAGATGTGAATTTGGAGTCTAAATTTGTTGCTCAGTATTTCTCTGGGAAAGTTGGCAACGTGACCAGAAGTGCAATCTATGATAGACTATCCTCTTTAGCTGGATTAGAGAGTAACTCAGATGTGGATGATTTTGTTCGGATGTTTATTTGTTTAGTGTTTAATTGTATCATTTTTCCTGTGGCCAACTACTCAACACCTCGATTCATTATGCCATACATTGATGACCTGACCACCTTCTTTGATTATTCGTGGGGAGATGCGGCTTATAGATTTTTGAGCAATCAAATTTTCAAATATATTGGAAAGGGTGATGTTAGCAGAAAGAAGTATTTAGATGGTTCAACTGTTGGATTGATGGTGAGTTTTTTTAGTATGCTTTTATTATGTTTTGTTCTGTTATACTAATAAATTTATTTATTTAGGGATGGTTATATGAAAGAATACCTTCTCTTGGAGTAGTACGTTCGCTACATACTTTTCCCAGGTTGTTCCGTTGGGCGGAAAGTAAGATACCTAACAAACCTGATTTAGCGGAGAGGTTATTGAATTCCATTGACTATAGTAAAGTAAGTTCATATTTTATAGTAGACATACTCAAATATGATGAATTGTAGTGACCTTTTAATTTTAATTGTGAAAAGGTGTTATCCATTGTACCATTTTCGGATGAAGATATACTGTTTCATCATAGGCGAGCAAGTTTTTCGGTAATATTATCATTAAATAAGTATTTTGTTAAATGAAGTCGAGAAAATATTTATTTGCTATAAGAATCTTGTAATTTTTTCAGGGCTCAGAATGTGTTAAATGTGGTGGATTGATTGCTGGCACAAGTTGGGCCAATACTGAAGCAATGGAGAAAGAGTTTGGTGGTGAGCTACATCCACAGACTGATGATATCAGTGGGTCAGAATACAACAAGAGAGTTGAAGTTAAAGACTCCATTGAAGGTGAAATGGCTGGGTTTGTTGAAGTGCCGGTTGAAAAGAATATAGTAGAGCAATTTGTGTCCTCTATTGCAATGACAGTTAGGACAAGGGCAGACAGAATGAAGAAAAAAAAGGCTGAAATATATGTTATGCCGCCGAGTACAACACCTAAATGTAGGAGGAAGGCAGGCAAAGAGGTGTTAGCATCAATTGTAGACCCAATAGTGCTGGAAGAGGTGTTAGCATCAATTTCTCGTTTATTTATTTATTGTTAGTCGTGTTTCTATTTTATTCTTATGTTCTTAAATCTATCTACATAGGGAGAGACGACTATAGATGTTGCTACAATTGGAAGGGATGCTGTTGCGGATGTGATGAATAAATATAGAGAAACGAGAAATTTTTGTGGATATGAAGAAGCAACTGATGAAGAGCGAGAGATGGTAACAGAATATCTTTCTCGAGATAAGTTAGAGTATGTTAATCTTGTACATGTTTCCTTTTCTAGAATATTAGTCCTTTATAGTGAAATATTATATAAATTTTCAAATTTACAATGTGGTTGTGTGGGAGGAAGATGATGTGGTCCTTGATGGCCTCCAATTCTGTGAATTCTTATTTCGTAATCCAGTTGGATCCCAAATTATTGATTGTTACATGAGAATAATGAGAAAGCAAAGTGTCAAGAAAGGGTTTGAAATTTTTGGCATGGACATGGGTGTTCAGGTTTGTGGTGTTCTTTGACCTTACAAATGAATTCTTTAATTTTTGTTTACAATGAGAAATATGACTCTATTTCTACATGTAGAGAGAAGTCCTTCATAAATTGGAAGGACATAGGAGTAATCGATTGCTGCGGAAGGGAGAGTATGAAGAATTTGTTGGAAAACTTACTTCAGTGACAAGGAATCAATTAAAACATCTCAATGAAGATTTATTTACAAGATGCAGATATATTATTTTCCCCTTGAACTATGGATGGCATTGGTATCTATTATTCTATTCAACAAGAGAAGGCAAATTCAAGACCATGAACTCCAAGCCTCATCCAGCTGCTTTCGGGACAGCCAAAGTTTATGTAAGTTTCATCATTTGTATTTCAATAACTCTTAAAACTTAAATTTCACAGCTGAATCAATATTTGCAGGCTGAATTTTTGGCTGGATACATGAAAAATTTCTCAGGCTTTGACCTTGGTAAAATAATAGTAATGAAAACAAAGTGTCGTCACCAAGGCGAGACACTCGATTGTGGTGTTTTTACTTGTTTGTGGATTGAGTGTCTAGCGCTTGATGATGATGAAATATGGAATTATGAAAAAGAGGTAAAGATGGATGCGTATCGGGCACACATGGCAGCAATTATTCTGTCAGATGAAAATGAAATTATGAAGAAGTAGACTTTTCTAATCTCATGTGATTATGAATTTTGGTGGAAAACGTATATTTGTTGTAAGTTGGTGTATCTGCAGATATTCTCATCTTCATCACCTTTAGCCTATGTAATTATGGTTGTGAGTTGCTGAATGTTATGGAAAGTGGATGTTTTGTTGTTGAAATATGGAAAATATGTGATTATGGATGATTATGGATGTTTTGTTGCTGATTATGGATGATTTGTTGTGGAAAAAATTATGCATGATTATGTGCTAAGTGATGTCAATGTGATCTTATTGGGCATTTCTTTTTCTGATGCATTCGGCATTCTGTTTCATTTCTTACTTGATTTTGATTGCTCTTCACTTGCATTTGATATGATCTGAGATTCAAAGTGTTCAGGTAGAGTATGTATTCTTACTTGCTTTGTGATATATATTCTTCACTTGCTGTGTTGGAGCAGAGTGGGTTTCATAGAAGACAGTTCCTATAAATCTTGAGTATTTGTTGTTGTGTGAGTTCAGTTATGAAACTGAATGTTTGTTCAGTTATGAAAATAAATGTTTGTTCAGTTATGAAACTCATTGTTATGATTTGTGTACTCTTTATGTGCATGACATATGTGGGATATACAAAGGAGATGCTATCAAAATTTCATCCGAAATTGAGTACAGATCAGCAGAAATTGAGTACAGATTGACGAAAATCGAGTACAAGGTTAGGAAACCTATACCTCTCTCATGGTCTTGATGCAAAGTCCATTGTAGTTGAGTCGAAGGTTAGGAAAACAAGATAGGATCATGATATATGCCCTATTATTTGACTATCTAAGAGTTGGCAAGGCCATTGAGATTTTGAGTACAAATTGATACAATCTCGGTACACATTGGCTGAAATCGAGTACAAATCAGCCCAAATTGAGTACATATTGATGAAAATCGAGTACAAGGATAGGAAACCTATACCTCTCTCATGATCTTGATGCAAAGTCCATTGTAGTTAGAGTCCAAGGTTATGAAAACCAAGATAAGATCATAATATATGCCCTATTATTTGACAATCCAAGAGTTGGCAAGGTCATGGGGATTTTGAGTACAAATTGATGCAATCTCGGTACACATTGGCTGAAATCGAGTACAAATCAGCCCAAATTGAGTATAAATTTATGCAAATCGAGTACAAGGTTAGAAAACATATACCTCTCTCATGATCTTGATGCAAAGTCCATTGTAGTTAGAGTCCAAGGTTAGGAAAACCAAGATAGGATCATGAGAGAGGTATCACTTACCTCTCTCATGGTCTTGATGCAAAGTCCATTGTAGTTGAGTCGAAGGTTAGGAAAACAAGATAGGATCATGATATATGCCCTATTATTTGACAATCCAAGAGTTGGCAAGGCCATGGGGATTTTGAGTATAAATTGATGCAATCTCGGTACACATTGGCTGAAATCGAGTACAAATCAGCCCAAATTGAGTATAAATTTATGCAAATCGAGTATAAGGTTAGAAAAGATATACCTCTCTCATGATCTTGATGCAAAGTCTATTGTAGTTAGAGTCCAAGGTTAGGAAAACCAAGATAGGATCATGAGAGAGGTAAGTGATACCTCTCTCATGATCTTGATGCAAAGTCCATTGTAGTTAGAGTCCAAGGTTAGGAAAAAACAAGATAAGATCATAATATATGCCCTATTATTTGACAATCCAAGAGTTGGCAAGGCCATGGGGATTTTGAGTACAAATTGAAGCAATCTCGGTACACATTTGCTGAAATCGAGTACAAATCAGCCCAAATTGAGTATAAATTTATGCAAATCGAGTACAAGGTTAGAAAACATATACCTCTCTCATGATCTTGATGCAAAGCCCATTGTAGTTAGAGTCCAAGGTTAAGAAAACCAAGATAGGATCATGAGAGAGGTAAGTGATACCTCTCTCATGATCTTGATGCAAAGTCCATTGTAGTTAGAGTCCAAGGTTAGGAAAACCAAGATAGGATCATAATATATGCCCTATTATTTGACAATCCAAGAGTTGGCAAGGCCATGGGGATTTTGAGCACAAATTGATGCAATCTCGGTACACATTGGCTGAAATCGAGTACAAATCAGCCCAAATTGAGTATAAATTTATGCAAATCGAGTACAAGATTAGAAAATATATACCTCTCTCATGATCTTGATGCAAAGTCCATTGTAGTTAGAGTCCAAGGTTAGGAAAACCAAGATAGGATCATAATATATGCCCTATTATTTGACAATCCAAGAGTTGGCAAGGCCATGAGGATTTGAGTACAAATTGATGCAATCTCGGTACACATTGGCTGAAATCGAGTACAAATCAGCCCAAATTGAGTATAAATTTATGCAAATCGAGTACAAGGTTAGAAAACATATACCTCTCTCATGATCTTGATGCAAAGTCCATTGTAGTTAGAGTCCAAGGTTAGGAAAACTAAGATAGGATCATGAGAGAGGTATCACTTACCCCTCTCATGGTCTTGATGCAATGTCCATTATAGTTGAGTCGAAGGTTAGGAAAACAAGATAGGATCATGAGAGAGGTATCACTAACCTTGGACTCTAACTACAATGGACTTTGCATCAAGATCATGAGAGAGGTATATGTTTTCTAACCTTGTACTCGATTTACATAAATTTATACCCAATTTGGGCTGATTTGTACTCTATTTCAGGCAATGTGTACCGAGATTGCATCAATTTGTACTCAAAATCCCCATGGCCTTGCCAACTCTTGGATTGTCAAATAATAGGGCATATATCATGATCCTATCTTGGTTTTCCTATCCTCGGACTCTAACTACAATGGACTTTGCATCAAGATCATGAGAGGGGTATATGTTTTCTAACCTTGAACTCGATTTGCATAAATTTATACTCAATTTGGGCTGATTTGTATTCGATTTCAGCCAATGTGTACCGAGATTGCATTAATTTGTACTCAAAATCCCCATGGTCATGCCAACTCTTAGATTGTCAAATAATAGGGAATATATTATGATCCTATCTTGGTTTTCCTAACCTTGGACTCTAACTACAATGGACTTTGCATCAAGATCATGAGAGAGGTATCACTTACCTCTCTCATGATCCTATCTTGGTTTTCCTAACCTTGGACTCTAACTACAATGGACTTTGCATCAAGATCATGAGAGAGGTATCACTTACCTCTCCCATGATCCCATCTTGGTTTTCCTAACCTTGGACTCTAACTACAATGGACTTTGCATCAAGATCATGAGAGAGGTATATGTTTTCTAACCTTGTACTCGATTTGCATAAATTTATACTCAATTTGGGCTGATTTGTACTCGATTTCAGCCAATGTGTACCGAGATTGCATAAATTTGTACTCAAAATCCCCATGGCCTTGCCAACTCTTGGATTGTCAAATAATAGGGCATATATCATGATCCTATCTTGTTTTCCTAACCTTCGACTCAACTACAATGGACTTTGCATCAAGACCATGAGAGATGTTAGAGTCCATGGTTAGAAAACCAAGATAGGATCATAATATATGCCCTATCTTGGTTAGAGTCCAAAGTCCCATCTTGGTTTTCTAACCTCTAATTACAATGGACTTTGCATCAAGATCATGAGAGAGGTATAGATTTCCTAACCTTGTACTCGATTTTCATCAATCTGTACTCAATTTCTGCTGAATTGTACTCGATTTCAGGCAATGTGTACTGAAATTGTATCAATTTGTACTCAAAATCCCCATGGCCTTGCCAACTCTTGGATTGTCAAATAATAGGGCATATATCATGATCCTATCTAGTTTTCCTAACCTTGGACTCTAACTACAATGAACTTTGCATCAAGATCATGAGAGAGGTAAGTGATACTTCTCTCATGATTCTATCTTGGTTATCCTAACCTTGGACTCTAACTACAATGGACTTTGCATCAAGATCATGAGAGAGGTATAGGTTTCGTAATCTTGTACTCGATTTTCATAAATTTGTACTCAATTTGGGCTGATTTGTACTCGATTACAGCCAATGTGTACTGAAATTGTATCAATTTGTACTCAAAATCCCCATGGCCTTGCCAACTCTTGGATAGTCAAATAGTAGGGCATATATCATGATCCTATCTTGGTTTTCTAACCTTGGACTCTAACTACAATGGACTTTGCTTCAAGATCATGAGAGAGGTATAGGTTTCCTAACCTTGTACTCGATTTGCATCAATCCGTACTCAATTTCTGCTGAATTGTACTCGATTTCAGGCAATGTGTACTGAAATTGTATAAATTTGTACTCAAAATCCCCATAGCCTTGCCAACTCTTGGATTGTCAAATAATAGGGCATATATCAATGATCCTATCTTGTTTTCCTAACCTTCAGCTCAACTACAATGGACTTTGCATCAAGATCATGAGAGAGGTATAGGTTTCGTAACCTTGTACTCGATTTTCATCAATTTGTACTCAATTTGGGCTGAATTGTACTCGATTTCAGCAATGTGTACTGAAATTGTATCAATTTGTACTCAAAATCCCCATGGCCTTGCCAACTCTTGGATTGTCAAATAATAGGGCATATATCATGATCCTATCTAGTTTTCCTAACCTTGGACTCTAACTACAATGGACTTTGCATCAAGATCATGAGAGAGATAAGTGATACCTCTCTCATGATCCTATTTTGGTTTCCTAACCTTCGACTCAACTACAATGGACTTTGCATCAAGATCATGAGAGAGGTATAGGTTTCCTAACCTTGTACTCGATTTTCATCAATATGTACTCAATTTCTGCTGATTTGTACTCGATTTCAGCTAATGTGTACTGAAATTGTATCAATTTGTACTCAAAATCTCCATGGCCTTGCCAACTCTTGAATAGTCAAATAGTAGGGCATATATCATGATCCTATCTTGTTTTCCTAACCTTGAACTCAACTACAATGGACTTTGCATCATGATCATGAGAGAGGTATAGGTTTCCTAACCTTGTACTCGATTTTCATCAATCTGTACTCAATTTCTGCTGATTTGTACTCAATTTCGGCTGAAATTCTGACAGCATCTCCTTTGTATATCCCACATATGTCATGCACATAAAGAGTACACAAATCATAATAATGAGTTTTATAACTGAACAAACATTTATTTATTTTCATAACTGAACAAACATTCAGTTTTATAACTGAACTCACACAACAACAACAACAAATACTCAAGATTTATAGGAACTGTCTTCTATGAAACACACTCTGCTCGAACACAGCAAGTGAAGATTTGACAATCAAAAGCATTCAGTTTCATAACTGAACTAGCATTCATGTTCACACTTGAACTAACACAACAACAACAACAAATACGAGTTATTTACCAAAACTATGAAATACAGATATCACACCAAGCTTAAACATCAACTAGTATCAAGCCCACATTACATAGACAGTTCCCGGTACATAAACATCACTAGCATAACATAATATTAAAGGACCATTACACCAAGAGCACGCCCTGAATAATTGCACTTGTTCGAGTACTCCTTCTCTTAGGTACATCCTTGCTTCTTGCTTGTTCTATCATCCTCTTTTTCCTGTAAATTGGAAAATGTATTAGATATCAAATATATGAGTACATGCTCATTAAAAGAAATTTCAGAATACAATGTTTTACTTGTAAATCAAACAGTTCCATACTATTTTCACAAAATAAAAGTAGAGTTAGTTAATGACTTCTTTGCAACTGCGTCGGTTATGACCTCGCCCATGACACCGACCACACTTTGTCACACGTTTTTCGACTTGTGAAGGTACTCTTTGAGTTCTTCTTCTGCCTGGTTGGCTTCGAACAATGGGAGCATTGATTACAAATTGCTGCTCGAGATTGTACTCAGACATGTGACATGTAGGGATCGGATTTAGGATTCCTTTGTAGCTTTCACGATACAACTCTATTTTAAAGTACTTGTCACAGAAATCATATACTGATAATGACTTTGACTCTATTGCTGAACATGCATGTTTGCATAGAAACCTATTAATCTGCCATGCTTTGCACGAACAAGTCCGAGCAGACAAATCAACAACAAATGATTTATTCCCATCCACAACTTCAAAACTCCAACCACATGCCTTGCGCACTATCAAACTACGAGATTCAGCATATGTTTTTGCAAGAGCATTCTCCTTTGATGGACTCAATCTTTTATCCATCTCCATTGTTGCTTCACGTCGTCTGTGCATCATATCCATAATTTGAATCCGTATGTGATCGACCATGGCCACGATAGGAAGAAATCGTGCTGCTTTAACCCAATTATTCCAAGACTCAGCTATGTTATTATTCATGACACCCCACCGATTTCCTAGAAAATATGCATTTGCCCAACTTTCTGGACACGAAGATACTATAAAGTCTTTGGCAAGTGGCATTGACCCTACTATCATGTTAACATATTCTTCAAATTCTTGTGTCGATAGGGCATATGCATCTTTTTTGAAAATAGATGACCAATATTTTTTGTTATGAAGTGGGTACCTTCGCATGACCTACATTCAAATAATAAAAAAATAGTACATAAACTAGTATTATTCAAAAAGCAATATTTTCCTAACACAAATATGTCATTAGCCAAACCTGTTTCAGGAAATTGTTTACCAAATGCCTCAAACAGTAGGCATGATGACTATCTGGGAATATTATCTGAATAGCCTTGATTATCCCAGGATGTCTATCAGAAAAAAAGTGAACTCGTGGAACCCAATATAGGAATGCGAAAGCAGGGCACTTTTAAGTTGGAAACAGAACCATCCCCAATTATTATCATTTTCAGCATCTACAACTGAATATGCTAATGTGAAAAGATCATCATTAGCATCCTTTGCCACAGCAACCAAAATGCATCCTTTGTATTTATTCTTTATGTGAGTGCCATCTAAGAAAACCAAGGGTCTACATCCATTGATAAAACCAATTACACATGTATTGAAGCAGATGAATAACCGTTTAAATTTATTACCACAATGATCAATTTCACACTCGACAAAACTTCCAGGATTAGTTACTTTGATAGCACTACAATACCATCGTAATCTATCATAAGACCCCTCCTCTGCACCATGAATGTCATGCATTGTCAATTCCTTCCCTTTCCAAACTCTGTTGTAATTAAGCTCGACCCCATAATCTCTATGAATATCTTTCAACATTGTGCATGGTCGATACGAGGGCTCTCCCCTCAATCTATCCATCACAACATTGGAAACCCAGGCAGCATCAGCTTTAAGATGTCCTCTACTACGAAGATTGCCATCTCCACAAGTATGTATTAGATTGCATTTTCTAATGCCAAAAAGTTTGTCAGCTTTATGTTTTGAAGCATATATTCTCCAAGAACAGTTGTTTTCGCTACAGACAAGAATAACCTTCTTATTATCATTCTTTTTATACAAAAACGATCGTCTCATAGCAACTGCATAATTTTTAGCACATTTTCGAAATTCTGTAGCATCCTTGAATATCTGGCCCTCTCCACGGATGCAATGACTCCAAGCATCTATGGAATTTCTTACCAAATCCACTTCAAGATAGCCATCATTATTAGTCTGTGTCTCTTCTTCAGTTTCAAACCTTATCAATTTAACAATGAGTATAATATCATTGTAAGCATAAAATAATTATAATTAACCTACTATCCATACACCAAAATTAAAGACTTAACTTTTGGGAGAGTACTTTATGTAATATATTAACAAACCTAAACTAAAATTAAATACTTAACCTTTGGGATGCAATGACTTTACATAATCTCCACGGATGCAATGACTTTACATATGTTCAAGATTCACAAAAAAAAATCACACCCACAATATATTTCCATGATAAATAACTAAACAATCATCAATAATTATACTTTACAACGACATATCAAGCAAATCAAAAAAATAAATTGTATCATCATTAATATCTACATGAAGGAAAAAATCAAGGTAGAAATTTTTTACCTCTCGAGACTGTGGGCACTCATGTGATCTTTTTCCACCGCTCTCATATTAATTATTGTCAATCTCATAGACGTGTAAAGATGTGTCATAATCCGGACATCATCATCTTCATGCAATGTCACATACATATTTTGATGTGGTGCAAGATATTGCAAAAGCACATTTTGTGGAAGAATCTCCTCACATTTTCTTCCAAGATTAACAAACAGCTCCATTAGACTGAAGCCATTAAAAATTGAAATCATATAGATGTCTTCTTTATACTTGCAACTACCCAGAAATGAAAAATTTGAAGATCCAGATCCAGATTCCATTTCTCTAAGAAACTGATCAAAATCTATCACCTGAGTGATTGAGAAATTGCATTGGAAAAGTCTATACATTTTCATAATCAATCATAACACGATATCAATTTAAATAAATTTGACAAATTATATTTAATTTCATAACACAGTATAAATGAGGAATAATATACTCATTCAAATATTATTGGCCTTTATTTATATTCAAATATTAGAAAATTATCTTCATGGAGTGAAACACAATATAATTTATCAGGAATTCCAACTTCCAAAAGAGGAAGATACGATTCATAAAATGAATTTTTGAGATGGAGGTGGATTCTTTCCTGTAGTAGTTGGAGTTGGAGGAGCAACTGTAAGCGATCAAGCCTACACGCGCTATCTCAAGATTTCACCTCCATCTCAAAAAATCCGACCAAAAACCAATAATATATAAATAATGAGATATGTGAAAATTCAATCAAACACATTACGACTAATAGATTAAAAAAGACTATCAAAATTAAAAAAATTTACTCTTTTTTAAGGTAATTGTGTGTCTTCGACTCTGTCTTCGACGGCGACGCTTACTTCACTTTCCTCGTCGGTCATTTGCTCTCGGTTGATATCTCGCTACTCCCGATCGATGGATCTCGATGGGTATGTTCTTGCTTCAGTCTCCTCCTCGGCGTGGATAGGTAGAGCAATGGATTTCACTGGTTAGGGTTTGTTTAGGATGGACATTGTAACGGGAAGAAATAGAGAAGAGGGAAATGGTCGAGCCATCGATTTCCTTGGTTTGGGTTTCTTTAGGATGGAGAATCTGTAGGGAAGAAATGGAGAAGAGGGAAATGAGGAAGACGAGAATGGTGGGAACGCGCTGGTTAGGGTTTTTGCTTTGGATGCATCGTGAACAAATGAGGGAGGCACGCGCTGGTTAGGGTTTTTGCTTTGGATGCATCGTGAACAAATGGGGGAGAAGGTATTGGAGAGAGGGAAAATATTTAATAAGGGTAGATTGGTAAATTTATGTATTAGAGAGTTAAAAAAAAAGTTTAGGGAGTCAAAATTATTATTCCCTTGTCAAGGGAGCTGACATAAAGATAATTTTCTGATTAGGGAGTTTTTAATAAGTCTCCCATTTTCCGGTCAGAGAAATTAAAAACTAAAAAAATTCTCATTGGTACACGGTTTTCCATGCCAATCGGATCTGCCGTTCTCCGTTATTTTATCGAGCAAACCCTATCAAATCTAGAACAATCGACGCCGCCACTGTTCGTGAGAGAGGAGGTCTGATCGAGCTCTGACGAGGGGTTCGCTTCTTTCTCTTTTAGTTTATTTCTCTAATTCCACCTTCTGCTATGTAGATCTGGGTTTCCTGTGCCTTTTGCCGATTACGTTACGGCTTCTCGTTTGAAGTTCACAAGTTATTCTGCGCTTAATACCATTATAACTTTGCAGTTAAAAGTAGAGAATTTTATGGTTGATTTTGCGTGATGACGGAGAGGCACGATCGATGTTGTTAGGGTTGAGTGTTGGCGTTAATTTGGTTTCGTTTGCAATCGATAAGAGTTGCGCTGCGAGCGCAACAGTTTTAAGTTGATCCCTTTGCATTTCTTACTTTAATGAATTACTTAACGCATATTTTTATGGTGAAAATATTCATGCGAGTCTACAATTGATTCATATGTTACTTCTAGATTGAGATTCTCAATCAGTTACTTTGCATCATAACATTTTTTCTGGTGTTTGTTATTATTTTCACTGAACTCTATTCGGCACACTAATTAGTGGGAATGAATTCCATTCAGCTCTCCCTAAACTTGACAGCATGTCTAGAACAGAATAAATTGGGTATATTTTATTTTAGGTTACTCAACCTGAAGACTTGTAAGTATTAGTCTAAGCAAGGATAATAATACAAGTTTTGGAACCACTTTTTTATGTTTATGGGCTTCTATCTGACATTTATGCTGCCATTAATGATGATCATTTTTGCTCCTGAAATGCCTAGATTGAGAAGATGCTGATTTTCAGTTTTTCGTAATGTAAACTATACCGTTCATTTAAGACTAACCTTAATTTCAGTGCAATTCTAAGGGACATTTGTAACATGTAAGCATGTGTAAGGTATTTATTATTCTTGTGATGTTATTTATTAGACATTTTAGTGAACATGAAGAACAATGACTATCATAATTCGGACACTAATTAGTGGGAATGAATTCCATTCAGCTCTCCCTAAACTTGACAGCATGTCTAGAACAGAATAAATTGGGTATATTTTATTTTAGGTTTCTCAACCTGAAGACTTGTAAGTATTAGTCTAAGCGAGGATAATAATACAAGTTTTGGAACCACTTTTTTATGTTTATGGGCTTCTATCTGACATTTATGCTGCCATTAATGATGATCATTTTTGCTCCTGAAATGCCTAGATTGAGAAGATGCTGATTTTCAGTTTTTCGTAATGTAAACTATACCGTTCATTTAAGACTAACCTTAATTTCAGTGGCAATTTCTAAGGGGAGCATTTGTAAGTAACAAATGTGGAAAAAAGGCATGGTGTAAGGGTATTTATTAAATTCTTTGGTGATGTCATATCTTCAAAGCCTTTAGAAAGCAACATTTTAGTTGAAACATGAAGAAGCAATTGTAGTGCACTTCATCAACAATATTTCTATGATTTACACAAAAACTGCTGGATTATTAGTGTCATTATCAGTATCATATGATTATTATTATTTTTCCTGCTGAACTATGAAAAAAGAAGCTAGCATATGTTTACCAAATAAGAGTACACGAACTATTATAGATATAGGTAATGTCCAACAACAAATCGATCATCAACATCCGTAATGGATCCTAATCATTAACATGAATACAACAATCAAACTACTAGACAATGCAACACCAACTATATTAAGTCAACATATCAACTATCAATCAGAACAATGATGAAAAGACTAACTATGATGTAACTACTCGTGCTCCCAAACAACCAACTGAATGTGATTGAACAAAACATGGCGTGACTTGGCTTTACATTTCAAGATTCAATGTTCTAGTCCATCGGTTAGATTGGTCTAAATTGTAACAGGTCTATAGGAAATCAATTAAAGTTAGTTCATTTTATAAAGTGGTAAGAAAATGTAAAATATGATTACGAATTATATGGATTTGTTTAAATAATTTTTATGCTCCAAAGTTCTAAAATTATTTGCATGATGTACATACAGCAATTTTATTATTCTAAATTTCATTGCATTGAGTGACTGTTATATTGGTTTTGATTTGGTAAAATACGAAAGTAATCCCTCCCTTTATATTAATTATTTTTCACAATTTGAGATTTTTTAGTATGTTTATACTAGTTTATATTTCCTATGAGTTTGTTCTTTAACAAGGAGAAACCTAGTTGTTCATGGAAAATATAGTTATTTTGCTTTATCTTTCCGTTTCTTTGCTACAAGTCTATTATGTTTTTTTTCTTTTCTTTTATTGTTGTAAATTTTGACAAGAGTAGACCATTTTCATTTGTCTGGTTTATTTTGTATTTCTTTTAATTCAAGTGCTGGAACAGTTACAGCACATGATTACATTGTGCCTTACATGTTCTTTTTGCCCTTTTAAGTCACTTTTTATTCACACAAGGTTTCATTTATTTTGGTTTCTCAATAGTTATGTGATGTCTTAAAGTATTTCTACTTGAATTTGTATCCATTTTTCTAAAAGAAGAGTTAGATGATTGGTACCAAGCATTTGTGTGCTAAATTCAAATATAACAAAAAAAGATACTAGTTCAAACTATTTATGGATGGCTACATGATCCTATTCTGTCATTCGGCTCGATGCAAGTTTTTATAGCTAGTAATATCAAATTACTATAGTTCATTTTAAATTATCTTTAATATAAGTTTGTTTTGTCTCTCTATCTCTTCAACCTTGAATTGCTTTGACTTGTCCGACTGGAAAATCTATTAGACATACTTATTAAATATTTTCAATTTATCTTAATCTATTTTCTCTCATTTTTTCTACTATTTGCACTACACCTAATTGGCTTTTGATAGTAACCTACACGTACATGTTTATACGTGATTGCCCAATATATTGACTGTAAGAGATGGCTAACTCTATTAGTCTAATAAGTGTTTTCTTTTAGCGGATGAGAAACAAGGAATATCACACAATAATCTATAACTCCTACCAATTTAAATCTAGTCTGGGGGGTGAGAGGAGTTAGGAGAGAGAAGAAACCTGTCTTGTCTTCCTCATTTATTATGTTTAAATTTTAATGGCACATTATATCCTTTTGCATGAAGCGCCATTATGTTAGCCGAGTTGATACAAATTTGTTACACTTTTCAAGGTCGAGAAGTAAGACAGTGTTTTCCCTTTTTTAATTTGGGTATCCATTTGATACTCCCTAAGTTTGAACTCCGTTATGAGATTTTATTTTCTTCATTGTCCTTAGGAGTTCGTGAAAAAAAATTCTTCATTGTACTTTCACCTTTTCTTTTCTTTTGTTAATCATACATTCAGTCAATTAGTCATCCTATTGAACTAAGATTATTCATTTTCTGAGAATTTTCTTAAAAGGTTTAAGTAACAATATTTATTCAAAAGTAAAGATTCTTCAATGTTGGCCATGGAGGTTCCCACAAATGACCAGGATCTCTGCTAATCCTTTATGAAAATCAGTATTTGTAAGAAATTCACACAACATTTGCTGTTCTTGTATCACTAGTACGCTTTTCCAAAACCATAATCAACAAATTGAAATGAATCTGAAAAAAAATCAGATAAAACCAAATTGTCATTTTTAACAGATATTCTGAATTTCTACTCTCCTTCATCCTAACATAATTTTTATAATTTAAATCCTGAAAGTGCCCTTCACTTTGAATTAGAAATTCATTTAGGAATTTCTGTACCATTGAATTGTGTGCTTACAAAGAAGGCTATCTTAATTGATTGTATATTTTGCCATGACATCAGTTTTTTTCTAGCTTTTTGGGTCTATTGCACCGACATGAACTTTTGTGTGGCTATCATGTACCTTCTAAATTGTCATCAATTACCAGTACCAGATATTGAGTGTTGAAATGTAAACTTGGTTTGAAAATTTTTAAAGTGGTGTGGTCTCTTAGGTATTGGGTTGTTAAATTTGACATTTTGAGGAATCAGAGATCATAGTCAATTGTGCCAAAGATTTGAGGTTCATTTTCGCACGGCAAAACATATTTTTGTCTTGCTATGCATGTTATTTAACATGATTCATAGTAGGTAATAGTATTTGGGTTTAAGTTTACTATCTCAGGTGCATTTGTTTCTTTGGAAATTGAAGTCAACTAAGAAGATACTTTAGCATTCAATCTTTCTTGCAAGATACATATTGTTGTTTGGGTGAAGGCACATGGACTAGGTACTTTATTTTTTGTTTGTTCGCCATTCATATAGCCTCTGCTTTATTTGGAAATGAGGATTGCAGCATTGTTAGTGTGATTCTCTTCTTTCAGTAACAGTTTCCTATATGATGATATATCTTTCTGTAAAGGAGGAGAGTTGCGTTAGGTTGCCAACCAATGTTAATCTAAGGCAGATGTTGAATGAATTGATTCATTAAACTATTGTGCTACTACTTGGTTATTCCCGGAAGGAGCACATTTCAAGGTTCAACTTTAATGTCTTGACAAAGACCACTATATCTCTAGAACTCAGGTATAGTGTTAAATATGCAAAAGTTCGCTTTGCAAGGTTCGAATTAGGGGTGTAATCGAACCGAGCTGAGCCGAACAGTAAGAGGCTCGAGTTCAGGCTCGGTTCGTTATTTTTAGGCTCGAGTTCAATTCGAACTTTAGTTCTTAAGCTCGAGTTTGGCTTGTAATAAAATTAAATAGCTCGAGCTCGGCTCGAGTTCGAATTAAACGAGCTTTTTTCGAGCTCGTTTAAAATAATTAACTATAATGATTGATAATATATTATTATATTTATTATTTATTATATATACGAGTCTCTTAACGAATATGTTCACAAGCCTTTTAACGAACACGTTCGCGAGCCTCTAAACAAACATGTTCGCGAACTCGCGAACCAAATACTGTTAAGCTCGAGCTCGCTCGATGATGTTTTCGAGCTCGATTCGTTAACTTAATCGAACGAACTTGAACAAACTATTTTTCGAATCGAGACCCGAATGGCTCGTGAGCGGCTTGGCTCGTTTACACCCCTAGTCTGAATGTAACGTATTAGCAAGGACTGCTACGTCTCCATGAGAACTTGGATGTAGTGTTAAATAGACAAGAGTTCTCACACCATAGGTTGAATAAGAATAAATATTATAGCAAAACTAATAGTCTAAGATTTGGAACATGTAATATAGGAACCCTCACTCTGGTAAAACAATAGAGGTAATAGATTTGATGATTAGGAGAAGAATGAGACTTTTGTGTATATAAGAGATAAAATGGATAGACGAGAAGGCAAAGATGATAAAGAATTCGGTTTTTAAGTTATGGTACACAGAAAGAGTAAAACAAGAAATGAAGTGAGTTTTTTTTAGATAGTTCGTTAAAGGATGGAATTATCAGAGTAGATAGAAAGGGGTATAGAATTATAACTCCCAAGATAGTAGTGACAAAAGAAATTATGAACGTAATTAACATATATACACCTTGTGTATAATTAGATGAAAATACTAAATCAAGATTTTGGGACCACATAGATGAAGTATTACAAAATATTGTACCAAATGAAATGATTTTAATAGAAGACGATCTAAATGAGCATGCTAGAGTGAAAAATGAGGAATACGAGAGGGTGCATGAGGTTATGGGTTTGGAACAAGAAATGAAGAAAGGAAAACTATATTGGATTTTACGATAGCATATGGCTAATATGTTTTTTAAGAAAAGAGAACATTTGATCACGTTCAAAAGTAGGAATAATAAATCGCAAATTGACTTTCTTATCATTAGGAAGAGAGATAGAAAGATTTGTAAAGATTGCAAGTGGGTATATGCCTCAATCATAGTGTATCAATAAAGGAAAATATATACGACTTCTAGAATTAAGTGGTAGAAATTAAAGGATGGAAAGCAAAATATATTTAAGGAGAAAGTAGGAGTACAAACATTAGGTGAAATATATGGTAACTCTAATACGATAAGGGATAAAATGGTATGAAAATTGAAAATAATAGTCAAGAGTGTACTTGGTGAGTCGCCTTATATACCACCAAGTAAGGAATCTTGGTGGTGGAATGAGAAAGTACAAGAGAAAGTGAACGAAAAACAAACATCCTATATGGAATTAAATATTTATAAGAACGAGAAAAACTTTAAAAAATATACAATAGCTAAGAAAGAGACTAAGAAAGCAGTGAATGAAGCAAAGAATGAAAATTTTAAACTATTATATCGAAAATTGGATATAAAAGAAGAGGAAAGAGGCATTTATAGAATAACTAAAGTGAAAGAGAGAAAGACAAGAAATCTTATTCAAATAAGATGTATTAAGGATGAATGCAATAAGGTACTAATAAATAATGGAGAAATAAAATAGCGGTAGAAGAGGTATTTTCATCAATTTTTTAATGGAAGTTTAGGTGACAAACTAAACTTAAATAATTTAAGTAGGTCAAATGAGTATAGAAATTTAAATTTTTATCGTAGGATTCAAACTTCAAAAGTAAAACAGGCTTTAAATGAGATGCAAAATGAAAAAATCGTTGAACCCGATGATATTCCGATAGAGTATGGAAGTGCTTAGAAAACAAGGTATTGAATGACTTATAAAATTATTTAACATGATATTGAAACTGAAAAAATGTTTGATTAATGGAGGGTAAGTACTTTAGTTCCCTTATATAAGAACAAGGGAGAATCAAATTGTGCAGACTATAGGAGTATTAAACTAATAAGTCATTCCATAAAACTTTGAAAAGGAATAATAGAAAAAAAATTAAGGATATAACAATAATCGAAAATTAATTTGGGTTCATGTTTGGAAGGTCGACAATAGAAGCTATATATCTTCTCAGACAACTAATTGAAAAGTATCGAGAGCAAAAATAAGATCTACACATGTATTTATTAACTTAGAAAAGCTTATGATAGAAATCAAATTATATGGAGGATTCTAAAAAGAGAGGTGTTTGCATAACATATATTGAACTAATTAAGGATATGTCTGAGGATGCAACAATTAGAGTGAAGATTTTATGTGGATTAACTGAAGCATTTCGAATATAGATAGGGTTATATTAAGGATCATCTCTAAGTCCCTATCTTTTTACACTAATCATGGACAAACTCACTGGACATATTTAAGACACAATATCGTGGTGGATGTTGTTTGTAGATGATATTATTTTTGTAGATGAAACACGTCAAGGAGTAAATGTTAAACTAAAATCTTGAGAGGAAACACTAAAAGTGAAAGATTTTAGGCTTAGTAAAGACAGATTATATGAAATTTAAGTTTAGCAATATTAGACATAATGAGACAATTGTTAAGATAGGAGACGCAAGTTTTCTAGAACTTAGAGTTTTAAGTATTAAGACCATTTTTGCAAAACGATAGAAAGATTGATAGAGCTGTCTTACATAAAGTACAAGTAGGATGATTGAAATGGAAGAAAACGTCAGTTTTTTTATTTGCTCGTAAAGTATTTCTAAAACTTAAGGGAAGTTCTATAACATGACAATTAGACTTGCTATGTTATATGGCGTTGATTGTTGGATTATGATTCAAGCACATGAGTAGAAGATGAGAGTTGCAAGATGAGGATGTTAAAGTGGATATGTGGACATATGAGGATGGACAAGATAAGAAATGAAAAAACATTTGAGAGAAAGTCGGAGTTGCATCTATTGAGTGAAAACTCTGAGTGACACGTTTAAGATGATACGAACATGTATTTAGACGGTCAATAAATATTCTAGTTAGCTATGACAAATACGTATATCGAGAGTAAGAGGTAGACAAAAAAAAGACTTGGTTAGCAATAATACAATTTATTTAAGTATAGATGATGATATAGTAGAGGATAGAGCCTAATGATGTAGAAGAATCCATATATTCCGTCTCACCTAGTGGGATAAGGTTTGGTTGTAATTGATGGTAGCGGTGGTGTCTGAATCAGAGTATTGGCCATTGGGTGCCTCACATTGGTACAATGTAGATCAAGCGGGATATCATTCATAAATGTGTTTATGTAGCTTTGGACAATCAAACTCTGTTGTTTGTTTCAGTGCTCCAAAGGACACCTAAATTATGTTTCTTAGTGTAAAGAAAGAAGTAGTACTAGTTATAATTTCCGATATGCTTTCAAAATCTTGTAGTTTGTGTACTTTCACTTGTGCTTTATGCATTAAACCAGTAAGAAGCCTTCATGTGATTTCAGATGGTTAGTTGCTTCCCATTCACCTCACCCAAATTCTAGTGTTAATGTGGTTGATTTAGTGGCAACCTGTCTGCGTTCTTGTATTCAACTTATTGTTGTGAATCGCATTTTAGGAGAGCTGAATATATGTTTGTCAACGAAAATTTACTTCAACATTTAAATATTCAAAGCACTTTATTATGATTTAGTACATCATGCACTAGCTCAATGGGTATATTTAACATGTATAAATTAGAACGTTTATGTTTCTACATCAAAGCTTTGTCCTTTAACCCTGTTTGTTTGTGCCCTAAGTTTCTTTAGCTTCTTGTTTCAGATCTTTGAAGTTAGCGAGAGGAATAGATGGCTGCCCATAAAGTCGCACATGCTACACTGAAAGGCCCTAGTGTCGTCAAGGAGATCTGTATTGGCTTGACGCTTGGACTGATGGCTGGTGGCCTCTGGAAGATGCACCACTGGAACGAGCAGAGGAAAACAAGAGCTTTCTACGATATGCTGGAGAAGGGGGAAATTAGCGTAGTTGTTTCAGAAGAGTAACCATCTATTTTTGCTTTCTTCAGGAAAAAAGACCTGCATCCCTGTCTCAGAAGGTTCTGCCCTATGATCGCTCTTGCTTGTCTTGGATTCTAATAATCTTGGAAAATATTGAGCAACCAATAGTTATGCTACGGTGCTTTTCATTGTTTTTAATGTGAATGTTCACTGTTACATTGCCTGTCGTGGTTTTGTTGTTCTAGCAACAGAGCCACTCGCTCCTGAATAAATTAGCTGAACCATGCCATTTTAATGTGTTTCCCTCAAGACTATTGACCTTATAATAGCGAACAAGCAATCTCTTTNTGTTATTTCTGGTGTGCAAACTTTGTCCAAATCATTATGAGTTGTTTTCTTACCGTATCAGTTGGTACACTACATTGCAGCAACTCGATGTGAATCAACATCACACAATTGTTTTGTTTTTCTGGACAATAAATTATATTCATACAAATTACACAATTTCTATACAAATGGAGCCGAATCACCAGCAAAGGATGTTTTTTTACAACATTACTTCAAGAGATTAACAGTCTCATGTTTTACAATACATGTCTCCCATAATATTACTGTCAGATCAAATCTCATTTTCGTCATATCTCCTTGTTTGAAATCCATCTTCTCATCGTATAGGAGACATCGGACGTATTGCATAACAAAGAAGGCACAGTCCACGCTGAAAATAACAAATAGTATTTCAGATTTCAATAAGTGGGGTAATAAAATACTTTGATCATTTTAAAATTTTCAAACTCTTCCTTACTTACTGACCTATGTTCTTGTTGGGGACATTTTTGTCTGACGGAGGGCCATTTGTCCAAGGGATGATGACTTTGTAGATATGGATGAATAGCCGTAAGTTCCTCGCGAGTATATTGTTTAAGTTCTTTTACCTGTCAAATATATTATGAATTTCAATGACATTTTTTATCAAATGATGAACATATATATGAATAAAGGTAGGTAGCTCACCGCTGAGTCAAAATCATGCTTATATTTACGACCACTAGCAAGAGAATTTAAATGAATGAAAGTCATTGCTTCTGTATCCACCGCCAACAAGTGAAAGTGTGTATTATCACTGCACAAAGGTATTAAAATATATCTAAACCCTTGTTCTATCATATCCGTCTTCATCACTTGTTGCATGGAAAACTTTCTTGACGATCTTATTGAAGCCTAAATAGTTGCAAAATCAAAATTATTAATAACCACATCATAATACTAGGTCTTCTACAATCTATTAATTCATACTAATTTACATCACTTACTGTGAAGAAGGTTGAACAATATATTGACTTGTGGTATGACCTACCAGATGTGGATGCTCCCCTAAATAACATTTTACAGAAGGCATCAATGACCTCGCCTTTTGTAAAAACCTCTCCATTGAGGATTTGTAAAAATGAATGCAATTTCAAAGCAAAGGGTGCATCCTCCCAGATAAATTCATTATCCAACCTGCCAAGTTAATTGATAAGATTATATATTAAAGCCCCAAATATATTAACTAAACTATGTTTCATAACTTACTTTAGGTTCTCCAATTTATTTATCACGTAGGCCACTTCTTTATCTTGATTTTTCTTCTTCGACTTCATAAAATGCTTCTTCACAAACTACATCGATACAATTTACACCAAACTAATTAATGACCAAATTCAATAAATTTGACGTAATTAATATGAAAATAAGTCACATACATCAATGCCTTGTTGCCTCATTTTGTATAGTTCGAAGGTCCTTCTTTTCTCCTCCTCTATATCTTCTTCAGACATGACTTCTATTACAGTAATGGTTTCTCTTGCTTCATCCATATCCTCCTCACTAAGTTTTCTTTTCCCTTGTCCATGACATTTGATATTTGTTCCTTTCTCCGCTTCCCCTTATGTAATAGTTGGTGCCATACTGGACTCTCAATTGGAGTATCCCTGTAATCATACCGAGTTCGGTCACGTCCTCTCCTTGTTCTACAAGATACTGGATCAGAAAGAGGACTGACTACAGGATAGCTTTCTTGAGCCTCCATGCCCTTTTTTTCAATAATTGAAAGTAATTCCTTAACCCTTTCATTCAAACATATATTCTCCTCTGTTAGCTCCTTGATTAGGGTGTCTTTAAGAATGCATTCACCACATGATCTTACATCTTCTGTGTCATGTCCTTGTGATATCGCTATTGGCGGTGGAATGTCATCCCCAATCTCAAGGTTCTCAAATAATGTGTTTTCATGTAGGTTAGGAATTATTTCAACAATCACCTGTCAATTACCAAGTACACAAATTTTACTGCCTCTATATCAAACTAACAAAGATAAACTAACATAGATCACAGTTTACAATAATTACCTCTTCGGACCTGATTTGGTTGACAAGGTCCCTCACCCTACTAATATGCGAAGGAATATTCCTCCACTTATTTATTCGGGATCCTTCAACATTGTATGGTTTTTGAATGGGTACATGCTCCAAAAACCATGCCTACATAAAGTTTTCCAGACAATTACATTAATAACAACAAAATATTATAAAATATAATTTAGGTAAATTCTACTCACTGCCAAAAGCCCAGCAAATCCCTTTACGTAAGGGAGGTTTGTGGTTCTCTGGTTTCCTTGACTTGATGAAAATAATTCCCCAATCTTAGGTAATTGGGGAGACAAAAATTTATGGATAGCTTCCACCCAGTTGAATCTACCAAGATTGTCATAATCATCTACTATATCTACAAGCCCTAGAGGGACCTTATATGTACTAGACGAAAATAAAACACAAACAAATATATACAAAATATAAAATTTACAAACTAATAACACATCATCATCTGATTCAACACTTTTAGAATAATGTTTAAGTAAGTCCTCAATTCTTGTTCTGGTAGGTTGTTTTTCTTTTGAGAAGTAAGTACGATAGAGGTCACCCGATGCTTCAGTTGAATTAATAGGGATCGAAACTCCACGGTCCACTATACTCAGTACCAAAGCAACATCTCATCTGGTGAACGCAACCGGTACACCTGAAACAATTAAAATATTTAGTTATCATCAACAATATAGGCTTCAATTTATTTCTCTTTGGGCCTGAAATGAATTCATTTCAGGCCCAACGTGGGCCTGAAATGAATTCATTTCAGGCCTACCTAGGGCCTGAAGTGAATTTCACCTTAAATTCACTCATTTAAATTGATCAAATATCAATCATTTAAGGTCAACTATATCCAAGTTTTATCTTACTATACATACTGTTTATAATTCATAATTAAAACTATTACCTGAGAATTTAAAAACTTGCGAGGTTGAATCCCAACTTTCAAATATATTAACTAAAATTCCCCGGATATGCTGCAATTCTTGAATGTCCAAATAAATACTGAAGGGCGACTCTTTGATCTTCGCAATGTGTTGATCATTTAAAATTTCAAATGCTTCAACAAAATATTTAAAATGGCCTAAAACACTGCACCAATATAATTTTTTCCCAAACTTATCTGAACCCTACAGTTTTTATACATTACAAATTTATTCAGCAAAAATAAGTATAAACAATATCACAAGCAGTGTTTATTCAGCAAAAATAAGTTTAAACAATATCACAAGCAGTGTTTATTCAGCAAAATTAAGTATAAACAATATCACATACCTTGGTGATTAATGCCAATGAAGAAGACGATGAGGAACCACCCACAGACCTTTTTCCTGCCATTATTATGAAAATCAAACCTGCAGAAACCCTAAATCCTACTTTGATAGTGCCGAGCAGTATTAACTTCAACATTAACACTTCAAGCAGCCTCAGGATCACACACTACCACTTTCCTGTATAGGAGCCTAGGTTTTGGTTGGGCGGAGGGATTCGAGGGAGTAGCAAACGACTAAAGCACAACTAGGGCACGCACAATGTCCTCCTTCAACAATACCATTTACGTTTTCGCGGTGAGAGAGAGAATGACCTTGCCATCCGAACCACATATTCTTATTTTACTGCAAAATGGTTCGGATGTCTCGAAAATGGAAATGGAAAAGGTCTTTTGTGGCGCCAAGAGTATAATAGGAAGTTCACTTAAAGGGCTGCGCCCTTTGGTAAAATAGAAACCATGGGACGCCCTTTGGTAATTTCGTATTGTTACGTACGCCCTTTGGTAAATTGCCCTATGTTTTTCATAGTTAGTAAAATCTCCTCTTATGACATTGGATTATCTATCAAAATTTACTTGTACTTCTCGATTTATTCCGATAATCGTTAAACTTTCAAACCAAATTGATTAATTATTTTTAGAATTAATGGAATAAGTACAAAATAGATACCTTATTAAAAAAACAACCTATAATTTGTTTTTTGATATTTTAACCCTAAAGAAAGTCAACGTTACCGTAGCAATTATAGAATATTATTACGATGCTAAAAGTAATCGATCATCACTTGACTTACCTTCTCTTCTCGATCACTTGCTCGTGTTGTCTAGCTCCCAAGAAACTAAACATATTGACCTCGACTTAGTCTCATAAAATATATTTTATTCATGGTATCTAGAGAAGTAAAAAGAAAAAAAAACGAATACTAAATATAAAAATATTCAGGTGATGGAATAATATTCTTGTTTAAAAATTCACAAATCACGTTGACATGATTTCTAATATTTATTTATAATTTTAATGATAGTCAAAACTCCGGCTACTTTTGGATGGAGTGAGACGAAATTAAGTTTATTAATGAAAAAGAAAGACAGGAAAGAGTGAGAAAAAGGATCAGGAATTTCCTTATTTAAGAAGGAGAAAAGGTTCTAACTTCTATGCTATTATGTTTGAGCGAAAAAAAAGAAGAAGATAAGATTGAAACAAACATTAATATTTGAGTTCATGTCCCCTTTCTTACACCTTTATGTAAGAAAATCTTTATTTTTCATGAATAAGAAAAGTTAAGATTTATCCATCCCAATCTTTCATTTCCTTCAACTCACTCTTTTCCAAACAAAATTTAAAATTCCTTTCCCTAATCACCTCCTCCCAAACAAACCCAAAGTTAGATATCTTATTTATCTGTTAAACTAAGAGATTCACTTTATAGATTAATTGTGCTACGACGAATAAAATTAGACAAGGTGATATTTATGATAGAACTTGAATTTTCTCCTAACCGCATGAATTCTAAAAATAAAATAAGAATTCTAAGGAGAAAAGATAAGACATATAATAATAGATCTATTGTTTCTTCGAATTATGGCATGACAAGAATAAAATAATATAAACTGAATGACAAGGAACCTGATTGAAGAGCCATCGTCCTTGTCGTAACGTCGTCGGCTTGATCCATGTGGAAGAAGATGTAGCGGAAGGAAGAAGGAGGATCTTCCAACAGGCTTAGGTTTGACGGCGTCGTAAAGTTTCTTGTCAATGGGGAACAAGAAATTAGGTCATAAAAATCACCTAAACCCTTGGAGACCTCTCCTTTATATAGCAATCCAATCTGTTATCAGCTCATAGATAATAACAGATTGGTCTAAAGGGTTCTATACATTGAACCCGCATCCAATAATCCGAAACTCAATAAACATAAGTTAGATCACTTCAAGGGCTCAGATTGTATTTACTTGTGCAACTTACAAATAAACCCACCTAATAGAGATAATAATAATAATATCCAACAATCTCCCACTTGGGCTATATGTGAGTTGTATAGTAAATACAAGCAAAACTTTAGTTGATATCAAACTTTATGGGTACAAGATATCCCTTTAAACAATCTGGTCCATTAACTTCATTGGTATAGGAATAAAAAGGTCATAGCTAATGTATATGATCGCAACAAGCCCCAACAGTAATCACAATACCAATGTCATTAACGACATAGATCAAGATGAGATGTATAGAGTTGAAATTACATGAAATGTGATCAGTACATGTCAATTTCCAACTGGTCCAAAGCGACTCAAAAGAGTCTGATCATATTTGCAAACACCTTATGCTAAACTGCAACAGCAAATCATGATCCAAACTTTATGATTCCAAAAGGAATCTGTATCATATTACAAACACCAAATGCTAAACAGCAGTAGTAAATCATGATATCGTATTCAGAGCGTCAAACAAATATATGAACTCCCATTATTATTTTTGAACTTTAGGTACATACAATAATCAAAATAAAAAATGTTTGCCTTTATTAACATAGAGCAATAAAATAAATACAGACTCCCACTAGATGAGTTCTTCTTCCATAAGAAGAACTCCCATATCCACAACATGCGCATGAAACACCTTGGGCACCAAGCCTTTGGTAAGTGGATCGGCCAACATGGAATCTGTGCTGATGTGCTCTACCATAATCTGACGACTCTGAACTCTCTCTTTAACCGCTAGAAACTTAATGTCGATGTGCTTGGGCTTCGACGAACTGCGGTTGTTCTTGGCATAAAGTTCTGCAGCTTTATTATCACAGTAGATCCTCAGTGGCTTGTCAATGCCATCAACGATATGCAATGCTATGATGAAGTTCCGCAGCCAAATCCCGTGATTGGATGCTTCATAGTATGCTACCAATTCCGCCTTCATAGTAGAAGTAGCTACTAGCGTCTGCTTGACGCTTTTCCAAGATATAGCCCCTCCAGCAAGCATGAAGATATAGCCTGAAGTGGACCTCCTGCTATCTAAGCATCCAGCAAAATCGGAGTCTGAATAACCAATCACCTCTAGATGATCTGACCTCCGATACGTGAGCATGTGTCTTTTAGTTCTTTGCAAATACCGCATCACTCTTTTAATTGCTTTTCAGTGCGCCGGTCTTGGGTTATTAACATATCTGCCTAACATCCCAACTACAAATGTTATATCTGGTCGAGTGCAAACTTGTGCATACATGAGACTTCCCACTGTTGATGCATATGGGAATTGTTCCATCTCCTTTATTTCAAGTTCAAGTCGTGGACACTGCTGCAAACTGAACTTGTCACCTCTTGACACAGGTGTGTCACCAGGTGTACAGTTCTGCATGTCATACCTTATAAGCACCTTCTCAATATAAGCTTGTTGTGAAAGTCCAAGAATGCCTCTTGATTGATCACGACAGATCTGAATGCCTAGAACAAAAGATGCTTCACCAAGATCTTTCATTTCAAATTTACCAGATAGAAATGACTTGGTTTCATGCAGTAGACCCTTATTATTGCTCGCAAGCAATATATCATCCACGTACAAAACAAGTATAACAAACTTGCTCCCACTGAACTTGACATATATGCACTGATCAACGAGGTTCTCTCTAAATCCAAATGAGGTAACCACTTGATCAAATTTCTGGTACCATTGACGGGATGCTTGCTTTAAATCATAAATGGACTTCTTTAATCTACATACTAGGTACTTTGAGTATGAGGACTCAAAGTTCTCCGGTTGCAACATATATAGACTCCTCTATGTCTCCATTGAGGAATGCAGTCTTTACGTCCATTTGATGTAGCTCCAAATCAAAATGAGCTACAAGTGTCATGATTACCCTAAGGGAGTCTTTCGTCGACACAGGTGAGAAAGTCTCCTTATAATCGATGTCTTCCTTTTGAGTGAATCCCTTGGCAACAAGACGAGCCTTATACCTTTCGATATTGCCCTTCGAATCTCGCTTGGTTTTAAATATCCATTTACAACCAACGGGTTTCGAACCTTCAAGCAATTCGACAAGTTCCCAAACGTCATTGTCTGCCATAGACTTCAACTCTTCTTGCATGGCGTTAATCCACCTTTCAGGGTTAGAGCATTATTTGACTTCTTGGAAAGATGTAGGATCACTTTCCAACCCTATATCAAACTCATGCTCTTGGAGATAAACATAATCACGAGAATTCGTGCTTCTCCGTTCCCTTGTGGATCGCTTTAAAGGCACTTGTGTTTGAGGTGGTTGAGGTACTTGCTCATCAATATGAGGCAATACTTCAATTTCAGTGGTAGGCTCCTCCAATTGCATTGGAGATGTCATGGGAATATCTTGGTTCACTACGCTCACTGGATGTGCAATATCCATAATGTGTGGTATGATAACCATACCACCACTGATTGCACTAGTAGTGCCAATAGGAGGATTGCCAACGCTTTCCTCAAAATATACTTCCCTGACTTTATCGTTCCCACTGTCCTCAATAAACTTGGTGTTTCCCGTTTCGAAGAAGGATCTATTAGATAGATCATAAAATTTATACCTCTTTGATCTCTCAGAGTAACCTACAAAATTGCAGCTAACAGTTCTCGAGTCCAGTTTCTTTTCATTAGGCTTGTAAGGCCTAGCCTCAGCTGGTCAACCCCAGACGTGTAAATGCCTAATGCTAGGCTTTCTACCCGTCCACATCTCGAATGGGGTTTTAGTTACTGTCTTACAAGGTACTCTATTGAGAAGGTAAACTGCAGTCTTGAGTGCCTCACCCCACAAAGACTCCGGTAGAGAAGTGAAAGTCATCATACTTCTCACCATGTCTTTTAGGGTGTGATTGCGACGCTTAGCTACACCATTCTGACTGGGTGTACCAGGCATGGTATACTGAGGTACAATCCCACACTCAGCAAGGTAATTTGCAAAAGGTTCTGGACGTTGTTCACCTGATCCATCATATCGACCGTAATATTCTCCTCCACGGTCGGATTGGACGGCTTTAATTTTCTTACCTAGTTGAAGTTCAACTTCGGCTTTGAAAATTTTGAACATGTCCAAAGATTGCGACTTCTCATGAATAAGGTACAAATAGCCAAATCTAGAATAGTCGTCTATGAAGCTAATAAAATATGTGTGTCCATTCCAAGATGCCTTAGGGAATGGTCCACAAATGTCCGTATGTATTAGCTCCAAAACGTCACTACAACGGCTAGCCCCTTTGTTCCTTTTGTTAGTTGTCTTCCCCTTAACACACTCTATGCAGACATCAAAGTCTGACATGTCAAGGGAATCAAGAATTCCATGTGACATTAACCTTTCTAGGCATTGTTTGGATATATGTCCTAAACGCCTATGCCACAACATAGAAGAATTCTCGTTGGTCAATTTACGTTTCGTACCTATACTAAGCATTATTACGTTGTCAATTGTAGGAGTAATGGTGTTTAATTTATAAAGCTTATCAACCAAGGAACCATTACCAATCAAAATTGAATTAAAGAAAATACTAAACATTTCATTTCCAAATGAACAAGAATAACCTGATTTGTCCAAACAAAAAATCGAAATTAAGTTTCGTCTGAAAGACGGTACAATGAATGTATTTTCCAAATCCAAATAGATACCAGTTCCTAAATAAAGCCTAAAAACACCAATAGACTCGACTACAGCCATCCTTCCATTCCCCGTATAGATGTATCTTTCACCATCAAGCGGAAGTCGGCTCCTAAGACAACCTTGCATAGTGACACTTATGTGAGTAGTAGCACCAGTATCTATCCACCAAGTGTCAGTGGGTACAATAGCTAAATTGACTTCTGAACTAACAAAGTTGAGAAGTTTGTCTCCAGAATCTGCAGTTTGCTTTCCTTTTCCTTTGTTATTGATCCTCTTTCGCTTCTTGCTCGTACTTTGAGAATCAAATGCTAAGTGAGCACTTTCAAATGTCTCTATAATGTACTCTCTTATGTTTCTTTTACCACTGTGCCGCATGGTTACCAACTTCGTAAGAAGTGTAGTAATCTCGACCCTTTCATTTGAGGTGAATCGGTCTGCCAGTTGGTTAAGGAAACTCCTAGCATCTTCACTCTCTGTTATTGAGCCCTTTATTTGTGCCGGTATGGAAAGGTTCATGATGCTTAGACTCGTGCGATTTGATTTCTCCCACAGCTGAAATTCAGCCCTTTGCTCTATAGTGCTAGCACTGGTCAAAGGTGCAGGACGATCCTTCCTTAATGCATAGTCCAAGTTCATGCAACATAAGACTACTATCACGTATTCTTTCCATTCAGCAAAATTCGAACCAGTTAGTGTTGGGATGTTATTAATATTGGCAGTTACAGATTGCACTGAAATTAAAAAAAATTATTTAAGCTCACGATTTAACTAAAGCCAAGAATATATATATATATAATAACATTATGCAAATAAATAAAATTTTAAATGCATTTAAATGGGCTCCTTATGAGATACCAAATACAACATTGTATTTTAGTGTAGATTAAAATATAATTTGTTAGCGGTACTCTCTGATATAACTCAACCTTTAATTAGCCACACAATGTGTCTTCCTTTGGGCCGACCCATTGTGCGCATAATATGACACTTTATATGAGTTATATATTGGTCCATAGCTTACAACAACTTTAATCTGCCACGCAATATGCCTTCCTTTGGGCCGATATATTTTGTGCATGATCAGAACAAAAAAATAAATTTTGTTCAATAGTTATAAACTATCTTAAACATATATCTGACATAAAAGTAATCTTCCTTTGGGTCGATTACTCTTAGCATAGATATACGTCTATCAATACAAAATACACTAAATCTACTTAAGGTGCCTTCCTTTGGGCCGACACAATAGTTCAACTTAGTAGCACATTGTATAGATAGACTCAAGAAAATTCTAGATATTTTAACCGAACAGATAATTTCTTTATCAACCTTAATAATTCTAAAAGTAGATTTATAAATCGATTGATACCATATAATAATTAATTAGTTTACCCAATTAATTATCGCAATCAATTTAAAAGTCTACTATATGTAATTATATAATGATATATAGAACTCTCCTTTAAAAATTAAAGTTTTTTTATGGTTCTATAATTAAATAATATTAAAAAAATATTATTTAATCTCTTTATCATTATGCATTAAAATATATATATATATATATATATATAATGTATTAGTTATAGATATATATATATATAATTCAGAAACAGTTAGTTTTTTTTAATTCATTCTTTGAAACAGTTTTTTTCCCTTTTAACGCGAAAGAAAAAAAATTGTTTCCTATGAAAGAACTTTTCATCCATTGTACAAAAAATTAAAAAATTTTAATCGATATAATTCCTAATTCATCTTATCACAAATTTAAGATGATAATCGATTAAAATAAATTTGTACAATCAATTAAATTAAATTTATTATGTTCATAATTTTAGACTTGCTAATCGATTGACTCGATTGATTGACCAAGTCAATCGATTAAACCATCATAATTTAATCTAAAAAAATTAGGTTAAACCTGACGGGTTTTTTTTCCGACGTTTTCATTTTTCACATAAAATATGAAAAACTTAAAAAACAAGTCTATCTTAGAATTTTTCTTTTACATGATTTTCGACGATAAAAATTATATTATACTAGGAAAACTTAATCTAGCATACATACAATAAATCGTCGAAAAAAAACTTAAACTTTATCGCCATAAAAATGAAGAAACAAAGCCAAGGCTCTGATACCAATTGATAGAACTTGGGTTTTCTCCTAACCGCGAATTGTAAAAATAAAATAAGAATTCTAAGGAGAAAAGACAAGACATATAATAATAGATCTATTGTTTCTTCGAATTATGACATGACAAGAATAAAATAATATAAACTAAATGACAAGGAACCTGATTGAAGAGTCATCGTCCTTGTCGTAGTATCGTCGGCTTGATCCCTGTGGAAGAAGATGTAGCGGAAGGAAGAAGGAGGATCTTCCAACAGGCTTAGGTTTGACGGCGTCGTAAAATTTCATGTCAATGGGGAATAAGAAACTAGGTCATAAAAATCACCTAAACCCTTGGGGACCTCTCCTTTATATAGCAATCCAATATGTTATCAGCCCATAGATAATAACAGATTGGTCTAAAGGGTTCTATACATTGAACTCGCATCCAATAATCCGAACCCCAATAAACATAAGTTAGATCACTTTAAGGGCTCAGATTGTATTTACTTGTGCAACTTATAAATAAACCCACCTAATAAAGATAGTAATAATAATATCCAACAATTTATTTATTTTAAACCATAAAATTTATTGAATCAACAAGTTTTTCAAATACTCAAATCAATGAATCATACACCTCATTATTTTTTCCAACTCATATTTCTGTTTCACGGAGGAAGGAAAAGGATATTTTAAAAAATTGTGAATGTAATTTGATAATTTTAAAAAGTAGAGTATGTGATTTGAGAATTTGAAAATTTTCAAATGTTTGGTTTAATAAATTTGTATTTTAAATGCATTCATATCTATTTTATTTGGGAGGTTATAATGTTCATTTATTTAGAAAATTTATTTATTTAAATATACGTTCAATTTTAAATTTAGAGGATATGTCAATTTATTATGGAAAATTCAAATATTCATTTTCATGTCTTGTTTGATTACATATTTTACAAAATCATTCTTATCATTACTACCTTTATTGAAAATGACAACTAAAAAGAAGTATTATAGAATCAAAAACCAAAAAAAATAAATCAAAAGATACAATATTTAGAGAATAATAACAAGAAACAACCACTCCTCAAAAAGATAAATAATATAGAAAAATAATAATTAAAAAAATAAAGTGTGTTGGTGCATTAGTGATTAAATGATAAAAAATATGGACAAGTGAATTGAACCGTGTCCAAATTTTTTTCATTATTTTATTTAGATTGGACCATTCGATCCAACTCTGGTCTAATGTCAATTTAGAATCTAATTGAACCGAGCCACACGGTTTGCCATGTTCAGAACGTTGGCCATGACAAATATGGACAAGTGAATTATGAGCATAAGTTGTAGGACCACACTTCTTCGATTTTGGGTGAATATCATTGATTCATGACAACTTTGAAGAGAATAATAACATGATTTAGTCGATTGGATACACGACATGGCTACGCGTTGAGTTGATCGATCCAACCGATATCGTGTGGGACAAATCAATCTATGAGAGATTGCTCGAAGACGCGTTGAAGTGTATTTGACCATTAATTTCAACGATACTATTTGAATGAGACAATTTGGTCTTTAGGTGTACCCTAGCAAATACAAATTGTTATCGACTTATCGTCATCATTTTGGATTCTTGAATGACAACAAATTATGGTGGCGGGGACGAATATTTGAATAGAATGATAAGTAAATTCGCAATTTAGAAGGGGTGGGGGTTGATAATAGTGTCTTGCGTGATTAATTAGGGTAGGTTGGTTGTCTTATTGTTCCCATGTTGAGATGATTTATATCATATCCAATTTTTATTTTAAATATTATTTATTTTCACTTGTTTTATCATAATATATTTTTCCCTTTCTTTCTTGGGAAAATTTGAGAAAACTCTCTAATCTCAAACTCACCTTTGCATGCAGTTCTCATCTCAAAATTTCTTTGCATGCACTCCCTGATAGGATTGACAAGATAATTTTGTGTGTTATTTTTTTTATCAGTATAAAAGAGTAAAAATTCATTATACATTATAAAGATTTGAGTATAAATTATTTGAGATTGAGTACTAATTTAAGAAATTGAGTATTATTTGAAAAAAAATTGAGTAAACATTGTTTCAGTATATAGTAAAAATTTCAGTATACATTATAAAAATTTAAGTATGAATTGATTTAGATTGAGTATTGTTTGAAGAAATTTGAGTATAAAATTTAGAAATTTGAGTATATGAGGTTGAATCAAGATCATAATGGAGGGGCAACCGCATCAAGATTTTCACATGAGGGGTCACCGAAACTTTATACTTAAATTTCTTAAATTAATACTCAATCTCAAACAATTTATACTCAAATCTTTACAATGTATACTGAGTTTTCACTCTTTTATACTCAATTCCATCAGGGAATGAATGCAAAGAATTTTAAGTGGGGACTGCATGCAAAGGTGAATTTGGGATTCGAAAGTTTTCTCTAATTAACCATTTTTCTTTCCTTTTATTTCTCTTCCAATTATTTCTCTTGGTTTTTTTCCCATTCTCTCTCGTGTGTGTTTCTTCATCATTCTTTTTCCCTTTCCCTCATTGCTTTCTTAGTAGAATAAAAGCCCCGGATAGGATGCCATACCCTTTAATAATAAGTCAGGGATTTATATTTTAAAATTCAACTACGGTGTATTATTAGGGTTTGTTCTCCTTAAGGGGTAGCGAACCTAAAAATGTTGGTTGTTAGGATGAGTCTTCATGTGTACTTTCCTAATTTATCCTAGTAGCTGATAGAAAATTTTCATAAGACTGAGTCAGTCATCTCATATTTGACATTACCTGACTTGATTAATCCTTTTTTTCTTAGTACAATAACATTCAATTTATCTTAATAGAAATTTTAATTGGCTTTTGTAAAATCTAAAGAGCCTTTAAAAAAATTCTTTTATTATTTTGTATCAATTAAAAAAACAAATCTTTAATTTACTATATTTTTCGGGAACAAAGGCTGATGTTAACATACTTGGGTTTTAACCTGGGTCCATTTTAGGGTTTGGGAAAAAAACTCATATATTTAATATTCTTTTCATAAATTTAACCATTTTAGCCCGGGGATCTTTTTCCCCATGATTAGTCCGAGGATTTATTATATATTTACAATTTTTATCATCGATTGATTAGCTATGATAGATTATAATTTCTAGCACTGCCACCAAAAATCTCAACTTTCGGATATACATATCTTAGATCATTGAAAAATAATGTTTCATGAGATAAATATTAGGTCAATGAGAAAGATAAGGAGTTGAATCTCAACTTTTCGATATATATGTGTTGTTTTCCTTGCACATTACTTTTGATTAATGCGGAGAAAATAGCCAGAGTAATTCACATCCATCTTTCAATTTCTAATCTTAATCTAAAGAACTTTGATTAAATATTTATGACTTGCTTGATCTAATCTATATCTCATTTAGACAAAATTACCAAATTTTGGAAGATAATTTTGAAATTAATTAACCTAATTCCATCGCAAAAGGGCATCATTAGTTAGCTTAACCTACTAAGTTGGTCTAAGCCCTTGATATCTTAATTAAGCTACTGTTAGAGGTAGTCACATCTACTACTCCAAACCAAACCACATTCACAAACAATTTAACTTTTCCAAATTGAGGTTGCATAATTGACACATCTTTCATTCTCCGATTATTTTGTATATATCTTGTGTTGCATATTAGATCACATATATTGTGTCTTTTGAGATCAATATTTACAAATTTAGCTTGACCATGAAGTATCTTCACATCAAATTATATGTGAGATTATAACGAAGTTTGGCAATGGGGATCGAGGTGTGAGGTACAAGATTAGAATAGTAATTCGCGCCATAACTTGACCCTAGTAATGGACCTTGAAGACTAGATCCAAGCTCACTCCGTGATATCGGGTCCATCACTCACTCAATATTCCATGTCCTAGAGTCGGGCCTCTAGCTAAAGTTTTCTAGAACTCTATCACTTTTGTAAGGCCATTAAGAACATGATCTCTATGATTCAAACACCAACCATTTAATGTCCTATGCTCTAAAGTCCTTCAATCCCCACTAATTAAAGTTCAATCACTCATTCTAGGTCGCCGAACCATTAAGCTAAATACAACTCTATCTTATCAATTTTATCAAGCTCCTCACAAATATCGGTCCTAGTCTAGTATGCCAAAGTAATCGGGTAACCACACTTAAAAGTAATTCTTAATTAATCATAAATTATTTAAGAAACTTTTCCATGCTTTGGTTGACACAAGTTTGGTCGACCTAAAGTTTGTATATTTAAAGGTTCTAAGGAAATGATGTAGAGGCAGTGTCTATCACTATAGTTAATGGGAATGAAATGAATAGTTATCTTGCTAAAAAGGAGAGACAGTCAAGAATCATAAATAGTCATTGAAAATCAAATTATCACAAAAGATAAAGAGAATATATAATCTTAGGGACCACGCCATTGTAGATGATACAATGGACGATAAGATGGTAATGTACTATAGATCTTTTTCCGAGACCATCTATTAATGAGAGTGTCTTGCATTGGATTATCTTTATAAAACAGAGTCTTAAGCAATGATAAAATTATTATCGTGTGATGTTTGAGAGTCTAAACTTTGAGTACTTATAATTTTTGACTCGAGTTTAATCACTCGGCCTTTGATATATTAAATTGAAGATCATTCAGGGATCTACAATTGGTTAACACCTTTTCGGTGGAACCCACAATAGCCCAAGTCTTGAGCCCAAAAATGTCATTTAAGGTATTTTATGTGGCTCTGAAAATTTTGTCTTTTCGGTTAGGGTTATGTTCATCTTTTTTATATTTTAGGATTTTGAGTATATTTAAACAAATATTTAATTGATGTAAAGGCAATATCTTTTGTTTTGAATCAATTTATTTCAATTAAATCTCTAGAGATTTCGTCTTTGACAATTTCTTATTTCTTCTCTGAAATCCCTCCAAAGTAATTACTATTCTAGTTGTCATCATCGTGTGATCTTATGGTCACGAATTCGAGCTGTGAAAATAACCTCTAGTTGCGTACAGTAAGCTGGACCACATTGGTTCAATTTTCACTTTCTCTTTCTCTCTTTCAAACAATGCAAGGACACAGTTCAAACAGTGTCAACGAGAGGAGAAAATGCTGAGATTCTACTGGTCCATTCATGTACAGGCCACCATTGACTCAAATGGCACCACTACTACATCACACTCAAATAATGCAGGGGAGTTTCAGAGCTCCATGGTGCAGAAAAGTCCAAGGATCTATGGCAAAGCTTGAAAAGGAGCATTAAAAAAGGGTCACTAATTCATGGTTTGTGTACCAAGTGACTTGCAGGCAGTGTAAGATCACATACATAAAAAGTTAAAGGAGATCATGATCCATAAAGGAACATGAGTTGTGGCCATCCTGAGTGAGACATAGGAGATGCTTTACTACTGCAATCAGCACTTTCATTCTCCATAAGATGCCCAAGTTCAGATTTGAAATGAAATGAAATGAAAATAATGCAAGTTTCAGACCATTGCAGCCCTATTTGTTTATGGATACTTGTTGTTTTCAGTACAATGGCGACTAACCGAAAGGAGATGATGAAATCTTGAAATAGTTGATCAAGCACTGCATGTTCATCTGTTCCACTGAGTCTCTTTTCCTCTCTATCACTTACTTCTTCCTACAAAGTAGGAATCTTCCTTCTGCACCACCCATATTGGTGCCCAAATCAGACTTCTCAACTTCCTATGTCCTTATTGTTTACTTTATCAAAATGCATGTAGAACTTACATACATCTTTAATTTTAGGTTGTATAAAAAGCTATAATCCTCCTATATCACGAGACTTGATCTTTTACTATATCCTCATGTACATTTAAATAAATTTTATTTTATTTTATTATTATTAGTCAAGTATTCTTTAGTGTCTCACTTCCTCAATTAATATATGTATTTGTCATAATCTCACATCGCCTAATTGAAAATTTTATTAGTCACATGAGTACATGTTTGTACTATATATTCATATTCGCATGTCTGCACATTCACTTTGGCATTCTAATCTCTCCGCGACTTTTCTACTCTTGTGTTTGCTTCATAGCCAACATGAAATTTTATATAATATAAGAGGTCTAACCGTCATTTTATAAAGCTTCCTGTGAAGCTTTAGAGGTATCTTACGATCACAATAAACACTTGAATTCTCTTTGATTTCAACCATTCGACTTGTATTTTATATAAGATATCTCTATCAATCCCTCAATCCTTTTACAAAAATATTCTACATATATGCTTAAAATTTTTAGTTACAAATAATTCATCATCTCCTATCTTAATAATTATCTTGTTGCGTCTACTACGTACTACTAAATTTAAATTTCATATATTTTATCATTACTCTATTAAACTTATATAAACTCTTTAACTTCCAATCTCTACAACTCTTTTGCTCTTGTGCTTGTGTCATAGCCAATATGCAACTTCATATAACATAGTAGGTATAATCGTCATTTTATAAAATTTTTTTTTAAGTTTTAGAAGTACCTTATGATCATAAAGAACACTTGATGCCTCTTTCATTTCAATCATCATACTACTACTCTATATAAAACATATTCTATCATCTTTTGCAAAAAATAATTTTGCATACTTAAAATTTTTAGTTATAATAATTTATTATCTCATATCTTAACAATTATCTTGACGCGTCTATTGCTACTAAACCTTTACATTTTAATGTCTTCCACTAAATTCGAACTTAACATTTACCTCTTCACAAGTCTTATCAACTAAAATAATGTCATCGGTAAACACTAATGTAGTAATGTGTGTTAATTTGCTTTGTGTGTGCAGTTTGAAACATTGTTGTGAGGCATCTGATGATTGAAGTTTGGAAATAATCAAGTCCACTAGATGCAGAAAGATGGACTAAAAGAAGAAATAGGACATTGATGACAACAGAAACTCAAAGGAAGTCAAAAGGAGTGAAAAAATGTATGTGTTTTAATTTGAATCCTAAAATAAACCAAAACATTCAGTTTATCTTGTTTCTTAAATAAGGTTCAAATATACACTCCTTAAAATTGTAAAAGAAATTCTATCAAGTTAAAGTAGTCAATTTGATCAAGTATCAATGAAATTCTTGGATTAGCTTGGCATCCACTAGAACAGTGATATTTGGCAAAAGAATGTCTCAGTCTTATCCAAAGGGAAGGGAAGTAATGTGATACAATCCATTGAATACTGTTTTCTAACAAAGAAAATGATCATCTTTTAGAAGGTTTCCCCACTTTATTTTTGTGGTCCATTCAAGAACCGAAAGAGCTAATTCAGAACAGACTTCAATCTCATCCTTGAACATTTGATTTTAATCTATCTTTATGATGATATTATGCTTATCGAGTTTATCGAAAATGGCTTGAAACTCTTTAGAGAAGTAAATAGAGATAGAGCAGATGAAAATTTTAAAAGAAACATTGCTACTTGCAGAGATTAGTGGAGGTACATCCAAAAGCTTTATCTTGCTAAATGGGTTTGGGCTTTGATTACTACACATATAGAAGCCCATTGGGCCGGAGCTCTAAGCTTTTTCGAATCGGTCCATTATAAGCATAGGTGTGAATTGGGCGCGGTCACTTGCGAGTCGGGACAACTCGCCCCGATTTAGGTTGTGCTAGAATATAGGATTTAACTAATTGCATTTCTCATTTTTGTGCTTTTAGTTGTATTTTGATGCTTGAATGATCCATTTAATTACATTTTTGTCAATATAAGTCTATGCTTTGTACCCTTTTGCTTGCACTTGTACCGAATCTACCGTGTTGAAAATAACTTTTCGATTTCCTAGTATATGTTTATGTTTAAGTAATTGGAATCGGTTGTAAGTTTTATAAGGAGGTTTAATTTTCAATTCTTCAATCTAAGCCAACACCAAATATTGGTCGACTCACTTTCATAAAGAGTGGTCCAAGACAACATTTGAAGATCGCAAACCATTCTAAAGCCACTTGCAACTCGATATTGACTCAAGTCGAGTCCAAATCTATTGTTCCAATTTCATCTCTTTAACATAGCCAATTTCTCAAGACTAGTATACTCGGAAATTGGCACGAGGTCAACATGTGACTAGGTTTGTTATCCTAGCTCAAATTTTAAAAACCGAAATAACTCACACGCTTAAGTAGATTGTTAAATGATAATTGATCATTTTAACTACCTTATCAAACAATGAAACTCATGAAAAACTAAACGAGATTGATCATTCTTAACATTTCAAGCCCTTCTAGTGGTCAAAATACTCAAGTCCAAGATAACAATAGCTTACTAATCTACATACATGTTAAACTAAATTTTTTTAATTTGGAGCTAAACTATCTTTAAAAAGATCCACTCAAAGTAATTTAGTTTGATCCTTGAACGTACTAAGAGCTCATTCTGGTGTTGGATATCTATAATCATTAGTCAATATTGATACACATCTCTAACGCATAATTTTTAGATCTCTAACTATCACGTATTTTACAGAATTTTTTCCTCCAAATAGGGCGCGAATCCTGAGACGCTGTGCTTTTAGACCGCCCGCCGCGAGCACTTCCTGATTTACCCTAGCGGCCGATGAAAAACTTTCATGTGACCGGACGAGTCACCCGAGGTTTGATGTTACCCAATCTCATTAATCAGTCTAATACATAATTTTTATCCTTTTTCAACTAAGCTTCGAATCAACATGTAATCATACAATATCTCTAAGACTCAAATAAAATGTTTACAAAATAACGATTAGACTTACTATATATTTTATATGAAATTGAATATTGATCTATAATCCAAGCACATGAATAGAAGATGAGAGTGGTAAAAATAAATATGTTAAGGTGGATATATATCAACACGACATATAAGGATGGATAGGATTAAAAAAAATGAAAATATCAAAGAGAAAAGTCAATTATACCAATTGAGGAAAAATTTCAAAAGACATATTTAAAATGATATGAACATGCACTTGGACTACTACTAAATATTTTAATCAGGTGATGTAAAATTCAAGGGCGATCCTGAGAAAATTTAGGTTCCGAGCGAAACTATAAATTTAGCTATTTGGGTCTACCGTCTTACATTAACGTGAAAAATTAAATATATATTTAAAAACTAATTTATATTATAATCAAAGTAAATCAAAATATATAATTGAAGAAACTACACATTAGAGAACATTTTACCTAATTTCTCAAAATAATTTAATTAATAATCGATATTATTTAAAATGAACTATTCTTGTATTTATTTTTGAGTTAAGTCATCATATGCTTAAGTCATTCAATCTCGCTTAACTCATTATAGTTCTCAATTATGATTTCAATAATTTTAATTTGAGAAGCTCCTTTCAGCTGTTGTTATGGTCACAGGAATAATTAGTAAAATTTGATAGAAAAAAAGATTTAAAAGAGAAAGAGGAATTATCTCACAAGCAAAGATCTGAGGGAGAGGGATCAGAGAGGGAGGGCATTACGGCGGTGAAGAGGGTTTCTATCCTAGTTTTGTCGTTCATTTGGAGGTTAGAGAGAGAGAGATGAAGAGGAAAAAATAAATTAAAAAAAATTAAAAATAAACTGATTTTGTAGAAATATTGATTTCTAAAATGAAATGAAAAAACCTTAACGTGTGTGTGTGTGTGTGTGGGGCCTTGGGCAGTGCCCTGTCAGCAGATAAAAAATTTTTAGTTAGCAATAGTAAAATAAAATAAAAAATTGTTTATATAAATGATCAATAAAACAATTAAAAGTATCCATATAACAGCGAGACCGGTTGTTATTGTTGTATTACTCTATCTTAATCCATTCACCAAAGAGCTTCAAGTACTTCTTCTTCTTACTCTCCATTGGCACCACTTTATCTCCGTCACCATGTCTAATTGTCATGAATTCATCCTCATCATCTTCTTGTCGCTTCATCTTCCTCTTGAAACGACTAAGCTCATCTTTGGGTGCCTTGTCGTCTTCTTTTCCATCGTTCTCTGCGTGCTGAATCGTGTCGATCAAGCAGTAGGTCCGTCGGAGCCCGTTCCGGTCGTCGACGCACCGGTAGAACGCCACTGTATCCTTGGCGCGCAGTCGCTTCTCTTTGACAAATCTATTCCAGCCTTTGGTGAACACGAAGCTCTGGCTGCTCTTCCAGTAGCAGTAACGAAATGCCCACCGTCGCCCGTCTTTGTCCACGAACTCGATCGACAATTCCTCTTGTGCCGGCGGGGCCGCGTGAGAAAAGTGCTGCATCGCGTGCTTCTTGGGGATCACCAACCTGTAAATTAATTAAGCAATCACCATGAACATATATACATCGATTCTCTGATATTGAGAGTACTGATTCATGTAGATTTGATTTGATTTGATGGACGACCTGTTTAGCTTGCCGACGTCGCTCGGAGTTAGCTCCTTGGCGAACATCTCCGCCACCATCACGCCCTCGCTGCCATGGCAAGCCTTCGTAGCGGCGGCATTGTGCCGCGCCGTCATGCCTCCTCCGTAGCAGGCCGAACCATCGATGTCGGTGGAGGTTGACGGCCACGAGCCGCCAGAGCAGTTGGAGCAAGTGCCTTCCCTTGGCTTTGGAGCCATGATAAACTGATCAATGCAACTTTAATTTCTAATCAATTGCAGAGAATAAAAACCAGAGCCGCCGTCTTTACGTATCCGAATGGAATCACAAACTTTGTGATAATTAGGAGGTGAAGAAGAAGATATTTGAGAGGAGAGGAGAGGAGAGGAGACGAGAGGTGCATGGGAAAGTTGGTTTGGAGGACTAATTAGGGGATGATTTTGGCAAGAGGACCCTAAATTTAGGTGATTAATTAGCAGGAGTTAGCTAGATTGTGATAAGTTAGTTGTTGTCGCCTGGATTCAGACAGCAACATTCAGGACAAAAAGAAAATAGGATGGAATTTAGTTAGATTTTTTATATTTGAGGAAGGTGTACCGTCGGTTGATTAGCAACAACTCAGGTGAACTAACGGCACGGTGGGTGGCGCTGCTTTTAGTGAAAAATTTTAAATTCAACGGTCCAAGGTATATATATATATATATTTTGCCCGATTAGTATTGGAAAAAAATAATTATTCAGGTTAGATAATATCGAATCTGTAATCCCGGACCTATGAAAGTTTCTCACTGTTCGTCAAAATAAATCTGAAAGTATCGTGGTAGGTGGTCTAGAAGTTCAACATTTCACTGTTGTATAGGGATCTATAGGCAAAAATAATTAAAAATCGCAACGGAAATAATAGATCCCACAAGCAATCCATGTGAATGAAAACTCACACAAAGTTAATTTATAAATTCTTATCGTATAAGTATACCTTTGGCGCGTGCCCTTCGCTTATCCCACTTGTCCGATGTATGCCCGATCTCTTGCACGTTTAAGTATCCGTGCCACTATGCATATCCACAAGAACACGATCTCTCAAGGTTCGAAGAAGAATTGCCTTTGTGGTATTAGCCATAAGAGGAGATTCACAAAACAAAAAAGGAAAGGGAGAAGAGGGATTTCGGTCAAGAGAAGGAAGGGAAGAAAAAATGACAAGTTTTATATCCAAATAATAAGAAAAACTCTTTTATACTCATCCCATAAATATGAAGAGTTTTTTTTCCCTTTAGCTTCCCTTCATTAATATCAATAAAAACTCAATTAGAGCATATTTTCTCATGTGACTCTTCAACTTTTTTTCATCCAATGAAGAGAAACTTTTCATCTTCCTTTAGTTTTAATTTATTAAACATTTTAATGAATTAAGATCTTATTTAAATGTGGTTGAGTCTAATCTAAATGAGTCAAACTCAAATTAGATCTCAATCCCATAATCCAATTAGATTTACTTGAGTCTAACTTAATTAATCCAATTCGGATCAAATCTTAGTCAAACTAAGATCAATTAATCTCCAAAGCATCGTGTCCTTAGTATGTGACCCAATAGGTTCTCATAACGTTGGCAATGTGTCTAAACCGTTTTAGACACATAAGCAATGAGCGACATCTAGCAATGAATCATTGCAACCTAAGTGACGAGAAAATCGAGTTCCGACTTAATCTCCATAACTATGACAATATATGACATTGTCATTCTATCCTTGATATCTAGATTGACCAATGAGGCATAGACTATGTTATCCTCGATCAATCTTTGTGTTTCTTGATCCCCGAGTACACTCACTCAAACAAATGAGTTCAATATCTCATATTTGTTGATGCAGTCTGACCCTGATTGTTGTTTGGTGTTGACACCGATTTTAGTTTAGGTTGATGAGATGATTATGATTGGGTTTAAGTCCTGGTCGTGGACTAGGCATACCTAGTGGGACTAGGTTTGATGAAATCCTAACTTGGAGGGTTAGGTATGAGAAAATCCTAGCTTGGAGGGCTAGGTGTGGAAAATCCTAACCTGGAGGGTTAGGTGTAGAAAATCCTAGCTTGGAGGGCTAGGTGTGGAAAAGTCATAACCTGGAGGGTTAGGTGTGAAAAATCCTAGCTTGGAGGGCTAGGTGTGGAAAAGTCCTAACTTGGAGGGTTGGTTGAAAAGTCCTAGCTTGGAGGGCTAGGTGAAAAGTCCTAACTTGGAGAGTTAGGTGAAAAGTCCCAACTTGGAGGGTTAGTCGAAAAGTCCTAGCCTGGAGGGTTAGGTTGATGAAATCCCGGCTTAGAGGGCCAGGTCCTAGCTTGGAGGGCTAGGTTGATGAATCCCAGCTTGGAGGGCCAGGTCCTAGCTTGAAGGGCTAGGTTGAAGTCCCAGTGAGTGAAGCTGGGCATGGAGTCTTAGTCCGAGGGATCAAGCACGAGTCGGAGATGGGCCGGAGGCTGGTTCTCTCGACTAAGAGTGGGTTTGGCCTTGCCCGGATCGGTCTGGTGACCGATCAGGAAAGTTGGCATGAAGTTCCTTCTTAGATCGGTCTGGTGACCGATCCAGCGATGTCTGATCGGTCTGGTGACCGATCAGGGAGCTTCCAATAACTTTGGCAAACCTACTGATCGGCTCCTGATCGGTCTGGTGACCGATCAGGGAGAAACTGTGACCAATCAGACTGAACGATCAACTCTCGCGAGGTTTCTCACCCTGACCGATCAGGCTGGAGCCTGATCGGTCTTGGGATCAGCCTGATCGGTCTGGTGACCGATCAGCCTGATCGGTCTGGTGACCGATCAGCCTGATCGGTCTGGGTGACCGATCAGCCTGATCGGTCTGGTGACCGATCAGCCAGTGGATTCCGGGCGGGATTGTGGCAAGCTGATTTCCGGATCGGTTTGGTGACCGATCTGGTGACCGGTCAGGGTGACCGATCATACGAGCTTGCGATCCCAAGTTTCTCACTGGGGACCGATCAGGTTGGAGCCTGATCGGTCTAGGATAGTCCTGATCGGTCCGGTGACCGATCACTTTAATTCAAACGCGTTGTCAGACGCTCTGATCGCGCCTGCTTTCACTGATTCGCTATTGATGTCACTTTGATCTTCTCTGCTATTACTGATATAAGTTTGATTTCATTTGCTAAACCTCTGATTGAGTGTGCAGGTGACAGGGATGGATTCAAACACTCAAGGAGAGTCAATGGAGGCCTTTCTTTGGAGCAGGTTTGTCCATTTGTCATCTCAGGTTGCAACGGCTGGAGCTGCTGACTGGAGCTTGGTTGAGGGAAGCTCAGGGAGTTCAGGGAGAGCTCAGTGGTAGCTGGCGTTGGCAGGTGAGCAGGTGGAGGCTGCAGTGAGGTGGTGACCTGGTGATCGGTGAGCTGGGACTTAAGCGCTTGGTGGCGAAGGAGTCCTAGCGAATTCAAAGAGACTACTCTGCGACATCTTGTGTGCTTGCAACAACTATGTTTTCATCTTGAGCAAGCAACTATGATCCTTGAAGTAACCTTCCGTTACTTGGGCACTTGGGAGAAGAGAAACAAGAAGCTTGAGTCCATCAGCGAGAAGACACGAAGAGGAGAGTCTTGCATGAGATCTGCGTTGGGTGGAGCTCAGAGAAGTTTGCTTGTGTTATTGTGGTTCTAAGTGCTAGTAAGATCCTTCTTGTGTTTCCTATACTTTATATTTCATCATCTTGAAACGCTGTGGAGAGGTTACTCCACCGAGAAGGAGGTTGTATTTTATCCGATGTTCACCGGGGCTTGATCTGCCGACGATCAAGGGATCGCCCACCTTAAGGGCACGCCAAGGAGTAGGGGCAAGTTATCCCGAACCTTGTAAATCCTCTTGTTAGCGTTCTTGCATTTGTTTGTGCTTAGCTTAGGGTGTAATTTCTGCAATACTCTATTTTGTGTTATTTGCTTCCGCTGTGCTACTAACCAGTTAAGTGCAGAAAAATTGATAAGTGCTAAGTTTCGGTGTCTGGCTACATTCACCCCCCCTCTCTAGGCATCCAAAGTCCAACAATATTAACTCATTTGAGCATGACCAAGCGTTTAGTAGTCCTACTCGATCAAGGGGCCACAGATATCACTCCCGTCATATGGGAGGGATAGATACCATCTACATCACTCACATCCCTTCACATAATTCATTAGATACCTAGTGATCGCCTTTATAATCCACCCTGTTACGGGTGGCGTTTTGACGATACAAAGTATATAACTCCTTGTGTAGGGAACCGTCATGACTTCAGGTCTAAGGACTATTCATACTAATAGTTACATGAGAAAGTTTATGACACTCATATGATAATCTATGAAACATTCTCATGGCGGGTCAATTCAGTCCATATTCTCTAATGTATACCCATATGTCAATTTAATATAATATATCCATGACTTGTGAGCTCAAGTCATCAATTGACCTACATTCTAGTCTCCATGCATTAATATTGTCCTTGAATATTAATGCTTAACTAAGAATGATTTAGTGTAGTATTCTGTACATCATCTCACTATCGATTCAATCATCCATATGATGTAGATAAGAACCTACTACCTAAGGATATGATTATACTTAATTATTTGCATTGTTGTAAAAGTCGACCTAGGCGACCGCCTAGGCGCTAGGCGACACCCCATCGTGGTGCCACCTAATGCTGCCTAGCGCCGCCTAATGCCGCCTAGGCACCGATTAGGCGCCGACTAGGCGCTAGGCGGTAGTCCTCCGCCCGACTACCGCCTAGCGATTTTTACAACCTTGATTATTTTGACACAAATATAAAATAAGTGTAATAACCAAATATGCATTTATTAATGATAGAATATGATACAAATCAATCATCATATAATTGACTCTAAGGCTTCTACTAATAGGTTGTGTGTTCTATTTGAAGGAAAAATTCCTGTAAAATTTGTTGTAGTTGGGGATTGAACTATGGGTATTTGGTAGATAACTAATCGTTTTTTCGTTGACCATATCTTTGTGGGTTGTCCGATTAGTATTGGAGGTAGGGTTTGGGATGGTAAACATGATAAATTTGTTCAATTTTATTTGATAAGATAATCAAATCAAATCAAATGTAAACTTGATAAACAAATCGAGTTGATGATTATTCAAACTTATCGTAAGTTATTTATTATTGTTATTATTATTAGTTTGAACCTAATTTAGTTAGACCTTATCAAACTCCCAAATTAGATGTTATCTTTGTTAGGAGGGATATGAGTTAGAAGGCAATTGATAGGGAGGTTAGTCATGTGTAGACTCGACCATTGTTCGGAATCAGCGGTTCGACGGTTTGGAACCTCCGGTTCGACGGTTCATGGGAGGTCGACCCTTAACCTTAACCGCCCAAGACGGTTACGGTTCACAGTTCGGAACTGCCAGTTCACGGTTTGGTTCACGGTTCGTTACGGTTCACCACGGTTCGAGATTATTATATTAAAAATTTTAAAAATTAAAAATTTAAATTTAAAATTTAAAATTTATTTAAAAAAGGGCTTACACTTATTTAAGTTGCATACGTATCCCCTTAGGGTATATAGGAATCAAAGCCCACGTAGTTCTTTTACATTTTTACCCTTTTACAATTTGCATCACTCACTTCCATTTCCTTCCATTCTCATTGTATTTATTCCTTCGGTATCAAATTCTTCGACTTCATCTTCTGAAAGTTGCATTCCTTGGATTTTTTTCTCGCCTCTGGTATAATTGTCTAGTAATGCTTGAACTTCCAATGAGTCAGGAGACATAATTGATCGCGGTTTATCTAATATGTTGCCTCCGGCATTGAACGCCTGTTCCACAACAACAGTTGACACAGGACAAGCTAAAATTTCTTTGGCAATCACGGATAGAATAGGAAAGCTTTAAGCCTTCTGTGACCACAACTTTAAGATATCAAAATCTTCGCTATCTACTTCATTAAAATCAAAAGAAGTCGTAAAATAATTCTCAAGTTCCTGTATGGAACTTGAGGATGCTCACGAATGTTTCGTCCATTCTTTTAATAAAAGTTGTGTTTTTATAAGTTTTAAATTAGTAATAGTAGGCTGTTATGATTTAGAAATATTAGTTTGTATTCCATATTTAATATAATATTGATTATAAAGATTATATAAATAATTTCCAATATTATATATAATATTAACTGAATCTAGAGAAAAAAATCTTTAATAGAAATTAAAGCGTCATAATATAAAGTTAACATTTCTCGTAAAACTTCTAATTTAAATCTAGGATCTAAAGTAAATGTAATTAAATAAATTTCAGGAATAAAATAAAAATAATTTTTCCATTTAGTTTTCATAGCTAATATGCAAGAAGTTAAAGCTTCATTATTAATATGCTCATTTAATACTAATACTATACTAGAAAAATTCACTAAAATTGAATGAGCAGTGGGATAATAAACACCAGAAAGTTGTTCAGTTGTATCGTTAAATACTTTTAAAATTTCACAAATATTACTACAAATATTCCATTGTTGCGAAAATAAATATATATTAGTATTACTATTTTCGGAGTCTGTGTGTTGCTCCTAGTCAAGAACCAGTTTATAAGCTCCCGGTCGGGAACCATAGCTCCCGGTTGGGAACAATAGCTCCCGGTCGGAATCCCGAGTGTGCGCTATCTTCAACTCGAAGTATAAGGGAGTGGTTGTATATAATGGCGAGTACTGATCTGATTGATGCAGGACAGGTGGCTTCCGATCGGGAGTGCTCGTATATTAGTCGGTCGACAAGGTTATCTCCTCTTCGGCCGAGGTAAACTTCAAGGGTGCCTCGTGAGGGTCATCTATTTAGAAGAACATTTAATACTTTTGGGGGGCCATCAATACATTAAATGATAGAAAAGGAAAACTATCGTACGCTTTAATAATCACTGGCCGTTATGAGAATACTACATTAAATGTCACTATGATCCAAAGAAGGGAAAACGGTCCAGGAGACAGAATAAAAAGGTAATCAAGTCCTTTGAAAATATCAGATTCTCTCATTTTTATAAAAAAAATTACTTTCTCTTTCTTGATCGACTATTGAATTGAGCGTCGGAATGGGATCACCAAAAATCCTTCCGGCACCCTTCTAACTTCTTCTGGAGTTCATTTCTCAAGTCTTTTTCCTCGCCAAATCATTTGTCACATCATGAGGCTTGGTCATCTCATTTGTCAACTTTCGGATCAACGGTGAAACACTTTGATCACTTTTTTGAACATGATATTGTAGCGAAAACTTGAAGTGAAGATACTTCACAATACTAGCACTTAAATTTACTTGGTATTCATCTTCTTGAGATGATTAATCCAAAGATTCACTCTTCACACACATCTATTATATAAACCTCCTTCTCAGAAACTGTCTAAAGATAAGAAGCTTTGTACAACCTTATGCTCAAGGATGCAACAAGAAAAGTCAAACAAAAGATGCAACAAGAAAAGTCAAACAAAATACAAGGAAAATCAAAATTAATTTAACAATAAAAATATCTTACTTAGCTTACTATCTTGTTGATTGAAAATATTTATTGATCGGTTAGAAATACAACAACATTTCACTTTTAACTTTTGAAGAATCAACTTCAAAACTTCATGAACACCTACTTTTTTACGATTTCTTTCGGGCCGGAAAATACCTCTCAATTGATTAGTCTTATCCTCAATCGATTATCATGTCAGATCAACCGTTCAAAACCTGTAGAACGAAGGGTTCGTCCAATCGATTGGTGAACCATACCAATCGATTAGTTAGGCTCTAATTGATTATCCCAATTAATTCTGAGGCTTTCTGTTCTCTTGCAAAAATACCTCCAATCGATTAACCCAATCGATTCAGAGGTTTTTTTGTTCACGAAGAAAACACTATATAATCGATTGCACCAATACATCAGCATTCCAATCAATTCCGTCTGATCCTATTTTCACGAAACAAACTCTCAATTGATTAGCTTGATCGATTGACTTATCCTTAATCGATTGCCCCAATCAATTCCATAATTTTTCATGCCCTCGCAAAACATAATTAATCAATTGTCTTAATTAATTCGCTTAATAGATTTACCAATCGATTTCAAACCCTGCCGTGAGCTACTAATCGATTACCTCAATCGATTAGCGCTGCTCAATCGATCAAACTAATCTATTCGAGCAACAAACTTGAAATTCCAAATTTAAGATTTACTAATTGATTCTATTTTCTGTCAATCGGTTACTAATCTTAATTT
>JAGFNQ010004671.1:504737-608784 GCA_024364735.1 Boesenbergia rotunda
AATATCAAAACAAGGTTCGATCTGGTGCTTCCTGCACCAACACTTTCTCCAACCTATAGCTTTATTTCAGGCCCACCTCGGGCCTGAAATATCCTTTATTCAGGCCCACGTTGGGCCTGAAATAACTTTATTTCAGGCCCTAGGTGGGCCTGAAATAAAGATATTTCAGGCCCATAGTGGGCCTGAAATACATTTATTTCAGGCCCTAGGTGGGCCTGAAATAAAGATATTTCAGGCCCATAGTGGGCCTGAAATACATTTATTTCAGGCCCACCTTGGACCTGAAATAAAAACATTTCAGGCCCACAGTGGGCCTGAATTAAATATTATTTGAGGACCACCCTTAACCATATAATATTTTGACCTCTTCCCCCAAGTTGGATTACATATTTTATCCCTACTAAAATACTTTCTCAAAACCTCACCCCTAACTACTGATAATGGTTTTGTAGAAATCCAAATATGGGAGGTCAGCAAAATCCACTGATGGAACTAAACTAGACCTATAACTTTGAACAAAATTATAATTTGAGGTTTCGGACACCTAATCTACATTCTCCAACCTGAACCCTAACTACTGATAATGGTTTTTCAGAAATCCATATATGGGAGGTCCATCAGTGGGTTTTGCTCAAAACCCACTGATGGACCTCCCATATCTGGATTTCTGAAAATCCCATATCAGTAGGTAGGGTTGAGGTTCTAGAAAGTATTTTAGGTGTCGGAAACATCAAATTATAAATTGTCAAAAGCTATAGGGCTAGTTTAGTTCCATCAGTGGGTTTTGCTCAAAACCCACTGATGGACCTCCCATATCTGGATTTCTGAAAATCCCATTATCAGTAGGTAGGGTTGAGGTTCTAGAAAGTATTTTAGGTGTCGGAAACATCAAATTATAAATTTGTCAAAAGCTATAGGGCTAGTTTAGTTCCATCAGTGGGTTTTGAGCAAAACCCACTGATGGACCTCCCATATATGGATTTCTGAAAAACCATTATCAGTAATCTTTAAATTGTAATTGTTGTCAATTACATCAATAATTTTTTAGGGAAGTATTTTGATTTCAGGCCCACGGTAGACCTGAAATGACATTATTTCAGGCCCAGAGGGGGCCTGAAATTATTTATTTCAGGCCCACACTGGGCCTGAAATGCTAGTATTTCAGGCCCAAGAAGGGCCTGAAATGATATTATTTCAGGCCCTATCTGGGACTGAAAAGAGTTATTTCAGGCCCACACTGGGCCTGAAATGCTATCATTTCAGGCCCACGCCTCTGGTTGCAAAAAAATTATTTACAGTATGATTAAATTTTTATACGCCAATCTTTTAAATAAATGAACATGTTGTGACCACATTTTTAAAAAATAAACAAGAAGGAGAGTACCTAAATACACATTGCACACCACAATTGAATTCCATTCACATCAAAACCTCATATTATCAAAATTTGGCACATCAGGAGGTTTGTATGATGGACCTAGCATATTTGGATTTTTCAAACCTCATTATCAGTTCTTAGACTTTACCTAATTATTGGTATTTTAGCTAGGATATGCTATTTTTCAGTTGGCACACAACTGTGTTGATACAGTATCAGTTGGCACACAACACTCATTTAACAAAGCAAAAATCAGAGGGGGTTAAACAACAGATTTTCAGAAAACACAGGACTTCAGGACTTCAAGTTCCTGAAATAACATTATTTTGGGTTTACAAATGATACGACTTCGATTCTGATATATTCTGCTTATAACACAAGGTAAAATATATCATAATATTGAAATACTTCTATAAGTCACAACATTAACAACTGGTTTTTTTAAAGAATACTATACATTCAGTTATCCTCCTTACAAAATAAACACTTCCATCAGAAAATTTCAGCAATTCATAAACCAATTAACTCAAGACCTTGGGCCTGGCGGCATTCTACATGTCCTTTTATTATGGCCAAGTTGTTTGCACCGGCTGCATTTAAGTTTCACCTTGCCATTGTGTCTTGACTCAATCCGTGCCTTCTTTCGTCTACCAGGCTGCACAAGGCTACGGGGACATCGAACTGTAATATTGTTTACTCCACTAGGCCAAAACTGCTTGCTTCTACAAGGGTAAATACGATCCATGTAAACCCACTTCCAAGTTTCAGAATAAAAATAATGCTCACAATATCGGAGTGTATCGATATTCCTGTGAACTATTACAGCTATAGCATGTGAGCAAGGGAGTCCTGAAATTTGAAACTCCCCACAATGACAAAAGTTTTTTTCCAAATCAACAATGTATGAAGTGCCCCATGTTTCTACCTCCATTTCTGATTGAGAGTAAGGGTGAACCTTATAAGCTCTAGCTTTCTCTCTCCTTGATTCCATTTCTTTTGTAGCATGAGGTGTCAAAGCAACATGCCATTTGGAAACTTCCTCTCTACGGTTATAGAACCATTGAGCTACCTTTCTTCTTGTATTATCAATTAACCTATTTATGGGAAGCTCACGTGTAGACTTAAACAAAGCATTCAAGCTCTCCACACAATTCGTGGTAAGCATTCTGTACCTTCTCCCAGTAAAGTGTGCATTTGCCCACCTTTTAGGGTCAATGTTCTGAAGCCACTTATGAGCATCTGGATGTTTTTCGAGCATTGTCTGCATTATCATATCATATTGAAGTGTTGTGTTGGCTCGTGCTGCTGCCCAAAACAAACCTACACCAGCTCTACTTCCAGTATCAGTTACCATATTACAAGACATGTGGTGGCAACAAAAAGCATGATGCGCGTTTGTGAATACTTTTCTGACTGCTGATATAATGCCCCGATGTCTATCTGATACTATGGTGAGTGAGTGATCATCAACAGCAAAGAACCTCTTTGTATGATCCAAAAACCACTCCCAAGCAGACCCACATTCTACTTCAGCTATTACAAAGGCAACTGGGAGAACATTGTCATTACCATCAATCGCCGTTGTAATCAACAATACTCCTGGATACTTTCCTCTTAGGTGTGTCGCATCAATTCCGATAATTCTATGCAAATAAGACCTGAACACCCTTCGGCAAGCACCAAAAGCCCAAAAACACCTCTGGAACTGATTGTCACCATTCGTGCATAGTGCCACATAAGTTTCAGGATCTCTAGCTCTTAACTCACGCAGATATTGTGGGAGATCTCTGTATGCCTCATCATAATCTCCAACAACCTTTTTCAATGCTTTCTCCCTAGCTATGTATGCTTTTCTGTATGATATCGTCACTCCAAATCTAGCTTTAATATCTGAAATAATCATACTTGGTTTGTATTGTTCATTATGAAGAAATTGCTCTTCAACAAAAGAAGCAACAAATGATGAAGAGCATGCATGATGATCAGCACTTTCCCTAACACTTCGACATTGGTGTTCCTTTATATATTTTGTAACAGTGAACTCTACTTCCCCCCTTCCTACTACTCTCCATGTACATGGTTGGTTAAAACACACTGCTTTAACTCTGTTTTTCCGGGTGTCAACTGGGTTATATCTCATATGCTTAACCATCGCATGTTTAACAAGTGCATTCTTGAATTCTTCTCTAGATAGAAATATCTGCCCCACAAAAAATTCATGCTCATCTCTTGCCTCTAGCTCTCGAATTGGCCCAGCAAGCAATCGAGAATTCAAAATATATGGATCTTCAGATAATGGAAACTCCTCCTCTAGGTCACTGTACTGATCTGGAGGGAATTCATATTGCTCAACCTGCATATCATCAGCTTGGAATTCTAGTACACTTGTACTGGGTACAAATTCTTCTGCATTCCGGATTTCAATTTCTTCCTCCCCACTCCAGGTTGGCTGAAATATTTCAACTACTCTTGTAGAAGAATTCAAACCCTCATCTTCTAAATTATTTGCTTCTTCATTTAGATCAATTGCCAAATTCCTTGTAATGCTATTATCACCATACTGGGAACATAATGGAATATTATTACTAGTTATTTCTAATCCTTTCCCCGTAGCCACATTATCATCAAGAGTATTCCATATCTCAGAGAGAATTTCGTCAACAACATTATCAACCCTGAAAAAAATTACATATAACTTTATCAAACTTTGAAATTGATAATAAAGGCCCTAGGAGCCCCTGAGGGCCTGAAATCATTTGATTCAGGCCCAGGGATTTGATTTCAGGCCCTACCAGGGCCTGAAATCATTTTATTTCGGGCCCAGGTCGGGCCTGAAATAAAATTATTTCAGGCCCAGGCAGGGCCTGAAATCATTTCCTTTCAGGCCCACTCCGGGCCTGAATCATTACATTTCAGGCCCAGGGAGGGCCTGAAATCATTTGATTTCAGCCCCTCCCTGGATCTGAAATAAAATAAATTCAGGCCAGGTCCTGGGAGGGCCTGAATTTCTTTTATTTCAGTCCCTCCGAGGGCCTGAAACAAAATTTTACAGCCTCTCCTATTGCCTGAAATCTAATGACATCATGCACTCTCAGGGCCTGATATCATGTAATGCATATCACCCTAAGCCTCCTCCAAAATTAAAATAGTAGAAAGAGTTTAACTTGATTAAAACTATATCTGATACCATATCAAAGAAGACAATCATACGTACATTCCTATTTCTCTTAGTTACCAATCTGTTGCTTCCTTTTTCTCCTTCGACAACCTATTTTGTTGCTTCCTTTTTCTCCTTCGACAACCTATTTTGTTGCTTCCTTTTTCTCCTTCGACAACCTATTTTCCTCAGGTGCTTTGGTGATGAATCGAGTTGTGCAAGGAAGCAATATATACGTACATTCGTGATCATTCGACTTGTGCAAATCATTTCACATATATATATTGGCTGAGAAAAATTCGACTGCTACCCATCCGAACCACAAATTAATATTTTATTGATAAAGTGGTTCGGTTGTCTCGAAACTGTGTTTGATAAAGTCATTCTTTGGCGGGAGGGGTATAAAAGTAACTTCACTATATGGGATGCGCCCTTTGGTATAATAGAAACCATGGTACTCCTTTCGGTAATTACGAATAGTTGGATACGCCCTTTGGTAAATTGCCCAAATTCTTTTATTATTTTGTATCAATTTAAAAAACAACTCTTTAATTTACTATATTTTCCGGGAACAAAGGCAGAGGCTGATGTTAACATACTTGGGTTTTAACCTGGGTCCATTTTAAGATTTGGGGAAAAAGCTCATATGTTTAATAGAGCTATGATATATCCAGTGAAAAAACTCAATGAAACGCTCAGTGAATGACGTGATATTTTACGTACACACGTCTGATTATTGCTCGAACACCATCAACGGCCTCCGTCCGCCACCCCGAATCAAACTATACCTGGGGGCACGGTGAACCCGTCGAAGATCGCTACATACAAAATGTCACGTCATTCACTAAGCTTTTCCTTGAAATTTTTCACTGAGTAAATTATTTTCCTATTTAATATTTTTTTTCATAAATTTAACCATTTTAGCCCGGGATCTTTTTTTCCCCATGATTAGTCCGGGGATTTATTATATATTTACAATTTTTATCATCGATTGATTAGCTATGATAGATTATAATTTCTAGCACTACCACGAAAAATACATATCTTAGATCATTGAAAAATAATGTTTCATGAGATAAATATTAGGTCAATGAGAAAGATAAGGAGTTGAATCTCAACTTTTCGATATATATGTGTTGTTTTCCTTGCACATAACTTTTGATTAATGCGGAGAAAATAGCAAGAGTAATTCACATCCATCTTTCAATTTCTAATCTTAATCAAAAGAACTTTGATTAAATATTTATGACTTGCTTGATCTAATCTATATCTCATTCATGTAGACAAAATTACCAAATTTTGGAAGAGAATTCTGAAATTAATTAACCTAATTCCATCGCAAAAGGACGTCATTAGTTAGCTTAACCTAATAAGTTGGTCTAAGCCCTTGATATCTTAATTAAGCTCCTTTTCAGGTTAGAGGTAGTCACATCTACTACTCCAAACCAAACCACATTGGCAAACAATTTAACTTTTCCAAATTGAGGTTGCATAATTGACACATCTTTCATTCTCCGATTATTTTGTATATATCTTGTGTTGCATATTAAAAAAATGATAAACCAGACAGCAGACAAATTGAATCTGGAGTGACCGATTCGGTCTCATAGAAGTTTCCCACCGGTCACTAGAGTAAATCGGGAAGCGGTCGCAGTGGGCAGTCTAGAAGCCCAGCGTCCTAGGGTTCGCGGTCCATTTGGAGAAAAAATTTCTGCAAAATGTACCGTAGCTGGGGATTGAACCGCGGATGCCTGGGTTAACAACTAGTTACCCTACCGCTGCAACATAGCCCCGGAGACTTTTTGTGTTGCATATTAAAAAAAAATGATGAACCAGGCAGCAAACAAATTGAACATGGGGTGACCGGCCGAGCCCCACGGAAGTTTCCCACCGGTCACCAGGGTAAATCGAGAAGCACTCGCGGTTGGCAGTCTAGAAGCCTAGCGTCCCAGGGTTCGCGCTCCATTTAGAGGAAAAATTTCTGCAAAATGCGCCGTAACTGGGGATCGAACCGCGGATGTCTGGGTTAACGACTAGTTGCCCTACCGCTGCATCATAACCTCAGGGGCATATTAGATTACATATTAGACACTTCTTGTGTTGCATATTAATTTAAAGAACCAGGTAGCAGACAAATTGAACCTGGGGTGACCGGCCCGACGGAAGTTTCCCACCGGTCACCAGGGTAAATCGGGAAGCGCTCGCGGTGGTCAGTCTAGAAGCCCAGCGTCCCAGGGTTCGCGCTCCATTTGGAGGAAAAATTCCTACAAAATGCGCCGTAGCTGGGGATCGAACCGCGGATGCCTGGGTTAATTACTAGTGACCTTACCGCTGCACCATAGCCCCAAGGGCTCTTGTGTTGCATATTAGATTACATATATTGTGTTGGCAATGGGGATCGAGGTGTGAGGTACAAGATTATAATCCATAACTTGACCCTAGTAGTAGTAATGGACCTTGTAGACTAGATCTGAGCTCACTCCGTGCTATCAGGTCCACCACTCACTCAATATTCCATGTCCTAGAGTCTGGCCTCTAGCTAAAGTTCACTAGAACTCTATCACTTTTCTAAGGCCATTAAGAACATGATCTCTATGATTCAAACATCAACCATTTAATGCCCTACCCCCCCCCCCCAACGAAAGCTCAATCATTCGTTCTAGCGTCTCTGGGGGCTATGATGCGGTGGTAGGGCGACTAGTCACTATCTCAAATATTTGCGGTTTGATCCCAGCGACGGCGTATTTGTAGTAGGAATTTTTTCTCCAAATGGGGCGCGAACCCTGGGACGTTGGATTTCTAGACCGCCTAATGCGAGCGCTTCCCGATTTACCTTGATGGTCGGTGAAAAATTTCCGTGAGACCGGATCGGTTGCCCGAGATTAGAAAAGTTTTGTTAATCATTTTTTTTCAATCATTCGTTCTAGGATATCGGTCCTAGTCTAGTATGCCAAAGTAATCGCGTAACCACACTTAAATGTAATTCTTAATTAATCATAAATTATTTATCAAACTTTTCCATGCTTTGATTGACACAATTTTGGTCGACCTAAAGTTTGTATATTTAAAGGTTCTAGGAAATGATGTAGAGGCAGTGTCTATCACTATAGTTAATGGGAATGAAATGAATAGTAATCTTGCTAAAAAGGAGAGAGAGTCAAGATTCATAAATTAATAGTCATTGAAAATCAAATTATCACAAAAGATAAAGAGAATATATAATCTTAGGGACCACGCCATTGTAGATGATACAATGGACGATAAGATGGTAATGTACTATAGATCTTTTTCCGAGACCATCTATTAATGATAGTGTCTTGCATTGGATTATCATTATAAAATGGAGTCTTAAGCAACGATAAAATTATTATCGTGTGATGTTTGAGAGTCTTAACTTTGAGTACTTATAATTTTGACTCGAGTTTAACCATATGACCTTTGATATATTAAATTGAAGCTCATTCAGATCTAGAATTGGTTAAGACCTTTTCAGTGGAATCCACAATAACCCAAGTCTTGAGCCCAAAAACATCATTTAAGGTATTTTATGTGGCTCCGAAAATTTTGTCTTTTCTGTTAAGGTTATGTTCATCTTTTTTATATTTTAGGATTTTGAGTATATTTAAACAATTATTTAATTGATGTTAAGGCAATATCTTTTGTTTTGAATCAATTTATTTCAATTAAATCTCTAGAGATTTCGTCTTTGGCAATTTCTTATTTCTTCTCTGAAATCCCTCCAGAATGATTACTATTCTAGTTGGCATCATCGTGTGATCTTATGGTCACGGATTCGAGTTGTGAAAATAACCTCTAATTGCATACAGTAAGCTGGACCACATTGGTTCAATTTTCACTTTCTCTTTCTCTCTTTCAAACAATGCAAGGACACAGTTCAAACAGTGTCAACGAGAGGAGAAAATGCTGAGATTCTACTGGTCCATTCATGTACAGGCCACCATTGACTCAAATGGCACCACTACTACATCACACTCAAATAATGCAGGGGAGATTCAGAGCTCCATGGTGCAGAAAAGTCCAAGGATCTATGGCAAAGCTTGAAAAGGAGCATTAAAAAAGGATCACTAATTCATGGTTTTGTGTACCAAGTGACTTGCAGGCAGTGTAAGATCACATACATGAAAAGTTAAAGGAGATCATGATCCATAAAGGAACATGAGTTGTGGCCATCCTGAGTGAGACATCTGCAATCAGCACTTTCATTCTCCATAAGATGCCCAAGTTCAGAAATGAAATGAAATGAAAATAATGCACCATTGCAGCCCTATTTGTTTATGGATACTTGTTGTTTTCAGTACAATGGCGACTAACCGAAAGGAGATGATGAAATCTTGAAATAGTTGATCAAACACTGCATGTTCATCTGCTCCACTGAGTCTCTTTTCCTCTCTATCACTTACTTCTTCCTACAAAGTAGGAATCTTCCTTCTGCACCACCCACATTGGTGCCCAAATCAGACTTCTCAACTTCCTATGTCCTTATTGTTTACTTTATCAAAATGCATGTAGAACTTACATACATCTTTAATTTTAGGTTGTATAAAAAGCTATAATCCTCCTATATCACGAGACTCGATCTTTTACTATATCTCATGTACATTTAAATAAATTTTATTTTATTATTGTTAGTCTAAATATTCTTTAGTTTCTCACTTCCTCAATTAATATATGTATTTGTTATAGTCTCACATCGCCTAATTGAAAATTTTATTAGTCACATGAGTACATGTTTGTATTATATATCCATATTTGTATGTCTGCACATTCACTTTAGCATTCTAATCTCTCCGCGACTTTTCTACTCTTGTGTTTGCTTCATAGCCAACATGAAATTTTATATAATATAAGAGGTCTAACCGTCATTTCATAAAGCTTCCCGTGAAGCTTTAGAGGTATCTTACGATCACAAAGAACACTTGAATTCTCTTTGATTTCAACCATTCGACTTGTATCTTATGTAAGATATCTCTATCAATCCCTCAATCCTTTTACAAAAAGTATTCTACATACATACTTAAAATTTTTAGTTATAAGTAATTCATCATCTCCTATTTTAACAATTATTTTGTTGCATCTTCTATGTAGTACTACTAAATTTAAATTTTATATATTTTATCATTACTCTTTTAAACTTATATAAAATCTTTGACTTCCAATCTCTACAACTCTTTTGCTCTTGTGCTTGCCTCATAGCCAACATGCAACTCCATATCACATAGTAGGTCTAACCATTATTTTGTAAAACTTTTCTTAAAGTTTTAGAGATACCTTACGATCATAAAGAACACTTGATGTCTCTTTCATTTCAATCATCATACTTCTACTCTATATAAATCATATTCTATCAAACCCCTCCTTTCTTTTGCAAAAATAATTTTGCATACTTAAAATTTTTAGTTATAATAATTTATTATCTCATATCTTAAGAATTATCTTAATCCGTCTACTGCTACTAAACCTTTAAATTTTAATGTCTTCCACTAAATTCGAACTTAACATTTACTTCTTCACAAGTCTTATCAACCAAAATAATGTCATCGGTGAACACTAAAGTAGTAATGTGTGTTAATCAGCTTTGTGGGTGCAGTTTGAAACATTGCTGTGAGGCATCTGATGATTGAAGTTTGGAAATCATCAAGTCCACTAGAAGCAGAAAGATGGACTAAAAGAGAAGAAATAGGACATCGATGATCAAAGGAAGTCAAAAGGAGTAAAAAAAAATGTATGTGCTTTAATTTGAATCCTAAAATAAACCAAGACATTCAGTTTATCTTGTTTCTGAAATAAGGTTCAAATATACACTCCGTAAAATTGTAAAAGAAATTCTATGAAAATAAAGTAGTCATTTGATCAAGTATCAATGAATTTCTTGGATTAGCTTGGCATCCACTAGAACAGTGATATTTGGCAAAAGAATGTCTCAGTCTTATCCAAAGGGAAGGGAAGTAATGTGATACAATCCATTGAATACTGTTTTCTAACAAAGAAAATGATCATCTTTTAGAAAGTTTCCCCACTTTATTTATGTGGTCCATTCAAGAACCGAAAGAGCTAATTCAGAACAGACTTCATTCTCATCCTTGAACCTTTGATTTTAATCTATCTTTAAGATGATATTATGCTTATCGAGTTTATCGAAAATGGCTTGAAACTCTTTAGAGAAATAAATAGAGATAGAGAAGATGAAAATTTTAAAAGAAACATTGCTACTTGCAGATATTAGTGGAGGTACATCCAAAAGCTTTATCTTGCTAAATGGGCTTGGGCTTTGATTACTACACATATAGAAGCCCATTGGGCCGGGGGCTCTAAGCTTTTTCGAATCGGTCCATTATAAGCATAGGTGTGAATTGGGCGCGGTCACTTGCGACTCGGGACAACTCGTCCCGATTTAGGTTGTGCTAGAATATAGGATTTAACTAATTGCATTTCTAATTTTTGTGCTTTTAGTTGTATTTTGATGCTTGAATGATCCATTTAATTACATTTTTGTCAATATAAGTCTATGCTTTGTCCCCTTTTGCTTGCACTTGTATCGAATCTACCGTGTTTGAAAATAACTTTTCGATTTCATAATATCATGTTTATGTTTAAGTAATTGGAACCGGGTGTAAGTTTTTATAAGGAGGTTTTCAATTCTTCAATCTAAGCCAACACCAAATATTGGTCGACCCACTTTCATAAAAAGTGGTCCAAGGCAACATTTGAAGACCACTTTCATAAAAAGTGGTCCAAGGCAACACTTGCAACTCGATATTTGACTCAAGTCAAGTCCAAATCTATTGTTCCAATTTCATCTCTTTAACATAGCCAATTTCTCAAGACTAGTATACTTGGAAATTGGCACGAGGTCAACATGTGACTAGGTTTGTTATCCTAGCTCAAATTTTAAAAACCGAAATAACTCGCACACTTAAGTAGATTGTTAAATGATAATTGATCATTCTAACTACCTTATCAAACAATGAAACTCATGAAAAACTAAACGAGATTGATCATTCTTAACATTTCAAGCCCTTCTAGTGGTAAAAATACTCAAGTCCAAGATAACATTAGCTTACTAATCTACATACATGTTAAACTAAATTTTTTAATTTGGAGCTAAACTATCTTTAAAAAGATCCACTCAAAGTAATTTAGTTTGATCCTTGAACGTACTAAGAGCTCATTTTGGTGTTGGATATCTATAATCATTAGTCAATATTGATACACATCTCTAACGCACAATTTTTAGATTTCTAGCTATCACGTATTTTACATGAATTTTTTTTCCAAATAGGGCGCAAATCCTGGGATGCTGTGCTTTTAGACCGCCCGCCGTGAGCACTTCCTGATTTACCCTAGCGGCCGATGAAAAACTTTTGTGTGACCGGACGAGTCACCCGAGGTTTGACGTTACCCAACCTCGTTAATCAGTCTAACGCATAATTTTTATCCATTTTCAACTAAGCTTGGGATCAACATGTAATCATACAATATCTCTAAGACTCAAATAAAATGTTTACAAAATAACGATTAGACCTACTATATATTTTATATGAAGCTGAATATTGATCTATAACCCAAGCACATGAATAGAAGATGAGAGTGGTAAAAATAAATATGTTAAGGTGGATATATATGAACACGACATATAAGGATGGATAGGATTAAAAAAAATGAAAATATCAAAGAGAAAAGTCAGTTATACCAATTGAGGAAAAACTTCAAAAGACATATTTAAAATGATATGAACATGTACTTGGACGACTACTAAATATTTTAATCAGGTGATGTAAAATTCAGGGGCGATCCTGAGAAAATTTAGGTTCGGAGCGAAACTATAAATTTAACTATTTGGGTCTACTATCTTACATTAACGTGAAAAATTAAATATATATTTAAAAACTAATTTATATTATAATCAAAGTAAATCAAAATATATAATTGAAGAAACTACACATTAGAGAACATTTTAACTAATTTCTCAAAATAATTTAATTAATAATCAATATTATTTAAAATGAACTATTTTTGTATTTATTTTTTAGCTAAGTCATCAATTATGTCATCTATGAGATATCCTCATATATATCTTTTTTGTGCAAAGATCTTAATCTTTCAATCTCTCTTAACTCATTATAGTTCTCAATTATGATTTCAATAATTTTAATTTGAAAAGCTCCTTTCAGCTATTGTTACGGTCACAGGAATAATCAGTAAAATTTGATAGAGAAAAAGATTTAAAAGAGAAAGAGGAATTATCTCGCAAGCAAAGATCAGAGGGAGAGGGATCAGAGAGGGAGGGCATCACGGCGGCGAAGAGGATTTCTATCCTAGCTTTGTCGTTCATTTGGAGGTTAGAGGAGAGAGAGAGAAGGAGGAAGAGGGAGGGGGGAGTGAAAGGAAATAAATTTAAAAAAAATTAAAAATAAACTGATTTTGAAGAAATATTGATTTCTAAAAAAGAAATGAAAAAAACTTAACGTGTGTGATGTAAATGATGGGTGCCACTACCCTTAGGGGCTTGGGAACATGATAAATATATATGCCCTGTCAGCAGATAAAAAAAATTTAGTTAGCAATAGTAAAATAAAAAATATATATATAAATGATCAATAAAACAATTAAAAGTATCCATATAACAGCGAGACCGATTGTTATTGTTGTATTACTCTATCTTAATCCACTCACCAAAGAGCTTCAAGTACTTCTTCTTACTCTCCATTGGCACCACTTTATCTCCGTCACCATATCTAATTGTCAATTCATCCTCATCATCTTCTTGTCGCTTCATCTTCCTCTTGAAACGACTAAGCTCATCTTTGGGTGCCTTGTCGTCTTCTTTTCCATCGTTCTCTGCGTGCTGAATCGTGTCGATCAAGCAGTAGGTCCGTCGGAGCCCGTTCCGGTCGTCGACGCACCGGTAGAACGCCACTGTATCCTTGGCGCGCAGTCGCTTCTCTTTGACAAATCTATTCCAGCCTTTGGTGAACACGAAGCTCTGGCTGCTCTTCCAGTAGCAGTAACGAAATGTCCACCGTCGCCCGTCTTTGTCCACGAACTCGATCGACAATTCCTCTTGTGTCGGCGGGGCCGCGTGAGAAAAGTGCTGCATCGCGTGCTTCTTGGGGATCACCAACCTGTAAATTAATTAAGCAATCACCATGAACATATATACATCGAGTCTCTGATATTGAGAGTGATTCATGTAGATTAGATTTGATTTGATGGACGACCTGTTTAGCTTGCCGACGTCGCTCGGAGTTAGCTCCTTGGCGAACATCTCCGCCACCATCACGTCCTCGCCGCCATGGCAAGCCTTCGTAGCGGCGGCATTGTGCCGCGCCGTCATGCCTCCTCCGTAGCAGGCCGAACCATCGATGTCGGTGGAGGTTGACGGCCACGAGCCGCCAGAGCAGTTGGAGCCGGTGCCTTCCCTTGGCTTTGGAGCCATGATAAACTGATCAATGCAACTTTAATTTCTAATCAATTGCAGAGAATAAAAACCAGAGCCGCCGTCTTTACGTATCCGAATGGAATCACAAACTTTGTGATAATTAGGAGGCGAAGAAGAAGATATTTGAGAGGAGAGGAGAGGAGAGGAGAGGAGGTGCATGGGAAAGTTGGTTTGGAGGACTAATTAGGGGATGATTTTGGCAAGAGGACCCTAAATTTAGGTGATTACTTAGCAGGAGTTAGCTAGATTGTGATAAGTTAGTTGTTGTCGCCTGGATTCAGACAGCAACATTCAGGACAAAAAGAAAATAGAATGGAATTTAGTTAGATTTTTTATATTTGAGGAAGGTGCACCGTCGGTTGATTAGCAACAACTCAGGTGAACTAACGGCTCGGTGGGTGGCGCTGCTTTCGGTAAAAAAAAGTTTAAATTCTAACGGTCCAAGGTATATATATATATATATATTTTGCCCGATTAGTATTGGAAAAAAATAATTATTCAGGTTAGATAATATCGAATCTGTAATCCCGGACCTATGAAAGTTTCTCACTGTTCGTCAAAATAAATCTGAAAGTATCGTGGTAGGTGGTCTAGAAGTTCAACATTTCACTGTTGTATAGGGATCTATAGGCAAAAATAATTAAAAATCGCAACGGAAATAATAGATCCCACAAGCAATCCATGTGAATGAAAACTCACACAAAGTTAATTTATAAATTCTTATCGTATAAGTATACCTTTGGCGCGTGCCCTTCGCTTATCCCACTTGTCCGATGTATGCCCGATCTCTTGCACGTTTAAGTATCCGTGCCACTATGCATATCCACAAGAACACGATCTCTCAAGGTTCGAAGAAGAATTGCCTTTGTGGTATTAGCCATAAGAGGAGATTCACAAAACAAAAAAGGAAAGGGAGAAGAGGGATTTCGGTCAAGAGAAGGAAGGGAAGAAAAAATGACAAGTTTTATATCCAAATAATAAGAAAAACTCTTTTATACTCATCCCATAAATATGAAGAGTTTTTTTTCCCTTTAGCTTCCCTTCATTAATATCAATAAAAACTCAATTAGAGCATATTTTCTCATGTGACTCTTCAACTTTTTTTCATCCAATGAAGAGAAACTTTTCATCTTCCTTTAGTTTTAATTTATTAAACATTTTAATGAATTAAGATCTTATTTAAATGTGGTTGAGTCTAATCTAAATGAGTCAAACTCAAATTAGATCTCAATCCCATAATCCAATTAGATTTACTTGAGTCTAACTTAATTAATCCAATTCGGATCAAATCTTAGTCAAACTAAGATCAATTAATCTCCAAAGCATCGTGTCCTTAGTATGTGACCCAATAGGTTCTCATAACGTTGGCAATGTGTCTAAACCGTTTTAGACACATAAGCAATGAGCGACATCTAGCAATGAATCATTGCAACCTAAGTGACGAGAAAATCGAGTTCCGACTTAATCTCCATAACTATGACAATATATGACATTGTCATTCTATCCTTGATATCTAGATTGACCAATGAGGCATAGACTATGTTATCCTCGATCAATCTTTGTGTTTCTTGATCCCCGAGTACACTCACTCAAACAAATGAGTTCAATATCTCATATTTGTTGATGCAGTCTGACCCTGATTGTTGTTTTGGTGTTGACACCGATTTTAGTTTAGGTTGATGAGATGATTATGATTGGGTTTAAGTCCTGGTCGTGGACTAGGCATACCTAGTGGGACTAGGTTTGATGAAATCCTAACTTGGAGGGTTAGGTATGAGAAAATCCTAGCTTGGAGGGCTAGGTGTGGAAAATCCTAACCTGGAGGGTTAGGTGTAGAAAATCCTAGCTTGGAGGGCTAGGTGTGGAAAAGTCATAACCTGGAGGGTTAGGTGTGAAAAATCCTAGCTTGGAGGGCTAGGTGTGGAAAAGTCCTAACTTGGAGGGTTGGTTGAAAAGTCCTAGCTTGGAGGGCTAGGTGAAAAGTCCTAACTTGGAGAGTTAGGTGAAAAGTCCCAACTTGGAGGGTTAGTCGAAAAGTCCTAGCCTGGAGGGTTAGGTTGATGAAATCCCGGCTTAGAGGGCCAGGTCCTAGCTTGGAGGGCTAGGTTGATGAAATCCCAGCTTGGAGGGCCAGGTCCTAGCTTGAAGGGCTAGGTTGAAGTCCCAGTGAGTGAAGCTGGGCATGGAGTCTTAGTCCGAGGGATCAAGCACGAGTCGGAGATGGGCCGGAGGCTGGTTCTCTCGACTAAGAGTGGGTTTGGCCTTGCCCGGATCGGTCTGGTGACCGATCAGGAAAGTTGGCATGAAGTTCCTTCTTAGATCGGTCTGGTGACCGATCCAGCGATGTCTGATCGGTCTGGTGACCGATCAGGGAGCTTCCAATAACTTTGGCAAACCTACTGATCGGCTCCTGATCGGTCTGGTGACCGATCAGGGAGAAACTGTGACCAATCAGACTGAACGATCAACTCTCGCGAGGTTTCTCACCCTGACCGATCAGGCTGGAGCCTGATCGGTCTTGGGATCAGCCTGATCGGTCTGGTGACCGATCAGCCTGATCGGTCTGGTGACCGATCAGCCTGATCGGTCTGGTGACCGATCAGCCTGATCGGTCTGGTGACCGATCAGCCAGTGGATTCCGGGCGGGATTGTGGCAAGCTGATTTCCGGATCGGTTTGGTGACCGATCTGGTGACCGGTCAGGGTGACCGATCATACGAGCTTGCGATCCCAAGTTTCTCACTGGGGACCGATCAGGTTGGAGCCTGATCGGTCTAGGATAGTCCTGATCGGTCCGGTGACCGATCACTTTAATTCAAACGCGTTGTCAGACGCTCTGATCGCGCCTGCTTTCACTGATTCGCTATTGATGTCACTTTGATCTTCTCTGCTATTACTGATATAAGTTTGATTTCATTTGCTAAACCTCTGATTGAGTGTGCAGGTGACAGGGATGGATTCAAACACTCAAGGAGAGTCAATGGAGGCCTTTCTTTGGAGCAGGTTTGTCCATTTGTCATCTCAGGTTGCAACGGCTGGAGCTGCTGACTGGAGCTTGGTTGAGGGAAGCTCAGGGAGTTCAGGGAGAGCTCAGTGGTAGCTGGCGTTGGCAGGTGAGCAGGTGGAGGCTGCAGTGAGGTGGTGACCTGGTGATCGGTGAGCTGGGACTTAAGCGCTTGGTGGCGAAGGAGTCCTAGCGAATTCAAAGAGACTACTCTGCGACATCTTGTGTGCTTGCAACAACTATGTTTTCATCTTGAGCAAGCAACTATGATCCTTGAAGTAACCTTCCGTTACTTGGGCACTTGGGAGAAGAGAAACAAGAAGCTTGAGTCCATCAGCGAGAAGACACGAAGAGGAGAGTCTTGCATGAGATCTGCGTTGGGTGGAGCTCAGAGAAGTTTGCTTGTGTTATTGTGGTTCTAAGTGCTAAGTAAGATCCTTCTTGTGTTTCCTATACTTTATATTTCATCATCTTGAAACGCTGTGGAGAGGTTACTCCACCGAGAAGGAGGTTGTATTTTATCCGATGTTCACCGGGGCTTGATCTGCCGACGATCAAGGGATCGCCCACCTTAAGGGCACGCCAAGGAGTAGGGGCAAGTTATCCCCGAACCTTGTAAATCCTCTTGTTAGCGTTCTTGCATTTGTTTGTGCTTAGCTTAGGGTGTAATTTCTGCAATACTCTATTTTGTGTTATTTGCTTCCGCTGTGCTACTAACCAGTTAAGTGCAGAAAAATTGATAAGTGCTAAGTTTCGGTGTCTGGCTACATTCACCCCCCCTCTCTAGGCATCCAAAGTCCAACAATATTAACTCATTTGAGCATGACCAAGCGTTTTAGTAGTCCTACTCGATCAAGGGGCCACAGATATCACTCCCGTCATATGGGAGGGATAGATACCATCTACATCACTCACATCCCTTCACATAATTCATTAGATACCTAGTGATCGCCTTTATAATCCACCCTGTTACGGGTGGCGTTTGACGATACCAAAGTATATAACTCCTTGTGTAGGGAACCGTCATGACTTCAGGTCTAAGGACTATTCATACTAATAGTTACATGAGAAAGTTTATGACACTCATATGATAATCTATGAAACATTCTCATGGCGGGTCAATTCAGTCCATATTCTCTAATGTATACCCATATGTCAATTTAATATAATATATCCATGACTTGTGAGCTCAAGTCATCAATTGACCTACATTCTAGTCTCCATGCATTAATATTGTCCTTGAATATTAATGCTTAACTAAGAATGATTTAGTGTAGTATTCTGTACATCATCTCACTATCGATTCAATCAATCCATATGATGTAGATAAGAACCTACTACCTAAGGATATGATTATACTTAATTATTTGCATTGTTGTAAAAGTCGACCTAGGCGACCGCCTAGGCGCTAGGCGACACCCCATCGTGGTGCCACCTAATGCTGCCTAGCGCCGCCTAATGCCGCCTAGGCACCGATTAGGCGCCGACTAGGCGCTAGGCGGTAGTCCTCCGCCCGACTACCGCCTAGCGATTTTTACAACCTTGATTATTTGACACAAATATAAAATAAGTGTAATAACCAAATATGCATTTATTAATGATAGAATATGATACAAATCAATCATCATATAATTGACTCTAAGGCTTCTACTAATAGGTTGTGTGTTCTATTTGAAGGAAAATTCCTGTAAAATTTGTTGTAGTTGGGGATTGAACTATGGGTATTTGGTAGATAACTAATCGTTTTTTCGTTGACCATATCTTTGTGGGTTGTCCGATTAGTATTGGAGGTAGGGTTTGGGATGGTAAACATGATAAATTTGTTCAATTTTATTTGATAAGATAATCAAATCAAATCAAATGTAAACTTGATAAACAAATCGAGTTGATGATTATTCAAACTTATCGTAAGTTATTTATTATTGTTATTATTATTAGTTTGAACCTAATTTAGTTAGACCTTATCAAACTCCCAAATTAGATGTTATCTTTGTTAGGAGGGATATGAGTTAGAAGGCAATTGATAGGGAGGTTAGTCATGTGTAGACTCGACCATTGTTCGGAATCAGCGGTTCGACGGTTTGGAACCGCCGGTTTGACGGTTCGTGAGAGGTCGACCCTTAACCTTAACCGCCCAAGCCGATTACGATTCACGGTTCAGAACCGCCGATTTACGGTTCGGTTCACGGTTCGTTACGGTTCACCACGGTTCGAGATTATTATATTAAAAAAATTAAAATTTAAAAATTAAATTTAAAATATAAAATTTATTTAAAAAAGGGCTTGCACTAATATAAGTTGCCTACGTATCCCCTTAGGGTGTAGAGGAATCAAAATCCACGTAGTTCTTTTACATTTTTACCCTTTTACAATTTTTATCACTCACTTTCATTTCCTCCCATTCCCGTTGTATTCGTTCCTTCGGTATCAAATTCTTTGACTTCATCTTCTGAAAGTTGCATTCCTTGGATTTTTTTTTCTCGACTCTGGTCCAATCGTCTAGTAATGCTTGAGCTTCCAATGAGTCAGGAGACATAGTTGATCACCATTCATCTAATATGTTGCCACCGGCATTGAACGTTTGCTCCACAACAACAGTTGACACTGGACAAGCTAAAATTTCTTTTGCAATCACGGAGAGAATGGGAAAGCTTTGAGCCTTCTGTGACCACCACTTCAAGATATCGAAATATTCACTATCTACTTCATTAAAATCAAAAGAAGTCGTAAAATAATTCTCAAGTTCTTGTGTGGAACTTGAGGATCCTCGTGGATGTTTCGTCCATTTTTTTTAATAAAAATTATGCTTTTGTAAGTTTTAAATTAGTACTAGTAAGCTGTTATATTTCAAAAATATTAGTTTGTATTCCATATTTAATATAATATTGATTATAAAAATCATATAAATAATTTTTAATATTATATATAATATTAACTGGATCTGGAGAAGAAGAAGCTTTAATAGGAATTAAAGCGTCATAATATAAAGTTAACATTTCTCGTAAAACTTCTAATTTAAATCTAGGATCTAAAGTAAATGTAATTAAATAAATTTCAGGAATAAAATAAAAATAATTTTTCCATTTAGTTTTCATAGCTAATATGCAAGAAGTTAAAGCTTCATTATTAATATGCTCATTTAATACTAATACTATACTAGAAAAATTCACTAAAATTGAATGAGCAGTGGGATAATAAACACCAGAAAGTTGTTCAGTTGTATCGTTAAATACTTTTAAAATTTCACAAATATTACTACAAATATTCCATTGTTGCGAAAATAAATATATATTAGTATTACTATTTTCGGAGTCTGTGTGTTGCTCCTAGTCAAGAACCAGTTTATAAGCTCCCGGTCGGGAACCATAGCTCCCGGTTGGGAACAATAGCTCCCGGTCGGAATCCCGAGTGTGCGCTATCTTCAACTCGAAGTATAAGGGAGTGGTTGTATATAATGGCGAGTACTGATCTGATTGATGCAGGACAGGTGGCTTCCGATCGGGAGTGCTCGTATATTAGTCGGTCGACAAGGTTATCTCCTCTTCGGCCGAGGTAAACTTCAAGGGTGCCTCGTGAGGGTCATCTATTTAGAAGAACATTTAATACTTTTGGGGGGCCATCAATACATTAAATGATAGAAAAGGAAAACTATCGTACGCTTTAATAATCACTGGCCGTTATGAGAATACTACATTAAATGTCACTATGATCCAAAGAAGGAAAACGGTCAGGAGACAGAATAAAAAGGTAATCAAGGTCCTTTGAAAATATCAGAATTCTCTCATTTTTATAAAAAAAATTACTTTCTCTTTCTTGATCGACTATTGAATTGAGCGTCGGAATGGGATCACCAAAAATCCTTCCGGCACCCTTCTAACTTCTTCTGGAGTTCATTTCTCAAGTCTTTTTCCTCGCCAAATCATTTGTCACATCATGAGGCTTGGTCATCTCATTTGTCAACTTTCGGATCAACGGTGAAACACTTTGATCACTTTTTTGAACATGATATTGTAGCGAAAACTTGAAGTGAAGATACTTCACAATACTAGCACTTAAATTTACTTGGTATTCATCTTCTTGAGATGATTAATCCAAAGATTCACTCTTCACACACATCTATTATATAAACCTCCTTCTCAGAAACTGTCTAAAGATAAGAAGCTTTGTACAACCTTATGCTCAAGGATGCAACAAGAAAAGTCAAACAAAAGATGCAACAAGAAAAGTCAAACAAAATACAAGGAAAATCAAAAATAATTTAACAATAATAAAATATTACTTAGCTTGTTATCTTGTTGATTGGAAATGTCTATTAATCAGTTGGAAATGTAACAATACTTCATTTCTAACTTTTTAAGAATCGACTTCAAAACTCCACGAAAACCCTCTTTTCTAGGATTTCTTTCGAGCTGGAAAATACCTCTTAATCGATTAGTCTTATCATCAATTGATTGTCATGTCAGATCAACCGTTCAAAACTTGCAGAACGAAGAGTCCGTCTAATCGCTTGGTGAATCATATCAATCGATTAGTTAACCTCTAATTGATTATCCCAATCAATTCTGAGATTTTTTGTTCTCTTGCGAAAATACCTCCAATTGATTAGCCCAATCAATTCAGAGGTTTTTTATTCGTGAAGAAAACACTACATAATGCATTAGCTCTCCAATTGATTCCGATTGGTCCTATTTTCGCGAAACAAGCTCTCAATCGATTATCATGATCGATTGACTTATCCTTAATCGATTTGCCCCAATCAATTCCATAATTTTCATGCCCTCGCGAAAACATATTAATCAATTGTCTTAATTAATTCGCTTAATAGATTTACCAATCGATTTCAAACCCTGCCGTGAGCTACTAATCGATTACCTCAATCGATTAGCGCTGCTCAATCGATCAAACTAATCTATTCGAGCAACAAACTTGAAATTCCAAATTTAAGATTTACTAATTGATTCTATTTTCTGTCAATCGGTTACTAATCTTAATTTCAACCTTTTCAAGGTTGAAATCACATCCTACCTGATATTTAGTTGACCTCAACCTCTCAACACTTCGGTTGCCCACCATCCAATCACCTTCATCGATCAAGACTTTCATCAAATGTCTGATCAACCTTTGGCACACTTAGATTTTTCTATTGTCTAGCTCCGCTAGGACTTCTATTGTCTAGTTTTCAACTAGATCTTCTACCACGTAGCAAATTTTCTATTGTCTAACCTCCAATTAAGACTCTCTGCTGCGTAATTCTCAACTAAATCTCCCGCCGTCCAATCCCGCTAGAATTTTCCATTATCTAACTACCCATTAGAACTTTCTAAATAAAATATCCGATCCTCCCTTAATCTACTTCTTTCTCACGTATTATCAAAAAATCAAAATTCAAACTTAGAAGCAACCTGAACTTAATATAAACGTTGACTAAAAACAATTACACCAACAATTTTATCGAACACCCAATTAAAACGAAACGGTTATATTTTAAATTTATTTATTAATTATTAAATTTGATAAAACAAACTTATTTAAATGACATCAAACAGATTTCTTTTATTGATTATGATTTTAAATGGCATCAAACACTTGCAGAAAAATTAAATATCTTCTAGAAAAATATATATTCGAATCAGAATCTCAGAATGCTTACATGTGAGAAACTGGTCTTACAAAAATATTTCAAATGTCTTTCCATCTTACCATCAAGATTTGAGATCCAAATCTCTAAAGAAATCATCAAAGTTTACCAATCAGTTATACATCAAAAAGGTCAAAGACCTCAGATTAAAATAAAACAAAATGTAAAAAGCAAATATCAAATGGCATATTCCAAAAAAGAAAAAAGATAATTTAGGAAGCAAATTTAAGTTCACCAATTCTTGGCCCCTAGGAGCACTAATACTCTCACCAGATGTAACACGACAAGAAACACATATCAGGACATTCTATTCAGGAAGTATCTGCTCGTTATCGGCATCTCCTTCCTCTTCTATCTTAGGCTTAGATGGGGTCGGACCAGCACCAGGAGCCTGTTTCTTCTTGATACCACTCACAATGTCATCGATCCTAAGAAGCATGGAAGCTGCCTCGATAGCTGTCTTGAACGTTTGGGCCTTCACATTGTAGGAGTCCCAGATCTGAAATGAAAAGGGCATTAGAGAGCATGGATTCAATATATGGGAAGACTAGGGGAGGCACAAAGCTTACTTTACGCTCCTTCATATCCACAATTTCACCAGTATTTCCATCAATGCCAACCCATTCATTCCCAGCATTGGCATGCTGCGACAATGAAGGTAAAGTAAATTATCTGCTTAGTTGAGTATAAGGTTTTTTAAATTTCATCCAGCCTCACAAAGTGGGTTAACCAGTCATAAAATGAATTGATTAGATATTGAAGAATCAGACTTCCAAAGAACATAACAAGAATAACCTTTCCTTGGAGGGCAGTCATGGTGCGAATGACATTTACACCACAGTTCTGAGCTAAGGTTCGTGGAATTGCTTCAAAAGCTACAGCAGCAGCTTCATAGGGCCACTAATGACAACCAAACAATATTAATTAGTTACAATGAGGCAGAAATAAACTGGATGTTAGTGTCAACATTTATGCAGTTCCACTGTATGACAATTGAAGAAAACCTTTTCTATCCCTTCGATTGAAGAACTCTTCTGTTTTAGTGCAGCTGATACTGTTAACTCTGTCGCACCACCACCAGGAAGAAGTTTTGGATTTTTCAAGATGTTTCGGGCCACTGACATAGCATCCTGTCAGCACACATTATTACTGGACAATTCGTTCGATCATTAAAATCAAGCATGTACGAATACAAAATCCTACCTGCAAATTTCTTTCAACCTCGTTCAAAAGATCCTTACTAGCACCTCTTAGGAGAACGGTACAGGCTTTTGGATCTTTGCAATCCACAATAAAAGCAAAAAACTCGTCACCAAATTTTTTGACTTCAAACAGCCCGGCCCCTGTCCCAACATCAGACTCTTGCAACTCCTCTGGCCTATTGACAACAACAGCCCCACAAGCCCTCGCAATTCTATTGTTGTCAGTCTTGCGCAATCTCCGGATAGCACTAACTCCAGCCTTACTCAAGTAATGGCACGCCAGATCACTAAGCCCTTTTTCTGTGATCACCAAATCAGGTTTGAACTTCAGTATCTGCATGCACATATTTTGTATATATTCCTCCTCCATCTTTAGCAGTACTTCCCTGGCAAATGTAGATATAAATATTAGTCCATATTCAGCAAATAGTGAAGGAAACACAATGTATAAGAATGACTAGATATCTGGAGTTTCTTGACTAGATTTCAAATTTCAACAATAAAAAGGTACAGTTTCTTGATATAGCCAGTAGACATCCAAAATAGGTAATTCAAGAGACATCAAGTTCGCTCCACTTTCTCTCCATTGGTGCGACATAACATAAGCTGTGCAAAATCGAAGTTCAACATAATAATGCCAATATATCTATATTGAATCAGAGCACAACCAGATTGTGCCGTGATACCCATAAGAACATGTGCTACAACATTGAGATGCTGAATAGCTATTTGCAATTTATACAGAACAAGGAACACAGCTTACCAGTGACATTCGAGCCCAATCACATGTAGCTCCAATACCCGATAAAATGAGAGACAACAAATTGAAATAGTAAGGACATGCTCAAAACCACTAACACAATTTTATAGTTAAAAGAATTGAATCTATTAAACTAGAAAGTCTAACGGATTCAGAGAAACCAAAGAAAATATTCCACTTTATCTTAATAAGAATTACTAGCCTACCAAGAATAGTTATCTTCATAAATTACAAACAAAATAATTTCTTTCAACTTACGAGGGAGCACACATCTGTTATTAATAGGCACTATGCACAATAGCTAAACCACCTCTAATAACCAAGTCAAACATAGTAGAATGAAAATGTTTAGGTGTGCCTTTTCACAAGGAAAAACACCTAACCCAAAAGGTGAGTGAGGAGAGTGTTATGTGCACAACAGGCACGTGTGAAAAGGGTAAAACGAAAAGTCGTACCCAGAACTGCAAGACAAAGGTAAGAAGAAAAAGAATCACAACCCCATAAGCTCTAAAGGCAAGTGAGATCAAAGTTCGAAGCAAGGTTTTAAATATCTTTCCATGTTAAAGTTTCAGTCTAGCTGGAAGGATGCAATTTAAATAATGTGTGATGTTGAGACTAAGCACGCTTCAATGTATATCAAGATCAACTAATAAGCTTAATCTTATAATACTCTTTCACTTGGCTTCACTTAGCTTGTTTGCCGCCAAATTTGAACTTGTAGCAATCAAAAACCCAATTAAATTAAAATTTTAAAGCAACCAGTTAAAAAATATAATAAAAAACCTTAACTTATGATTATTAGTTAATAACATCAAAATGAGTATTTGTGCATAGAGTAGAAGTATCGATGCTTGTAGCGTCCTAGTAAGATCATTCCTGTAATTTTTCCTCCCAAGATATGTGGTATTGAAATTAGTTCCTTCATTGGTAGCTTCGTAGAAAAATCATCCACGTAAATTTTCCAAACTTGGATTAAAAAAATGCTCCCAAGGCATTTGACATTGAAATTAATCCCTCATAGATCTGAGAGAACCATTGCATATTGGAGTTAGAATTGGCACATCTGGAACAGGAAAAGGCATGGATACAACGACTTTGACACTCTTATCAGTGCACTTATTGGTGTTTACCCTCTTGGCTTCCCCTCTCTTTATACAGAGTTTCTCATCTCCTCCCATGATCCACAAACAAAATCAAAGATGACTCATGGGAAGAGAATCCTCCTATCTTCATCAATCATAGACAACATCAACCAAAACTATATCGGCATAGGTGGCATAATGACATTTACCCTTGACAACTTAGTGTCAGTATTAGTTAGTGACAAAACAATATATTTCGATCATGCTAGTTGGACCAGCACTAGAAACCATGGTTGATATTATACAAGTATGTGCTACACTTGTCCTCAGCGCACACCATGCCCAAGCCCAAAACCTCTTTGTGTCAAGAAGATATGAAATGAATCTTACTATTCTACACACGCTACTCCTCAGATGGGGCACCCCTTAATGACTACAATTAGATATTGCAGCTTATTGTTTATCAAAAACATGCAAGTGAAATTCAAAGCAATTTCTTACCAATCATCTTCCTTCACCAATTCAGCATTTGTTTGATTTTCTCCCTTCTTATACTCAAGGGGGCAATCAAGGAGAATAATGCGAGGGTTTAATATCTTTCTCCTCATTTTTCCAGGTGCAACTACATCTTTATTAATCATAACTCCCTTGAGAACCTTGGAATCCTCAAGCTGCCCGCCAGGAACCTTCTCAACTTTTATATACTTCTTAATATCAACCTCACGTACACCTTGGCCAAGGTCAACACCAGCAGTTGTTGTAGCATCAATGGCCAGATCCTGGAATTAAAAGGGTAACCATTAGAACTCTTAGGTGTAAAACAATGACTTCAAAGTTCAACCTGTGGATCATTATTTAAAATCTCCTACTAATATCAGTACTACTCTAAATAAAAATTTGTACTGAAAAACAATCAATTATGTATAGTCCATATCTACAAAATATTTGTTATCAGGCTGTCATTAACCAACTTTACTAGATAGAACCAATGGAGATCCGAATCCACATAGTCAACTTTATAGTTTTTAAAGCAAAAAAAACCTGACATCTTCAAAGATACTCACAGCAATTAAATCCCCAAACTGCCCAGTAAATTTCGTGCCTATACAACTTTTGACAAGGTCCAGCATCGCATCACCTGTGAAGATGATTCAAAATGAGACAATTTATTCAGGTTGTTATGTTAGATATGTTACACCAGAAAAGGTAAATTGACGGATATGAGTTAAAGGAATAGTGCAAGATTAACCGATTGCCATAACCCTCATATTGTTGTGCTCACCAAAATATCATATGCAGTAAATAAAACTTACGGTCAGTCACATCAATGGGCATTGCGATCTTATCCAAAACAGCTATGGAGTCTTCTAAAGCTTTGTTATAAGCTGAAATGGCAGATTAGACAGTATCAGCAAGAAGTCAGCAAAAAAAAAAACAAAAGCATTGCATGCAAATACAGCACAAGTGTAACAGATGTTCATTCTCTCAAAAATTACCTCGACATATAACAGTTGGATGGTAGTTCTTGTCAATGAAAGTTGCCGCAACATGGAGCATCTCGCCAGCTAAAATGAAAGATTTAAAGGATTAGCATTTCTTCTTCCAAACGAATGCCTGTAGTTAATCAAACATGACAAGAAATATGCAGACATGGAAGATGATTGGAAAGATAGTCTTAGGCAAGTATGTCTACAAAAAAAAAAAAAAAATCCAAATTTTACACTGATTTTACTAGGGCAACCCACTGTTAGCCAGATGACAATGATGAAGCAGGCTAATATACCATAAACACCAATCCACAAAGTAATAACAAAGATCACAAAGCACACCTAGAACAATGACAGACGTTGTGCCATCTCCGACTTCTTCATCCTGTGTTCGGCTTAGTTCAATCATCGACTGACAGTTGCCAAATAGTAAAAGACAAAAAAATGTTGCATCAGTAATCATATACCAACCCCAAAAGAATACAATGTACATGATAAAAGAAAAGAAAATTCCTACTATAAACTAATCCAAATATTGAGCATTACAGATTCAAGACAAAGATAATAAACATAACTATACTAGTGGCAAGTTGGCAACTAAATTGATCGAGCATCACACACCTTAGCAGCTGGGTGAGCAAGATCAAGCTCACGAAGAATAGCATTTCCATCATTTGTGACTACAATACCTGGCAAAAATAAGACACAACAGTGAACATTATGAGTGCAAATAGTGCACAGAAACTGAGGAAAGGATTGATGAGTCACAAGGAAAACTTAATAAAGATTTTGTTAAAACTGAAGATCAATCATGAACTTGATACTTGAATGTCTGTGTTAAAAGATTGGTTTTGTTCACATCATATGAATTATAATAAAGAACTTTTCCCCCTGTAATCTAAGGTGAACTTTAGTGACTGAGATATTCTCCCATGTTCATATTATTTATTTGCAACAAAAATTAGGAAGAAAAGACATTGAGTAATCTGATTGTTATGGGCATTTACTCAAGTTGGAATTCTAGTGACAATTAGCCATGGATGGCTCAGAATACTTGAACTCATAAATTTGGTGGTCACATTGCACAAGGCCCCAACCAATACAAGCTCATCAAAGAGAAAATGTATCCATCCTTCCCCAAAAAAAAAAACATATCCTTACTGGAATAGGTGTATTCTCCTAACATTCAAAAGGGCACAAAGCTTTTTGTCACCCCTTTCATAAGGAGCAATTGAACAAATCAACAAGCCAAAAGCAGCAGCAGATCACTCAAATTGGATAACTTATGCAATTCAGAATCCCTCTCTTCCATCCGACAACATACATTTCCTTAATTTCAATTCTCTCCTGTTTTTCTTTTCCGACATAACAGTATCAACAAAGTTCCATAAACTTCTTCTCACGGTCCAATAAATGCACATGCCTTGAAATTGATGCAATTACATAAATTCTATAAGTAGGCACACTTAGAGTGATGGAATCCTTGAATTGTGGCAGAAGAATAAAAAAACCCAGAAATGTTTAAAAACTAAACATGAAAAGGGAGTGATCAATTTTGGGCTGCAAGAATGGCCAAAAATTAGAGAGTTAAATGCTCTCCCTAAACATGGATCTATACTGAACCACACTGCTTGTATTCCTTAAACGGTTAAACCCCGCATGAATGCTCTGAAAATTCATGCACTAGCAGATTTTACAAGTAGATAATGGGATTTCGATATAGATAGTCTAACTTTTGATACCAGACTCTTTATCTATCCCCTAAATGCATAAGTCAAACACTGACACTCAAAGTATAAATTATCTATCAAAAAGCAAATGTCAGCACGAGACCAACAAGGTAAATCACTTATCACTGATGTGATCAAATAGAACAGATATTGATGGCACCTCATGATTCACAATTTGATGCCCTATTGATCACATGACAGATGGTTAGATCCACACCTGTGTTGGATACTCAGTCGAATCTAAGTAAAATAGAAGTTCGGTATGATCCAAAAGATGTTTCTCATAAATGGACAGCTTTGTGGTTCCTCATAATTCCCCCTTGGCTTGTCCCGCATGATTTAAACACATGCATAAAGATGGTGGCAGAGATTCACAACTATCTTAACTAAATTCTATTTAGGAGAATATTCAGAAACTGTGAAAAAAATATCATAAATGTAATGGTGCTCAATATGCTTCAGAAGAACGTCTCTTCTAGGCACATGAGAATTAGGATGGTGCAGAATGAACTTCAGAACAACTGCTCCTCTAGTGCATTGAGGTGCATTGTAAACTACGTGTGTGTGTGTGTTTTGATTAACAACCAATGGCATGGGATATGTTGATTGCAGTGCAATGTTTCTTCCTGCAGGGATATCAGTTCACTTTCCTGCAACTCTCCATTTAGATTCTTTGTTATGTGGTAACAGGCATAAAGTGGGAACCAGAAACTACATGAAAGATGCAGACTGCTGCAACTTAACATAAGAAGAAAGAAAACAAGCTAGATTGGTAAGAGCAGAAGCTCAAATTGAGCAACAGGAAAAAAAATTCTGTAGGAGGCTCAAGATCTGTAAATACATTGAAATCCCAACCTTCAGATTGTGAACTGAAGAACAAAAGGCCTTTGGCAGCAATAATTTTTTCAAGAAATTGAGATTGAGAAATCAAGATCACTTGTGCAAAAGGATGGAGATTTATTGCATGAAGAGGCTGCCAGCTCTACAAATGCTTCTTAAGCCCACCACTGTGAATACAAACTTCTGACATGGTCATATTGATTCATCTTGATATCATCATTATATGGAAGTATGCTGCACTTATCTAATTCTTTAACACATTGATAGATCCTTTCAGGGCCTCAAAAGCATAAAAGTACTCTACAACTTACATATTTGTCCTGTTCAAATTGTTTTGGATAATTGTTTATCATGTACTTTGAAGACAATTTTTCATTTATTCAGTTAATTTCTCACAATAATTAAAAAGCTCCGTTGTCCATATTCACTATGTACTATATTGGTGAACAAGTTTGAGGTTGAGTAAATGGCATGCGTTGTTTATCATTTTACCATATAATCCAACAGTTGACTCGGTGATCACCAATGGGTTCTCACTTCAACATGATTCCAGCTATTACCATATAATCAACACTTATAGGGCATGACAAATTGTCTACTTGTAGTAAATACAACCAAATAAATTGTTTATATCCTTGTCATTTGCAGTTCTCCTCAACCATGTCAACAGAAATTACATATATACTAAAATGGTTGGCATTAGCATAGATAACACAAGGCTGTATCCCACAAGCACTTGTTTAGATTCTATGAATTCGTGGTTTTCTAAACTTTCAGGTTCAAGTGCAATGTGTTCATGGTTGTCTATGATATCTAATAGGTCTTGCATGGAAAATGTCACTTTCAAGCTAATGCAGTCATCTGACTTGTCATATTTCATAATTGAGACAAAATATCAACATTTGAAAATGCTTAGAAGCTTAAAATCATGTTTTTGCGAGAAATCAAAATATAACTTACAGATCCACAGTGCCAGTAAAAATTCCAAAAACAAACCTTTGTTAAAATCACAGTCAACCATAGTAAGACATCCACATTCAAGATTATCAGTTAAAATAACTAAAAGCAAACCTCCTGCAGCATCAAGCAGCATTTTAAGCATAGACCGAGGTCCCAAAGTAGTTCGAATTATGTCAGCCACAGCCTGTACATAGAATGTAAGATATAAGATATAACAACCAATATCAGAAGTGATGAGAATGAGATGCATAAGTACTTATTCCAACTATCATGAAGACTACTGAAGTAAAATAACAACATGCTGGCATGCCACTTCTTCAAGTAATCAACAATGGATGACACAAAAGAAAAAAAAATGATTAACAAAGGCACAAAGCTGGGTAACATCGAACCTCGGGCGACCAGCCCGGCCCCACGAAAGCTTCCCACTGGCTGCCAGGGTAAATCGGGAAGCGCGTGGGGGGGTCCAGAAGCCCAGCGTCCCAAGGTTCGCGCCCTATTTGAAGGAAAAATTCCTGCAAAATACGCCGTAGCTAGGGATCGAACCACGGATGCCTGGAATGACAACTAGTCGTCCTTCCACAGCACCATAGCCCCGGGGCATGGATGTCACAAAAGAGCTCTATGGATTGAAGTTCATCAAACAATCTAAAGATATACATGTTTATAAGTAATAAATATGAAGTACACCAAACTAAACACGAAATTTCAAAAAACTCTAGTGCCATTTTAGCACTGACATTAGGAAAGGAAACACAAATGACAAATACATGTGGCAAGCATGTCACGTACCTAGATAACAAATTATACATGTAATAGAATGCCAAAAAACACTTAAAGGACTGCATATTCTCACCTTGGATGCTTGGATGTTAGCATGATGAACCTTACTACCAGATTCCCGTTTTAAAGAATCTTCTGCTCAGAAAGTCAGGGAAAGTGTTAGATAACTTGAATGACAAAGCCACAGAATTACTTAATCCTACGAATGTATTTATAGTTTAGAAAAAAAAAAAAACTTCACTAGGGTACTTGAATCACAAATGGGTTCCATCACTTTTGATATATAGCAAAACGAAACATTACGTTAACGTGCTGCCAAAAAACTAAAAAAAAAAAGACACAATCAATAGACAAATCCAACATTCCAAAGCACCAAATTTGACAACAAAGGCAAAGCCATCCATCTCGACTTGTATTTTTCAAGCGCAAAACCTCCAACCAACGAGCTACCAGAACTACGAATATTGATCGATCCGGAAGTAAGTTTTTAACTTTTTACCCAGCAAAATCTCCAGAAGAAGTAATGAAATCATGATTACAGGAAAAAAAATGCTGGTCCTTAAATCCCAACGGAAGAACTCCGAGATCCACCGATTTGTAAAAGAGAGAGAGAGTCACTGAGAACAAGGACTGGGGCGTGCATGGCTGAGAAGATACAGAGACGAAAAAGAGCCTTCCTATTTCCTTCTTTCTACACCGAAAGCGAAGCGGTAGCAGCAACGGCAGGTGGAGGTCTCCGGCGACAAGCCGTTTCTCGAGAGTTCCTCAGTGGAACTGAAAACCCTCGTGTAGCACCCGGCCTGAGATGGCGAGATCCTTCTTTTGAGTCGGTTTCTTGCTTGTCGGGTTTTTTTATTTTACACTACAGAAAATATATAGATTAATATAAGATTAATTATATATTTTTAAAAATAATTATTTATATTTTTGCAATAAATTTAGATTTATTTTTATGCTTAGATGATGTCGTATGTTCTAGTGTTGTTAGATAATTTATAATATTAAATGAAAGTGAAAAATAAGAAAATAATTAGGACAAAATTCAAAAGGACACCCATCATTTATATTTTGATTAGATGGATACCGATTTACAATTAAAATCATATGAACGTCCTAATTTAATTTGAACTATCCAAATATTCTTATATTATTTGATCACTCAGCGGGTATAAAAGTTGATTGTTAACTTCTACTGTATGTAAAAGTTAATTGTTATTTTCTATAATAATGATTTTATATCATTTTAATTTTATTTCTCTAAATAATAACTTAATTAAAATAATATTTCAACGAGCAAAATAATTGATGAGGGCTTCATGGCACCTATTATATTTTAAATAAAATATTATCTAATCACGATCGAATATTTAGAAATTAATATGTAACTAGTAGCTAGTTGCTAATTTCTATAACATATAACCATGAGTTAGTAGCTTCTATAATAATGATTTTATATCATTTTGACTTTACTTCTCTGACAGATAATATGATTAAAATAATATTTGAATGAGTAGAACAATCGATAAGACTCCATGATACTTATTACATTTCAAATGAGCATTATTTGCAAGGGCGGAGCTACGTTAGCAAATACCTGGGTTACAGCCTGGGGAATCCAACTAGGATGAGAGGGAAAAGAGTATAGATTTATTGTAGGGAACGGGAAAAAATAAGAGAAAGTAGAAAGTAGCCCTGGGTGACTCGTCGGTATCGGTGCTCATAGCCCATCGCCCGAGATCAGTCCAGATAGATCAGCCGAGTTAGCTCCGCCATTGATTATTTGATTATGATCGACCGTGTAAAAATTAACGTGTATAAGTTACATGCTAATTTTTAACGTGTTAAAGTTATCAACTAGCTTATACTCGAAGCTTCTATACGGCTGAGTGATCCAATCATCACAAGGGTATTTTTGGATAGTTAGTGTCAAATGAGACATTCATTTCACTTTAATTGAAAATGGGGCATTCTTGTGATTTTGTAAGGGAAATGATTTGAAGAGTGAATTTGGGAGAGTGAAAATTATAGTGAATGACGTGTAGTTAATATGTACATGTTCGATCGTCGATCGGACACCACCGGCGGCCTCTGATTGTCATCCCGAATCAAACTATATCTTGGGAGGACGGTGAACTCGTCAGGATCGCCGACAACGATGAACCCCTCGAAATCGACGGTCAATGATGCGAGATCGCAATTGTGGCGATCCCCGACGGGTTCACCGTGCCCCCTAGGGTATAGTTTGGTTCAGGGCGGCGGCCGAAGGCCGCCGGTAGTATCCGATCGACGATCGGACGTCGGACGTGCCGTTGATTGACGGTCAAAATTTTCACTGAGACATTCACTTTCACTGTGCGTATCATTACTCATTTTGTAAATGACGGCGTCTTTTGATTTTTGCCCAAAATAATGACCATCACTTTAGCTTTTGTTTCATAGATTTCAAACCAAAAGAATATAGGTGCTAGCATCCAATTCACAAGGACAAATGAGATTAAAATGATGAGAAGATTAAGTATATTTTCTTTTAATATACACTGAAATATATATTTTTTTAAAAAAAATGAGAGAGATGGCTTAGAGCTTCCATCTCATTGAAAGTGCCAAGCTTAAAGACTTGTTCTTGCTTTTTAGGTAACTTATTATAAGAGTAGTGATAAAGCACCTAGGTAGAGGTGAATTACTTAGAGAGGTTGATCGTGAAGCAATTTGGCACCTAGCAATGTAGTTAAGTCTACTTCTTTGTTTTCTCATTCTAAGCATCGACAATTACCAACATTTGGTATAAGAAGTTCTAGAACATTATTTGGGGGACTAAAACAAATAGTGTTCTCATAATGCATCCTACAAAATTACCTAGAGTCCGAGATGTTAAAATGTGTGTTAACTGTTAACTAAGAAAAAATCCAGTAACCAAAGTTTACTTTTTTTTGTTTGTAGGATGATGGTTAAGTAATTGTGTTTGTTGATACGGAGAATTTTAGGTCCCTCAACTACGTAGAATAAGTTATGGTCAAACGACTGGCGTGAGCTGACTTGGGGACACATGACAATAGAGGTTAAAGGAACAGTAAAATATTGATAAGACACATTAATTCGGCCGATCAACAATAAAGCAAATTTGTTAAATTCTCGACGATCAGCAGACTATCTAAATGATCGCTCGGTATGCCGCCTTAAGCGCCCGATCGACGACCTATTTATTGAAGCAGTCTAACTTGATAACATCACCAACCAACTCAATAAGGCTGAGCACATAGTTGATCTGCAAGGCCTGCCCACCTACACATGACCAATTGGAGGACAAGAGATTCTCTTCTTGGACCGTTCTAGCTACTTAAGCTTGAGCTTAGTTAACTGTCTCCAACGGATCGTAACTCGTCTATCTTATTGGGTCAGACTGAGCCTCATTCTTTGGGGTTCCCCTATTGGGCCTCCATGTAAACACCATTAGAATCATTAACACGTAACCTTTGACTAAACACTGATAAGACAAGAATGATATCATTCTACCACTTCCTTAAAAACGGACATGTTTCCCTGACAATGTCAGTTACTCAAAAAGTATATAGGCTCAATACTCAACTGCTCAGTAGCTCAATGGTCCAAATACTGACATGCTCAAATTATCAGCTAATATGATACATTTATAAGAAAACTATTGATATAACATCTTTATTACAACTGATGTGACATCTCGATGGTGAAGGGTCATCGAAGGTGCACATATATATAGGGGTTCCTCTTCCATGGTACAGGTACGTTGAGTTTCCATTTTCTACTCCAGTATTCCACTTTACTTACATTGACTTAAGCATCGAAGTGTCTGCACTCGAACCCCCCTGACCTTAGTTCTAACCTCCTTGGTACTCCTTGATTTTCATTTTTTGGATCAATCCAGCATAGCTTCAAGTCTTCTGTAAGTGCACATTAGTGTTGTGCTATTCAACATTGGTGACACGTTGTTCTTCTCCGCTTGAGGACAGGATCACATTAGCGTCGTCTATGAGAATTTCTTAGCCTGCTCCTTGACGTTAAGAATAGCATATGCCAACAACAACAAGATAGCAACAATCATGCTCTCCGATGAAGATTTAGAGCTCCTGATAATTGCAAGAGCGCAACTTTTTGCATAGTAGCATCAACAACCTAGCGATTATGCGCCTTAGGCTCCTGCTACTTCTACAATAGTCCCTCAGAAGGGGATTCGGCTGTGAAGCAAATGCAGTTTCCCCAATCCCTCCTCCTGTTGGTGGACCGAGGAGATACCCAAGCCGATCATGTGGGCATGGCTTCCTCAAGTCACACCTTGAAAAGGGGCATTCGCAAGAGAAAAGCACCCGTCGATCGACAATCTCCCAATTGACCAAGCGTGCCTTTCTCGAAAGAAATATTGGAAGATCCTCTACCTTGTCATTTTAAAGATCTCATCATTACAGAATACGGAAGCACCACAGATACGGAGGATCACATCATGAAGTTCGAAAATGCGGTCCTACTCCATCAATATTCGGATGGGGTTAATTGTCGAGTTTTCCTCACCACTCTTTCTGGCCAGCGCAGCGGTAGTTTGATAGGCTGCCGAGTGATTCCGTCCATAATTTTAAGGAATTCAAGAATATCATTTTATAGCACTTTGCTAACAGCAAGGGGTATCACAAAACTAATCTGAACCTTTTTCTTTGAAACAAGACCCTATGAAATCTCTATGGGCATATATCAAAAGATTCAACCAAGCTGCTATGGGCACACCCACCGTCACTCAAGAGATCATGATCAGTTCTCTCTCAAGGATTTCAGGATGGAGACTTCTTCCATTCAATGGTGAGGAAGTCACCCAAAAGTTTCGACGCTATATTAGGAAGGGCATCCAACTACATTAATATAGAAGAGGCACAAGCCGCTCGATGGAGGGAGACCACGACGACTCCTCCATAGAAGAATTCAAAGTCAAACCCATCGACAAGCCCTTTGAGGGACCCTCGACCGGATCCCAATAATAGGGAAGGCGGTCAAAGTATATTCAACAAGTATAGAATATTCTAAATAATCGAGCAGGAGGCAATCGATGGAGGTCTTATTGTACCTTCCATCATACCAGCACCCATGATACCCATGATTGCCAGCAATTGGCACGAGAACAAGCCCAATTAGTTCAAACTCAAGAAAAGTAGTAGCCTGCCCCTCCTCAAGGGTCATAGAACAACCACAACCAATCAGGAATGCGACCTCCACAAGCTCCGGTGGTCGAGTAAGCTCCTCCTCCAGAATAGATGTATCTTGACTCACCTCCCATTGATGAGGAGTAGCTGTGAAGAACTGATGAAGGATGGAGGAGCTATCGAACTCGGCTATGAAGAGGTGGAGAAGAACTGCTGATTGGTGCCTTCGTCAGATTGGGTTGAGTGATTGCCTTCATCAGATTGGGTTAATTGGTTTAATGTGTTTGTTTCTTAAAGTTGGATGTTTGTGTTAATTGATGAACGCTTGTATTGAGCTTGATTCTCCATGTTTGGATTGCACGTACCTTGATTAAATTCACTCATGCCTATCATATGTTTGATGAATTGCCCCTTCCATTAGATAGATTTCAATTTTACATTTTCTTTAGCTTAGATTCTTTTAAGATGTGTTAGTTTGATTGCTTTATGATTCCTTATGGTTATGTCTTTCAATTTGATGCAATTATGTTAGATTTCATTGATGCCCTATTTCTTGAATGCTTATTTTATGTTGCTTTTCATTTTCTTACGAATGTAGGTTATGTTAGATTAGATTTCTTTAATGCTGTAGGTTTTGCTCCATGTTTAGTTTCGTTGATGCTTTCTTTCAAGTTGCTCTTTTCTTTTCTGCAATTGTAGTTAGGTTAAATTAGATTTCATACTTGCATTGTCTTTCATTAATCAGAACTATATTTCATACTTGCTTTGTTATTTTATTCCGTAGTCTTAGCTTTCAAATCCAAACCCCAGTTTAATATCCAAAATCCAAAAGCAATAATTTGGAATCCTACGATTATTAACCTATCATTACATTCCTTGAGAGAGACGACTCGAGTTACTCTATACTACATTAGTTTAGAGGAGTTCGATACTTTAATTGTATTTGAAACCGTAACGCGACTAAAACGGTTATCAAATTTGGCGCCGTTGCCGGGGAATGTAGTGGTATTTGATAATTTTAGGATTGTTTCCCTATTTTTCCACAAGAATTTAAAAAAAACAATTGGCATGTGCTTTAATGTTCATTCATTCATGTGTTTGATATCATATGCTCCTGAGTCTTCTAATCTTGTTTATTAGTGTTTCAGTGTAAGACCAGGATAATTCTTTCAGTTCAACATGGATTTCTACTCTCAACAATTTGGAGGCTTCAATGAATATCACAATTCAGAAATTGGGGGAGCGGAACACATATGCACTAATTGTGGCAGTTCATCTCGTTCAGCTGCTATATGCCACCTCATCCAAAAGTCTACTGGATTTCCTCAAGAACCCCTGCATTCCCAACATCAATATCAAGATACCTACGATCCAGCTCCTAGCACCTATAATGATGACTGGGGCAATTACCCAACTCAGTACTTTCAACCCCAACAGATTCCAGAGCAGCATGGATACTTCCAACCGCAACTGTCAGATAGGTATCACTCATTTCCTAATTCCTACAATTATAATTGGGAGGAGCAGTCATATTTCAGGTATGAGGATACACAAAGTCAATTTACTGAGCCATATCTAGTATATCAGAACCTACAGACATTCCAGGATGATCCTATGCCTTCAGGGTCACATCCGGTTCAGCAACAAGAACCGGAGTTTCCACTCACTTTGGAGCCACTTCTCACTCATTTTCAGCAACAACATGAGAGGAACGTTCAGCAACTCAACACTCAATTTCAGCAGCTTAGCACTCAGTTGAGCACCCAGATTAGTACCCAGGTTAGCGCTCAGATTAGTGCTCAACTTCAGCAGCAGTATCTGGAAGACTATAAACAGTATCAAAGTAGGACTGATGCTTCCCTTCAGAACATAGCGCGATAAATTGAACAGATATCCTCCACCATTAGTCAGATGTAGACTGCAGGGATCAGGATCGATGTTCAGAGAGGATATTCTAGTTCGGATGAGGAAGAGGAGGTATTATCTACAGAGACAGCTGAGTTGGAAGTTGAATCTGATCCATTTCCAGTTGTAGATGACTCTATAGGTGTAGGGGATTGCACTGAGCCCCAGAGATCACCTACCTTGAGTGATATATTAGGAGATTCAGAGGATAAGTATGAAAGTATAGGGACTTGCATGGTGGAAGCAAGAACCCAAGAATCACCTCTTTTCATTGTATGTCCACTAGCACCTGAACCTGAGATGAAGCTTTTACCTGACCAGGAGGAAGTTATAGCTACATCAATTCTTGTAGAACCTTCAGGTATTTTTCAGCAAGACAAGGTAAGTATTTTTCCAAGTTGCTTAGAAAAATTCATAGAGGTACCTAGGGTTGATTTTATTGGCTGTGATGCACTCCTTGAAACATTTTATATAGAGACTGATTGTATTTTATCTTTTTCTTACCCTGCACGGGTACGGGAGATATGTCATGGTTTTGTAGGGTGTCGTAGGCTTCTGGAGTGGGTGCTATAACTAAATAGACTCCAACCTCCTGGAAGGACTTCCAAAAAGCATCAAGAGGGAGGAGTTGCTCTTATTTTGACTAGTAGCACTTCACCTCTAAAGTGGGTTTTGTACCTGAATCTCCTTCGACCACCGGAACACACTTATGTGAAGTTGAAGTGTGGGGGGAGCAGTGCACTATGACATAGATCACGTGAGGAATGCTCCCTCGACTACCCAAATCCCACCACTACCGGGATGGATGCTACTCCTTAACCGACTCCAACCGTCAGGAATAAAGGGGAGTTTGTTCCTTTTCTTTCTTTTTCTTATTTTTCTTTATGTTTATACTTGCATGTTTGTTTGCTTTTATACTTTGCATTTATGTTTTGCTTCCTCATTCTGCATTTTGTTTGGTCTTAAATAAATCTTGCTTGATTCCAGTTGTATCTCCCTACATGTTCCTTTATTATGCTTTGAGAATCATAAAAGATGGTTAAGTCTGACTATTGAGTTTTGGTTTGCTTGGTATGCTTGGGGGCATTAATTGCATTTAGTCAGTTGTTGTGGTGATGAACTCTATCTTGATAGATTAAGCATGACATTTTATTGTTCACCTAGTGAGGATATTGTCATGTCTATCCTTAATCCTCTCATGTGTGATAGCATTTGTGATACTTGACACTCTAGAACTTGCTTTGATTCTTTTTGAAATTACATTAACATAAGCTTACATGAATATGATGGAGGCAAACTTTCTTGTTGATCTCTTAGTTTTCTCTCTACTTTGCTATTGTCACTAGTGAGCATTTCACCTATTGCTTTCATGTTTCATTGTCTTTCCTTTGTCAGATCTTCTCATTGTTATTATATTCTCACTGTCATATCTTTATTAGCTTATTCTTCTCTTGAGCATGAGAGCATGGGGTGATTGCATGATGAGTTACATTTTTATCTGTCTATTATTAGTCTCTATTATTGTGAGTTTTAGATGTTATCATGCTTTGTACATTGTCTGAGGCAAGTTTTAAGTGTGGAGGGAAAACAAGTGTGTATGAACGAATGCTTGTTGAAAAAAAATCTCTCTGTGAAAAAAAAGAGAGAGAGAGAAATGAAGAAAAAAAAAAGTGAAAAAAAAAGAAGTGAAAAAGGAGAAAAGAATGAAAAATTAATGAAAGGAAAAAAATATTTCTCAAGCATTTGGGATTTTGTTAGTGATGAACAAGAAGGAATATTTTTTTTTGATGTATACTCATTTGATATTATTATTGAGAGAAACTCAAAAATTAAGTGTTGATACATACATGCATTTTGAGAGATGTTGTAAGTGGTTGTTGTGTGTTTGCATTGAGAATGTGCAAGGAGAATTTTGAATGTTGGATGTTTGGTTGAGTTGTTATTTTGACATATTATTTGATTGTATACGTCATGTGATTGCCCCAATGCTCTCATATTCTCTTTGATCTTCTTTGTTATCTACTTTCTTGTTCTTTTGTCAGCACTTGGTTTCATCATTAGTTATTGAAAAGTCCTCTTGATTTGTGTACTTATGCTATAGTAGTGGAGAAGTAGAAAATAAGCAAGCATATGGTAGTGCAATGTCATGAATGTTTTGAGAGAACTCCACTTTCATATTTGTTATTTCTGTGAGCATCAGTGCATATATCTATCTTGTGAGATTTTTGTCATGCTTAGTTTATTCAAGTTGATTGAAATTACCATGTCTTTTGACTTATGTGAGATTTGGAACCATAAATACATTGATTCTTGAGACTTGATGATCCTAAGTAACCTTCTTTTATTATTTTTAAAGTATCGATAGGGGATGTAATGTTTGGGAGATATTTTGTTTTCTTTTAGTTTTGTTTACTTGCTCGAGACGTGCAAGAATTAAGTGTGGGAGTGCGGTAATTAGCATTTTATGTCATTTTATTTGCTCATTTAATTAACATTTTTCATCCTCTCGTACGTTTAAATCATGTTTATACCATGTTTTACGATTAGGATTTATTTTTAGAGCTCATTAAAATTTTCTCTAAATTTTGGTATTATTTCATGATTTTTGTAGGGAATTAAAGGCTTGGATGAATCCAATGTTGGGTCAAACCAAAGCTGAAGCTGGGCTGAGCCTGGGTCAAACCAAAGCTGAAGCTAGGCTGCACACAAGGGGCGGACAGGCTAGAGCTGGGCCAACGCATGGGCTGGATTTGATCTGTTCTCCACGGTCTGAACCCAGGCGCACACATCTGCCCGAACTCATCCATGAATCAGAGGAGGAACCGAAAAGCATCGGTTTTGGGCTGGCTCGACCTCTTCAGAATGGGGAGGATCGCATCTAAGGAAAGGGGGCTCGGGACTCCAACTTCTCATCTTCTCACACACGCGACTCGACTTCTCCTCTCCACTCTCACCGCCGCCGGCAACTCCTCTTCAACGCCGCCGGTCGACCCTCACTCCACCATCCATTTCCTCCACCACCTCCGGCCATCGCACCAGATCTAGGGCACACCGGACGATTCCTTTCTTCTTCTTCCTCTTTTCTTCATCCGCGAACCCTAGCTCCCTTCCTTCTATTCTTCTTCTTCACTTGGCCAGCAGCTTAGTTTCTCTTCGCAACAGTCTTTCTTCACAGCCGAGTTCCTCTTCATCCAGCCTTCATTAGATTCAGCAGCAACCTTCGCAGCATTCACCTCTTCACAGCCGAGTTTGACAGCTCCTCCATCCTTCATCAGTTCTTCATAGCCGCCGATTGGTGCCTTCATCAGATTGGGTTAATTGGGTTAATGTAGTTGAAGGTTATGTGTTTGATGATGAATGCTTGTATTGATGCTTGATTCCCTATGTTTGGATTGCACGTACTGTGATTGAATTCTTTCATGCCTACCATGTGTTCGATGAAATGTGTCTTCCATTTTACTTGATGCATTTGAGTTTGTTGATTTCAGTTGAATGCTCGATTTAGATTTGATCTTCATTTAAATGCAATTAAGTTAGGTTAGATTAGCTTTCTCTAATGCTGTAGGATTTGCTCCATGTTTAGCTTTGTCAATGCTTTATTTCAAGTTGTCATTTTCTTTTCTGCAATTTTAGTTAGGTTAAATTAGATTTCATTACTTGCATTGTCCTTCCTTATTTTGGATTAGATTTCATACTTGCCTTGCTATTTCTTTTCGTAGTCTTAACGTTCAAATCCAAACCCCAGTTTAATATCTAAAATCCAAAAGCAATAATTTGGAATCCTACGATTATTAACCTATCATTACATTCCTTGAGAGAGACGACTCGAGTTACTCTATACTACATTAATTTAGAGGAGTTCGATACTTTAATTGTATTTGAAACCGTAACACGACTAAAACGGTTATCACCTGCCCCTCCTCAAGGGTCATAGAACAACAACAACCAATCAGGAATGCGACCTCCACAAGCCCCGGTGGTCGAGCAAGCTCCTCCTCCAGAATAGATGTATCTTGACTCACCTACCATTGATGAGGAGTAAGAAAATAGGCGAAATGTCACCTAAGAGAGCATAAACATTATTTCTGATGGTCCTACTTATTGGGACACCAACCGGGATAGGAAGGCTCAAGTTCGAAGATTGAAAGATCATGAAATCGGAGCAAGTTCTTCTCAAATTGTGGGCCCACAAATCACTTTTGGACCCAAGATTTGCAGAAGGTGAAGGTGCCACATGAAGACGCCCTAGTCATCATGGCAGTCATTGTCAACTATGAAGTATATCGCACTTTTGTAGACACATGCAGCTCGATTAATGTTGTCTTCAAAAAGGCTTTTGATCAGTTGCAGATTGATGTCGCCGAGCTGCAACCCATGGTCACACCTCTCTATGAGTTCACGGGTAATGAAGTACTGCTGATTGGTCAGATCAAGCTAGTCATCTCTCTGGGGGAGGAACCTTTGAAGAGGACTCGGAGATCTACCTTTTTGGTGGTGGATGCACCATCCGCCTATAATGTCATTTTAGACTTGCTCGCGATAAATGCATTAAGGTTGTAGTAGCTCTTTTTTACTTAAAGCTTAAAGTCGGTAGTCAGGTAGGAGAAGTGCAGGGAGACCAACTTGTGGCTCGTCGTTGTTATGTAAACGATATACAAGTTGAGTCTCATAAGACTTTACGAACCTCATCTATATAATGTAATGTTAGTTCTCGCTCGTCTTTGTCTGAACTCTTGGAGGAGAAAGAAGAGGTAAAACTGGATCCGACCCGTTTAGAAGCAAAGGTCAGGATAGCTGCCGACTTGCTACCTGCGTTACAGCAAGAGCTCATCACTTACCTTACACAGAATAAAGATGTTTTTGCCTGGTCCCCGTATGAATTGGAGGGTATCTCCCCAGATATCATAGAGCATAAATTATATGTGTATCCTGATGCACGACCGGTCAAACAAAAGAAAAGAAACTTCAGCACGAAGCAAAATTAAGTCATTTAGGTAAAAGTTCATCAGCTACTAAAGGTCGGGCATATCCGAGAAGTACAGTTTCCCGCCTGGCTTTCTAATGTGGTGTTCGTACCCAAACCCAACAATAAATGACGAGTCTGTATCAATTTCAAGGATCTCAACAAGGTTTGTCCAAAAGATTGTTATCCTCTACCTCAAATTGAGTAGATGGTGGATTCTACAACTAACAGTGAGTTTATATGTATGCTAGATGTATATCAAGGGTTTCATCAAGTGCCTTTAGCTGAAGAAGAACAAGAAAAAGTCAACTTTATCACCTCACAAGGTACATATTACTATACAATTATGCCCTTTGGTCTTAAGAATGCAGCGACATTATATCAAAGGCTGATGAACTAGATCTTCCGATATCAGATCGGCAGAAACATTGAAGCATATATGGATGACATCTCCATCAAGACCCGCTGATCGGTAGAATTAGTTACAGACATTACTGAAACATGCCAAACTCTCAAGCGATGTGGATTGAAGCTTAACCCAGAAAAGTGTTTATATAGAGTTAGAAGTGGCAAATTCTGGGGGTATATTATAACAAAAAGAAGCATTGAAGCAATCCCCACAAAGTATAAGCCCTGTTGGAGATGCAACCACCACGCAACCTAAAGGACGCTCAAAGGTTGACTGATCAGATAACAGCCTTATCCCGATTCATTTCCCGATCGACTGATCGAAGTCTTCCCTTCTTCAAAATACTGCGCAAGGCTACTAAATTTTAGTGGAATGATGCTTGCAACAAGGCCTTCGAAGAGCTGAAGGCGCAATATGCTTGTTATATCCAAACCAGAAACGGGAGAACATTTGTATGTTTACCCCTTTGCCACTGAGGAAGCGTTGGGAATTGTCCTTATCAGAGAATGTCAGGGTGAACAACATCCTATCTACTTCTGTGCTCATTTGCTTAAACAAGCCGAGTGTCGATACACCCCGCTTGAAAAACTAGCTTATGCCCTGATATTGATCACTCATCGTTTGCGCCCCTATTTCCTATCGTACCCTATGTGGTGCTCACCGACAGCGCCTTGGGTAGAATTCTTATCAAACCAGAAGCTAAGTGAATATGATATATAATATCGCTATCAAAGCATAAGCCCTCGCTGATTTCCTCAGTGAATTGCAAAATTAGGATGCAGAGGAAACATAGAGAGTCTATGTAGATGGGTCTTCTACTCGGCAAGATAGTAACATTGGCATACTCCTCATCTCCTCTAAGGAAGATATGCTCCAACTCTCAGTAAAATTAGACTATAGAGTCACCAAAAATGAAGCAGAGTACGAAGCCCTGATCTCTGGCTTGCAAGCAACCAAGCATGTGGGTGTCGCTCGGGTAATTCTTCACTCAGACTCCCAATTGACTCAGCAACTAATCGGGCGATTTGAGATCAATAATGAAAGATTTCAGATGCACACCGAAGCCTATGAGTGGTTGAAGGCAGAGTTCCAAGAAGTAAACCTGCAATAAATTCCTAGAGAAGGCAATATGAAAGTAGATGAGTTAGCTAAACTCGCCGCCTCTCTCTCACCATAGATTCTTCACCAACCAATGGCTCAGACTATGATGTTGTCTCAAATAGAGCGGCAAATAGATCTAGAGTTAGAGGAAGACCACCCTGTTTATAGTTTTCCTCCAACAAGGTATTCTTCCAGCCGATCTGCAACAAGCCAGATTATTTAAGAAAAAGCTACTCAATTTACTCGCATAGGAGATCCGATTGTATAAAAGAGTTTTTTTTTCATCCCTTTCTTAAATGCTTAGGACAAGAAGATGTTGGTTATGTCCTCAGAGAGATACATGAAGGTTCTTTTGACAGTCGTGCTGGAGGAAGAACAATGGCATGGATGATTTTGTTTGTTGGGTACTTTTGGCCCACACTCCATAAAGATACCGCTCCGTTGGTTGCCACATGTCTTTCCTGCTAGAAATATTAAAATCTCTCCAGCCGACCTGCTGAATTACTCAAGACCACTACCATAGCTTGCCCATTTGATCAATGGGGCATGGACATCGTGGATCCCTTTCCTGTAGCTCCAGCGTAGAAGAAGTTTCTGTTGGTAGCGATGAATTATTTCTCCAAATGGGTAGAAGCAGAAACCTTAGTGTGTATCACTAAGAAGACAGTCATTCAGTTTCTGTGGCAAAACATATTATGTAGATATGATATACCACACAAGTTAGTTTCTGATAACGACAGACAATTTCAAGGGAAAAAAATCAAGAATGGTGCTCAGTGTACAACATCAAACAAGTCTTTACATTTGTGGCCTAACTGCAAAGTAATGGACAAGCTGAAGTCACTAATACAGAAATTATTAGAGGTCTCAAAGTCAAGTTAGACCATGTTGAGGGATGTTGTGTCGAAAAACTTCCCAGTATCTTATGAGTCTATCGAACTATACCACATGAAGGTACTAGATTTACTCCTTTTCATTTAGTGTATGGCAGAGTAGATGTGATCCCAGTTGAAGTTGGGTGTGAATTCGATCTGAGACAACTATATAACTTCGATAATATGAAAGACAATGCCAACTTAGGAAGATGGAGCCCAACTTGGTCACTGAAATCAAAGATAAAATAATCGCTCGGTTGACATCCTACCGGTAGCGAATGCAGCAAAAATATAACAAAAGGGTGCTCCCTCGCTCTTTTCAAGTTGTAGATTTAGTCTGGAAGCGCATCAAGTCAGTACGGGACATAGGTAAATTAGAGCCACAATAGGATGACCCTTACAAGATAATACAAAAGCTAGCATCTGGTGCTTACTATTTGCAAGATTCAGAAGGAAAGCAATTAAATGGTCTCTAGAGTGCGGTGCATCTAAGGCTGTACCATAAGTAGAGGGAAGTACTCGTAATGTAATGTGTGCAAAAGCTTTGTTAAAAAGATAACTTCCCCTTTTTGGGAAAATGTGCAGAGTCGCTCTCTAGCCGTTTCCTTGGCAAACGTTCGTGTCCCAGACTCTCGTTTTCTCAAACGAGTTATAAGCGGGTTTTCTTGTGAAACAACGAGTGCTATCGATCGGACGTGGTCCGCCCACACTCCATATGATCACCGCTAGGCTATTCCAAACTCTCGTTTTCTCAAACGATTTATAAGCGGGTTTCCCCGTGAAACAATGAGTGCGGCCAATCAGACCTGGTCCGCCCACACTCCACATGATCACCTGCTCGACTATCTTAGAGTCTTGTTTTCTCAAACGAGTTGTAAGTGGATTTCCCTATCAAAAAACGAGTGTAGCCGATCGAACATGGTTCGCCCACGCTCCATATGATTGCCCGCTTGGTTGTCCCAGACTCTCATTTTCTCAAACGAGTAATAAGTGTTGGTGCAAGTTGCATCAGTGATATCCTCCTTTAAGTGTTTCAATGTTTGACAATATACTTAAGTCAGTGATATATTGAACAAGGGAAGGGTGAGTCAAGAGAGGAGTGACGAAGTGAAGAAAAGTCCTAGTTAACCTAGGCACTAAGACCTGGTGAGTGAAGCTGGGCACTAAGTCTTGGTGAGTGAAGCTGGGCACTAAGACCTGGTGAGTGAAGCTGGGCACTAAGTCATGGTTCGAGGAATTGGGCACTAAGTCCTGGCCGGAGGTTGGGCACCGAAGACCTGGTTTGAGGAATTGGGCACGAAATCCTAGCCGAGGGTTGGACACCTAAGTCCTGGACCTAGGGTTTGGGCACGAAGTATTGGTCCGAGGGATTGAGCAACTTAGCTGAGCGATGACTAAGGACTAGAGACGGGTCGAGGGTCGGACGTCTTGAGATCCGAGAGTATCGAAGGCTAAGCTAAAGTCCACCCAAATGGACTGGGTGGCAACCGTCTCCTGAGAGGAGTAGGTGAAAGGCGCGTTCCCAGGGGTGGGAACTTGCGTCTGTTCGACCTAGGGTTTCGCAGAAATCCGAAGTCAGAACCATCTCGCTAAGGCTAAGATTGTGTGTGTATTTGCTTTGTATTTGTGTATCTTGCAAGTACCTAGAATGGAAGACAAAGCAGACAAACAACACACAAAGCGGCTGGAAGACAAGCTGCTAGGCGCCCCCATCAAGTAAGGCGCCTCAATGAATGGAGGCAATGTAGACTTTCATTCAGGCGCCCCCCATTAACTAGGGCGCCTCAATGAAAAGAGGCAAACCAGGCTTTCATTCAGGCGCCCCATATGATACAGGCGCCCTGGTTGAAAGCTATATCTGCTGCTACGAGTTCGAAGCAGAGATAAGTTTTGACTGGGTTCAATGAGGCGCCTGGGAGGTCCAGGGCGCCCTGGTCAAGAGTGTTATCTGCTGCGGCGAGTTCGGCGTGGAGATAAACTTTGACCAAGTCCTTTGAGGTGCCCCAGTGATCACATGCGCCCTAATGAAGCCTATAAAAGGGGCTTCAACTCCAAGGCTCAGTACACAACTTCCGAGATCATTCTGAGTCTTCTGACTGACGACAAAGCGCTAACGGCGAAGCTCTGCGACCAAGGAAGCTCCGGGGGGAAGTGCGCGGCACTTCGGAGTTCCAGATCGGCCGAGTCTTCAACTCATTCTATTTGGTTTGATTTACATTCAGTTCTTAATTTCTTTAACTCTTTTTTATTGTAAATCTTGCACTGTAAGATGAGTTTCTCCGCCTCCGGAAAGTCCGGAAAGGAGATCATTAGTGGACGGGTGTTCCCGTGCTTAGGCCTTGGATGTACTGCCCCTGGAGGGTTGGAAACCAAGTAAATGCTGTGTACAATCTGTCATTTGTTTTGTTCGTTCTTTCTATTGTTTTTCCGCTGTGCTACTAACACTCTGTTTAGAACGAATCTCAAAGTGTCGAACCGAAAAGTTTACGAAGTTTGTAAAAGATTTTTACGGTCGATATTCACCCCCCTCTATCAACGGCACCGGTCCTACAATAAGCAGGTTCCCCTGTGCACTAACGAACAAACGAATGTGATCAACAAGGCGTGATATTACACGTTCCGACACCTCACTAGCGTGGTTGCCAAAGATCCTCATAATTATCCTACCGTGTACAATTCTCTTAGTCATTCTTAAGCTTACTTCAGATAGTTTAAATTCTAAATTATTCGGGCCTAAGAGACTATAGTCAAGCGGTGCATCTTCGAACTTGGCTAAGCATGAAGTTAAACATCAAATTGAGGAAACTTGGAAGCATTAAAACCAAAAGTTATCTATTACATAGTTCCAAAAGTTTCATAAGCTCACACACAGGCTAAGTACAAGAAAGGAAAAACATAAAGGGACCCCAAGCTTAAGGGAAATGGTCAAACATTTCAGCATAGACCACCTCCAAAATCCTCCTAAGTTTGATAGCAGTAGCCGGTAGATCGGTGGATAAGTGTTGCGCTTCTTTCAGTTGCGCTACACGCCATACTTGATCATATTTCGGGCCTGGCTAGAGAACTCCATTGCAAATGCATCCGAGCGGAGATGTTAAACACGACGCTCTTCTAGGCGCTCAGACTCCTTTGCCTTCTATTCTGCAAAGGCTTGTTGATCAGTCTCGTGGGCTACCTGCAAAGTTGTCAGTGAAGCTTTAGTAATTCTAGCTCTTCCAGCCAAGCTGCCAATTGGGCCTTCAGATCTTCAATAACCGAGTCCTTTGTAACCAGCTCGGTCTCTTTCTTTACCATGGTTGCCGTGTGGAGCTCGTCTACTTCTTTCAATTTCAATTTTAGAGTCGTTGCCTCGGTGGTCTTCTTATCAAAGTCATCCATGGTGACTTGGTGCCCAGACATGGCCGAAGTCAATTTTGCATTGGAGGTTTTCAATTTCTTCGCAAGGCTCCCATTCACTTGCTTAGCCATATTGGCGCAAACCAATGCCTCATCAGCCTCTCGGCGGAACATTTCCAATGAGAACCCAATTTCCTTAACTCCTCAATAGAGGATCCATCACTGTCGATCTGCTGTTGAGGTTTGCCTAGCTCAGTCTCCAGGGCAGCTACCCTCTGCTCCGCTTGAACCCATGCATGAGTGTTGTTCACTAGGGCTGGACATGCCTGGTTGGCCACCTAAATATGCAAAAAAACAAGTTATTAGAGATTGCCCAGATAAATAAATGTGAAAACAATATATTTCACCTTCATCATTTCTTTGGCAAAATGGTCCGCCTTGGCCATCGGACCTAGTTCACATATGGCATGTACGCTGGTGTCTCAAGACTCCACCAGGGGCCCGTACAATCGCACCAGCTGCACATGACCTCTTTGGTCCTCCATAGAAATGCGAGCGGAGGAGGTGACTACCCTGGTCGGCAGTGACATGTTGAAAATGGTTCACTGTATATAGAGTCGTCAATTTGGGTTAGGCCCGTCGGGTTGGCCCACCTTGCCAAACAATTTAAGCGGGTTGGATTGAAATTTTATCAATCGAAGCGCGCCATGGGTTGACCCGCCTAGGTCCACAACAGGCTCGGGTTGCCCCCGCGGGTCACTTTGAACTCCAATCTGCCAAAAAGCCTATGCCAAATCATGGCAGTAATCCACCAAAATACTTCAACCAGTGTGGGATTGACAAGTGGCAGAGAGAACGGTGTCATCTTAATGGTGTGAGGTATTAAAAAATCGAGCATTAGTTATCTCGCACGCGCGCGTCATTCTGTATTAAACAACGCATTTCAGCGTTTGACTAGTAAAGACTTTAGACCCAAATATTGGTCTAGCCATTCAGGTCAATACTTCCTTTGACTAAACTTGATGGGGAGGATTGTGATACGGGAGAGTTTTGGGTCATTCAACCACTTAGGATAAGTCCTGGTCAAACGACTGATGTGGGCCGACTTAGGGACACGTGGCAGTAGAGGTCAAAGGAATACTAAAATATTGATAAGATAGGTTAGTTCAGCCGATCGACAATAAAGCAAATTTGTTAAATTCTCATCGATCAGCAAATTATCTAAATGGTCGATCGGCATGCCGCCTCACACAGTCGATCGACGATCTATTTATCCAAGCTATCTAACTCGATAGCGTCACCAACTGGCTCCATAAGGCTGAGCACACAGCCGATCTACAAGGTCTGCCCACCTACACACGGTCAATCGGCGGATAGACTTATCTTCTTAGACCGTCCTAGCTACTTCAGCTTGAGCTTAGTCAACAATCTCCAATGGACAGTAACGCGGCTATCTTATTCGGCGAAACTGGCCTCATTCTTAGGGCTTTCCCTATTGAGCCTCCATGTAACACCATTAAGGTCATTAACACGGAACCATTGACTAAACACTGATAAGACAAGAATGACATCATCTAAAAACCGATATACTTCCTTGACAAGGTCGGCTGCTCAGAAAGTCTATAGCCCCAATACTCAGCTGCTCAGTGACCTAATGGTCTACACACTGACCTGCACAAATTATCAGCTAATCTGATCTCTTTACAAGACAACCATTGATATAATATCTCAGTTTCAATTGATGTGACACCTCAATGGTGGAGGGTCATCGAAGGTGTGCATATATATAGGGGTCCCTTCTCCACGGTACAGGTACGTTGAGTTTGCATTTTCTACTCTAGCATTCCACTTTACTTGGACTGACTTGAGCGTTAGAGTGTCTGCACCGGGGCCACCCGACCTTGTTTCTGACCTCCTTAGTACTTCTTGATTTCCATTTTCAAGATCAATCCAATGTAGCTTCGGGTCTTCTGTGAGTGTGCATTAGTGCTTTGCTATTCAATATTGGTGACACGCTGTTCTTTTCCGCTTGAGAATAGGATCATTTGTCAATAAAATGAGATGTACAATAAACCCTATTGAATGTTTTGGATATTCAAATTTGGTTGGGGGACCAACAAAAAGTTGCTCTTTGTTTTCTTTAGTTTTAGTGGTTTGATGTCCATGCTCTTTTGGTTGATCAACCAAAATATAGATGAGGCGATCTTAGTTTTTATTAGGTTGACCATTTCTAAATCTGACTTACAATTGTTATTTATAATCAGCTTTGGTTGACCAAATCCATTTTGATGGTTGACTAAATTATGTTGGATTCACCTTTGGGATCAAATTTTAAACCATATTAGCTGATCATTTTTATAACATTTTTGGATCCTTTTTCTAGATCATCATTCATTTCTAACAAGTTACGCAAAATATTGTCCAAGAACAAGTTCAAAAAAATACTGGCCCCTGCTTAAAAAAAACTAATAACTAAGTCATTCTATATCCCATGAAAGAGTCAATATATGAGATGAGTAGATCAATCATATAGTTGCACCAACTACAACTACAACTTTTTTATAAAAGATAAAGTAAATAAAAAAAATGTAGTTTCTTATGAAGAAGACTGATGGTTCTATTACAATAATTTCATTGGAAAGAAAAAAAGCCAAGCAAATAAATCCTCCAAATGTCAATACAAACATTTACACTTACTGTATTTATCTGTTTAGTGTCATGACCTGCTGTCTCATGGTTGAGTAAAATCTCCTAAGGTACAAAACCTGAGAAAAGGTCAGTAGAACATTTTTGTTGCTATAACATGGAACCATTCAGCAGATATAAAAGCTATTTTGGTGGAACCTTGCATTGGCCACAGAGTTTTGCAAATTTCTCAAGGTGTTTTCCAACTAGGACAAACTTGTGCTATTCCACTATTTATGATCATTGCACGTATCCATAATGTGCATAGTCAATATGTAACTATATGAGATTAACCAACGATTCTTGCTTCACTGTACTTTAGCAAGCAAGAAATGCTATATATTCTTCCATCAGATTTGCAAGCTGCTCTTCTGAATCCTGAACTACAGTTCAACCTGTGGCAAAGACCTCTATCCATTGTACTAAGAACTATTCCTTATATTGTTGTATCTGATTTAATCTGTTGAACCATATCGAATGAAGAATCATGTGAAAGATGTCATACTTGAGCGGCTTGGCATGCCACAGAAAGTGCTTCTGCAACCTCCTCACGCAATTGTACATTCTAATGTATCTTCTATGAGAAATCCCTAACAATATATTCTTCAGATTCGGTATATCCTTCTCAGCAACAACTAAGGAAAATGCAGACCAATCCAACAGTTCCTCGAAAGGGAGAACAAAATTGTCTGCTATTATCACTGGAATACACTCAGCATATATGGCCTCCACTATCCTTGGACTGTTAACTTCAAAACCCATGGGACAGATGCAGAACTTGCTAGCTCTCATATGCTCAACGTAGGACATTGTCCTCGAGACCCTATTTGGAAGGCGTCTATAGATTCTCATGTCTTCGTCTTTATCATCACCCCAGTACTTGTTGAGGAGTGGTCTAACCCTTCCATGCATATTTCCAGCATAGAAGGCAAGAATAGAACGCCTAGAAACATGCCCCCCGCCGACGTACTTATGAGGCATCTTTGGCACTTTGATAATGGTTTCGGGGAGAGAGATGTCTTTGCCACGAACAAATATGCCTTCTGAAGCATCAGCATTGCACAGAGCTTTGATGGTGTTTTTACAAAGTTCTTCATGTAGGGTGGTGGTGTAAGGTCCCTGTAGGAGATTCAATGGAAGTAAGCCCCTTAAATGTTATTACAGAAACTTGAATACTGAACTTTAAAATGCCTAAACAGTTATGTATATTTACCCAGTCATGACAAGCCACCAAAAAATGATCCCTCCCTCGAGTCCTATTCCAAAATGGATACTTTGCGGCAATGGAATTCACATAGTCCCTCAGAAACAATGATAAGGACCTCATGTTATGCGAGTTAGGGACATAAAGGGCAAGCTTCAGCTGGCGGATGCTGTATGGTAGATAGAACAAGTGAGCTTTGCTGGGGTCCTTGGTCACAAATCTCTTGTTCTCCTCCAATAATTTCATAAACCATCCTTCAGAAGCATAAATACCTTGGAGCTCTGGTGTGTGGAAAATTGGTCTCGGACCATCTTCATAGATATAAACTTTCAATATTTTCTCCATTAGTTCATAGCTCCTGAAAAATATACCATTGTTTCAGATGTTAAGCCTTGTTTGCTAGGTGTTATCTATATAGAACTAGTACAATAAGTCATATGATCAAGGTGCATTTCTGGTTTACAGCAGGAGCAACAAGGTAAGTCATATGAGCAGAAGCTCTCCGGATTTAGCTCTAACCACTAAACCAAGCAACTCTTGGTAAGTTATAAGATCATTACTTGTGATTTTAATCAAATGAAGTTTGATTTGTAGCATTTTGTTCATATCAAGAAAATAGAACTTTAAATACATGTGATTTTTAGAAGCAATGAAATTTAAGTCTTCTAAGACATTTATGAATTCAAAGACTTCATGGAGAAGAAAACAAGTCTATGTTCCTTCTAAAAAATCAGATTACCAATTCATGTTGGGTAAGAACAAAGGGGGAGATCGCATGGTCTCTAACCTCTTGAAAACCGACACATTGCGGAATAGCAGCGTGTACAATTCTGGATCATCCGAAACTGCTGGGGCTTTGTCTATTTCCTTCTTGGCATGCCAGAGTGCCTCCTCCGGCGCCATCCTCCAATAAGCCACCTACACGAACTCAATAACACAATGCTCAAGAGCCAACACAATCAATCGTCGTCGACATTGAGATCTAAACAAAAAAATTTCAATTTATGTTTTACCTCATGGCGCAAAGGTCGGGGATTTGCATCGGCTCGGTTAGGGTTCAACCCCGCCGAAGTCGAATTCGTAGGGCTTGGAGGCGTTGCTGATGATGGAGCACGAGGAGGGAATGAAGCATTGGTAGGTCGGATTTGTTCGAGGCGGAGGAGGACGGAGGAAGGATGAGGGAGAGATGGGTCCGAGGAGGAGAGGCCGAATAGGGGGGAGGAGATGGGGAAGGCGAGGAGGGCGGTGGCGGAGGCTGCGAGGAGGGCGACGGTGGCGACGCGGCGACGGCAGCAGGTGGAAATCGATCGGCCGTGGCGGTGGCGCCGGACGGTTAGTGACCTTGATTCCATGGCCGCAGCCATGGACGATTGCCTCATGGTGACTGGCGAGGGGAAGAAGAAGAAGAAGAAGAAGAAGAAGACGAAATGTAGAGAAAAGGGCGGAGGGGAAGGCTCCAAATTGAAGGTTGCCCGGGCCGTTGGTGCAGACCAAAGTTCTGCTCCACTGTCATGCGCAAGTCAGGGAACGGGGAATCTCCGGAGCACACTCCTCGATCCAGAAAAGACGATTGGCCAAATTCTGTTTGGTACACCTCTGAAACGTGGTGTTTCGTGTTTTCTGGCTCGGTTGTCGCGCCGCGGGCAAATTTTTATTTTATTTTTCTTTGATATACAAATTCTTTTTTTAGTAAAGAAAAATTGTTAGAAAGAAAAAAAAATGGAATTTACTAATATTTAAAGGGTAAATTTTCCTAAACTCCCCACTTACTAAGTCAACTTTGCATGCAATCCCTACCCAAACATTTCTTTGCATGCAGTCCCTGATGTGATGTTTGGTGAGTATTATTTTAAGAAAATTGAGTATAAAAGTTAGAAAATTGAGTATGACAGTTTGCATCCACCACATCAATAATCTTGTACTCAATTTTCACTCTTTTATACTCAAGTTTTACTCTTTTATACTCAGTTTTCACTGATGTATACTCAATTTTTACCCTTTTATACTCAGTTTCATTAGGGAGCAAAAACAAATAAAAACTTGTGTGGGGAGTGAATGCAAAGTTTGACTCCCCATTAGGGATTTAAAGCAACTTTACCGATATTTAAACTCTGTTATTCACATGAATATGTTTAATCACAACTAAATGTGATTTTTAAAATCTAGCTTCAATTTTTTTTAATTTTATTGTCAAAATAAGGGTAAATTTTCCTAAACTCCCCACTTACCAAGTCAACTTTGCATGCAATCTCTACCCAAATATTTCTTTGCATGCAATCCCTGATGTGATGTTTGGTGAGTATTATTTGAAGAAAATTAAATATAAAAGTTAGAAAACTGAGTATGACAGTTTACATCCACCACATCAATAACCCTGTACTCAATTTTCACTCTTTTATACTCAAGTTTCACTCTTTTATACTCAGTTTTCACTGATGTATACTCAATTTTCACCCTTTTATACTCAGTTCCATCAGGGAGCAAAAACAAACAAAAACTTGTGTGGGGAGTGAATGCAAAGTTTCACTCCCCATTAGGGATTTAAAGCAACTTTACTGTCAAAATAATTTATTTTTTTAACAAATAAATAATTTAGATGGTAATTTTGAAGCAAAAAATAATCATTAATAATAAAATATAAATTTTAGAGGTGCTTATGCAAATATTAGGAGAGTATTTTTAAAAAACAATCTACAAATAATTAAGGGGGTGCTTGGTAAGTGGGTTTAGAAGATGAGAATGGGAATGAAATCTATTTCATTCCCATTGATGATGCTTGGTATACGGGAATCGGAATCAAAATAAGGATATGATACCTTTGATTTCATAACCCATCCCCCACTAGGTTATCATCAAACTCATAAACCCCTCAATCAAACTCATTACCATTCTCATTGCCAAATTTATACTAAGCGCCCCCTAAGTTTATTATCGTGAAATGGATTAGTTAATTTAAATATCGATAATAATCTAATATTTATTAGAGTCCAATAAGAAAATTATTTAATTGTCTCTCAACAGTTAGAATTCTTCGAAGATGTCCTAAAATCGAGTGTCATAATGAATAAACAGACGAATTTCTTAAGTAAGAAGGAGTCTATTTTCACTCAATGTAAATAAAATGGCAATTTATCAAAGGGCGTACTCAAGAATACGTATTTATCAAACGGTGTACTATGGTTTCATTTTCATCAAAGGGCGCACTTAATAATATTGAACTTCCTCTTATACCCCTCCTGTTATCTACTGACTTTCTCCTTCTCTCTCTCAGTAACAAATTTCGAGATGTCTGCAGATACTTTTTCATATTTTTATTTTAAAATAATATATTATTTAATAGGCGCTGAAAACGTTGTAAGATAAACATCAAAAAAATATTTCAGTTAACAAATATCTCATCCTCCAACGTGATTTAAAAATATAAATATATAATTTTTATATTTGATTAATAGAAATTAATATATTAAATAATATTTAATATATATAAAAAATATTTATAATATATTAATAATATTTAATAAATATATTAATATCTCATCCAGGCTCTTTATTAATAAATATATTAATAAATATATTTAAATATATTAATATATTAATAAATATACTAAAATATAAAAAAAATTTGAAAAAAAACGTTGGCTGAAAATTAAAAAAAAAGAGCGTGTATTGATTTCAGACCTACGCTGGGCCTGAAATCAATATTTCAGGCCCAGCGTGGGCCTGAAATTTTTTATTTCAGGCCCAGCGTGGGCCTGAAATTTTTTATTTCAGGCCCACGTTAGGCCTGAAATCTTATGATTTAGGCTCGACGTGAACTCAAATTTTTTTTCTATTTTAAAAATATATTAATATATAAAAAAACGTATCAAAACACTTAATTTCAGATTCAAACACAGGGCCTGAAGTCATCCCAAGATGGTCTGAAGTCAAATATCTTCAGATCCTATAAATAATTAATTTAATAAATAATAATTAAATATAAAAAAAATATTTTTACAATTGAAAAATTTTCAGTGCCCCGGGCCTGAAGTCGGATGACTTCAGGCCCAAGGAGGGCCTGAAGTCATCAGACTTCAGGCCCTCCACAATTGATATAAAAAAATATTAAGAAAAAATTTATAAAAATGTTTAATATATAATTACATATTATATAGGAGTGGTTTAGGTATATCAGTGAGTTTGGGTGCCGAAACATCTAATAGGAGTGGTCTAGGAGATAAGATTTTAGGTGCCGAAACATCTAATCTTGCTGTATCACCAATGTTATAGGAATGGTTTAGGTATATCAGTGAGTTTTGAGCAAAACTCACTGATGGACCTATCATATTTGGAATTCTGAAAACTCTATATCAGTAGACAGGGTTGAGCTAAGAGATGAGATTTTGGGTGCCGAAACATCTAATCTTGCTGTATCACCAATGTTATAGGAGTGGTTTAGGTATATCAGTGAGTTTTGAGCAAAACTCACTGATGGACCTACCATATTTGGAATTCTGAAAACCCTATATCAGTAGACAGAGTTGAGCTAGGAGATGAGATTTTGGGTGCCGAAACCTCTAATCTTGCTGTATCACCAATGCTATAGGAGTGGTTTAGATATATCAGTGAATTTTGAGCAAAACTCACTGATGAACCTACCATATTTGGAATTCTGAAAACCCTATATCAGTAGACAGAGTTGAGCTAGGAGATGAGATTTTGGGTGCCGAAACCTCTAATCTTGCTGTATCACCAATGCTATAGGAGTGGTTTAGGTATATCAGTGAGTTTTGAGCAAAACTCACTGATGGACCTACCATATTTGGAATTCTGAAAACCCTATATCAGTAGACAGGGTTGAGCTAGGAGATGAGATTTTGGGTGCCGAAACCTTTAATCTTGCTGTTTCACCAATGTTATAGGAGTGGTTTAGGTATATCAGTGAGTTTTGAGCAAAACTCAATGATGGACCTACCATATTTAGAATTCTGAAAACCCTATATCAGTAGACAGAGTTGAGCTAGGAGACGAGATTTTGGGTGCCGAAACCTCTAATCTTGCTGTATCACCAATGCTATAGGAGTGGTTTAGGTATATCAGTGAGTTTTGAGCAAAACTCACTGATGGACCTACCATATTTGGAATTCTGAAAACCCTATATCAGTAGACAGGGTTGAGCTAGGAGATGAGATTTTGGGTGCCGAAACCTCTAATCTTGCTGTATCACCAATGTTATAGGAGTGGTTTAGGTATATCAGTGAGTTTTGAGCAAAACTCATTGATAGACCTATCATATTTGGAATTCTGAAAACTCTATATCAGTAGACAAGGTTGAGCTAAGAGATGAGATTTTGGGTGTCGAAACCTCTAATCTTGCTGTATCACCAATGCTATAGGAGTGGTTTAGGTCCATCAGTGAGTTTTGCTCAAAACTCACTGATATACCTAAACCACTCCTATAGCATTCGTGATACAGCAAGATTAGAAGTTTCGACACCCAAAATCTCATCTCCTAGCTCAACCCTGTCTGCTGATATAGGGTTTTCAGAATTCCAAATATGATAGGTCCATCAGTGAGTTTTGCTCAAAACTCACTGATATACCTAAACCACTCCTATAGCATTGGTGATACAGCAAGATTAGAGGTTTCGGCACCCAAAATCTCATCTCTTAGCTCAACCCTGTCTACTGATATAGAGTTTTCAGAATTCCAAATATGATAGGTCCATCAGTAAGTTTTGCTCAAAACTCACTGATATACCTAAACCACTCCTATAACATTGGTGATACAGCAAGATTAGAAGTTTCGGCACCCAAAATCTCATCTCCTAGCTCAACCCTGTCTACTGATATAGGGTTTTCAGAATTCCAAATATGGTAGGTCCATCAGTGAGTTTTGCTCAAAACTCACTGATATACCTAAACCACTCCTATAGCATTGGTGATACAGCAAGATTAGAGGTTTCGGCACCCAAAATCTCATCTCCTAGCTCAACTCTGTCTACTGATATAGGGTTTTCAGAATTCCAAATATGGTAGGTCTATCAGTGAGTTTTGCTCAAAACTCACTGATATACCTAAACCACTCCTATAGCATTGCTGAAACAGCAAGATTAGCGGTTTCGGCACCCAAAATCTCATCTCCTAGCTCAACCCTGTCTACTGATATAGGGTTTTCAGAATTCCAAATATGGTAGGTCCATCAGTGAGTTTTGCTCAAAACTCACTGATATACCTAAACCACTCCTATAGCATTGGTGATACAGCAAGATTAGAGGTTTCGGCACCCAAAATCTCATCTCCTAGCTCAACTCTGTCTACTGATATAGGGTTTTCAGAATTCCAAATATGGTAGGTTCATCAGTGAGTTTTGCTCAAAACTCACTGATATACCTAAACCACTCCTATAACATTGGTGATATAGCAAGATTAGATGTTTCGGCACCCAAAATCTCATCTCCTAGACCACTCCTATTAGATGTTTCGGCACCCAAACTCACTGATATACCTAAACCACTCCTATATAATATGTAATTATATATTAAACATTTTTATAATTTTTTTTAATATTTTTTTATATCAATTGTGGAGGGCCTGAAGTCTGATGACTTCAGGCCCTCCTTGGGCCTGAAGTCGGATGACTTCAGGCCGGGGGCACTGAAAATTTTTCAATTTTAAAAATATTTTTTATATTTAATTATTATTTATTAAATTAATTATTTATAGGATCTGAAGATATTTGACTTCAGACCATCTTGGGATGACTTCAGGCCCTGTGTTTGAATCTGAAATTAAGTGTTTTGATACGCTTTCTTATATATTAATATATTTTTAAAATAGAAAAAAATTTGAGTCCACGTCGAGCCTAAATCATAAGATTTCAGGCCCAACGTGGGTCTGAAATAAAAAATTTTAGGCCCACGCTGGGCCTGAAATCAATACACGCTCTTTTTTTTTAATTTTCAGCCAACGTTTTTTTTCAAATTTTTTTTATATATTAGTATATTTATTAATATATTAATATATTTAAATATATTTATTAATATATTTATTAATAAAGAGCCTGGGATGAAATATTAATATATTTATTAAATATTATTAATATATTTATAAATATTTTTTATATATATTAAATATTATTTAATTTATTAATTTCTATTAATCAAATATAAAAATTATATATTTATATTTTTAAATCACGTTGGAGGATGAGATATTTGTTAACTGAAATATTTTTTTGATGTTTATCTTACAACGTTTTCAACGCCGATTAAATAATATATTATTTTAAAATAAAAGTCTGAAAAATTATCTGCAGACATCTCGAAATTTATTACTGAGAGAGAGAAGGAGAAAGTCAGTAGATAACAGGAGGGGTATAAGAGGAAGTTCATGTTGGATCGAGAGATGCGAGAGAGGGGGGGTGAATGTCGCAAATCGTTCGGATTTAAAAAGAGTAAGTGCGCAGCGGAAATAAGACACAAGAGAAATGCTAACACGGTCGTTTTACTTGGTTCGGAGCCTGTGTCGACTCCTACTCCAAGGCCCACGGTCGTTGACCGTTTTCTGCGGGCAATTCTATACGTTCAAGAAAGTTTACAATCACAAGTATTACAGAATTAGCTTCGTAAACTTAAATGAATATTTCGTTACCGACGTCCGGTGTAGATCGGAGTATTGGAGCAGCAGGACGTCGTCAGAGCTCGAGATGGAAGATTTCTGGAGCGTGTCGTGGAAGCAGAAGAGCGTATGAAAGTCGCAGTGATTGATGCTTGAAGAAGAGGGTCGAGGGTCCTTTATATAGGGCTGGGGGCGCCCGGGATGCTCGGGGCGCCCCCCACGTGGCTTTCGATCCGGCGAGCCCTCTGGTCAAGGCTTATCTCTGCTTCTTCGGGATCACCTTTGACTGGGGCGCCCCGACGCGCGCGGGGCGCGCCGACGCGCGGGCGCCCGACGCGCCNGGAGGATCCGAGCTACCACAAGGCAGATCCTGACCCCAGATCATCACCATAAAAGTTTGGCTCAAATCAGAGCAAGATCAGCCGTTGGATCTCCTCCGATCAATCTGGGCCGTCCGTTGATAACTATTTAATCAAATTTTCTGCGCAGTCTTCCCCGTCGCGTCTCCGCCGCAGTCATCTTCCTCTTCAGCTGTTCTTCATTTCTTAGCGAATTTTCTTCAATCTAAGGGGCGCGACCCCTCAATCCTTCTAATAGATCAATTGCTAGGCTATTGGGAAGGCTCACGGTGAATTTCCAGCTCCGAATTGGCCAAAACAGAGTTGTTGTGAGGTCTCCGCAGCTCTGTCATTTACAGCTTCAATCTCGGTTTTGCTCCATCCTTCATCCACCCGAGCGATTCAGAGGGGTTCCCTGGAGTGTTCGGCATCATCCCCACACCATCCGCGCACTTGGACAATGCCAGATTGAGGAAAGCGATTCGAAATTCAGATTGGTTCAGAGTGAGAGCTGGATTTGAATTGTTGAGCTGTTCTTCAATGGTTTTTTGAGCTTGCGGGTTCGAGGCTCAGTCTTGCTTGACGACCAAGAAGCTTTTGAGCTTAGGGAGAGTGGAGGAGTAGTTTAAATTGGTTAATTTGAGTTTTCTAGCTGTAATCTCATTTCAACTTCACGTTCCTGTTTCTGAATTTGTTTTTAGTTGCTGTAATTTCGTTTTCTGATTAGTTACAGTTTAAATTAGGTTTTATTCGGCAAGGTAATTAAGTAGAAAGCTTGTTTAGTGCGCATTTGCTGTTAATTCTAGTTGTTTTCAGTTCCTTTACTTGTGTGCCAGATTTATTAGCTGTGTATCAGATTTGTCTGCATTTCATTACCTTGCGTATCAGTTCAATTCTGTTTTGTATATCAGTTGGTTCTGAGTGCTAATTTTTGTCTTCCTCTAGTGCATCAGTTCTTCTCTTGAGCTTTGGAATTTCACATCTAGCTAGATTTAGTTTTATTCTATGAAGTTATACTTTAGTTTGTCTTGTTTTCAAGCATCTGAATCCCAATTCTGCAAGTGATTTCCATTACTGCAAATCAAGTCATTTCTGCAGTGCAGTTTTGTTTCTGAATTTATTTGAATCCATACACGTCAGTATTGTTGCAACTTGGTTAACATTCTGCACATTGTGTAAGCTTGAACATTTCTGAATTTGATACATCCCTGCACATCGAGCTCTGGTTTACAGGTTTGCAGATTCTAATTCAGCCTAGTGCTTGTGTATGAATTCTATGATGATGTATCAATTCGCATCCCTGTGAGTTCAGTTGTAATTTCAGGATTTGCATCACTTAAGTTCCAATTCTAAGGAAGTTTACAGTACATTAGCTGAAAGCAATTAATTGCCGTTGCTTGTGGGTTTTAACATCCAAATCAGTCCTGAATCTCACAAGTCACTCAATCACTTCTGCATTTCTGCATTGAGTATTCGCAAGTGCATTTCAAGTTTTAGTTTGTTTGAATTGGTTGGAACTCGATCTGAAATTCTGTATCCGTTCCTGCAAAGATTCTTCATTGATAGTTTTGTTTTCAAATTGCATTTGGTCAGCTGCAATTTCCGAACTGATAGAGTTAGTTTTTGGCATAAAACAGCAGCCCTTGGCACATTGTTTTCAGCTTGCGTGCCAAGCTATTTTAGGCACTGATTTGAATGAGATTTTCACCAGTTTTTCTGGTGTAGGACAGCTACTGAAGTCTATTGGTATCATCTTCATAATCCTTGAGTTTCTTCGCATTGGTTTGCTTTTCGAAATCATAGCTAGTTTTAGTTGAAGTGTTGGTTCAAATTTTGAATTTCACATGTTTATATTTGTGTCAAGCTTGTTCATTTTCGAAAACTCAATCACTGCTTTAATTTCATTGCTTGGCATTTTGATTTGCTTTTGAAATCAGAAATCAGTTTTAAACAAATTGCTTAAGGGCTTTAGAGGAGTAAGTGATCCAATGGGTTGAATCATTAAAGGCATTCACTTGGTTAGTTCATGAGTTAGGTTTCCATTATTTTCCATTGTGATTTTGTCATTTCCGATTGCAGCCCAGAACCCGAACATCTATTTGAAACCCGAAAACACAAACGACACCCAAATACAAGCGTGAATCAAACAACGTCAACTAGCCCCGAGAAAAATACGACCTGTGGCCCCTTTGCTACATTTTTATACTTTTGATTGTAAAAGGGTTTCCAGCATTCATTTATAAATTCTAAATTTGAGGCCCACATTCGTGACACATAGTTTGGGCTTATCATCCACATAGTCCCGTAAGGGCCTTCTCTTGAGACAGATGGTTGGTGACTTGTTCAGGCTCGGCTCCCCGCCTACGCGTGGTGGCCCATGCTACGGAGATAAGCCCGAGCCACAGAAGGCGTTACTAAGTGCCCCAGTCGGCACCCTCGCAGGCCCTCAGCCGGCCTTGTCATTGAGTGCCCCAGTCGGCACCCTCACAGGCCCTCAACCGGCCTCGTTACTAGGTGCCCCAGTTGGCACCCTCATATGCCCCTAGCCGGCCTCGTCACTCGGCGCCCCAGCAGGCGCAACCACTCCTTGACACCGGACTACCAGAAGCTGTGCGGCGCAGGACCTCGGTCGTCCTGACCCCCAGTAGCGGATATCCCGCCGAGGTATTGATATACCTGCCACATCTTGTCTCCTGTACCTCGACCACATGCCATGGTGTCAGGCCGAGTGGCGTCCAACGGGGCCAACTCTTAAGTTGACAGAGCCCCTTTCCTCAACACAGCATGAGCCACTTTACCCTGCCACCCCTTTCACCCCTAGACATGCCTTGCCTTGTCCTCGCTACGCGACAGCAGGTGGCAGATGGGGCAGAACCTGTCAGCTTCCCCGGCTACTTATGTCTTTCACTCCGCATCTCCTAGGTACGCGCAATAGTGCAATTTCCCTACTATTCTATTGCTTTCCATCGCCACCGTCGTGTGTTGACTTGACCGTCGGAGTGCCTGGCCGGGGACTTTTCCCGGCGGGTTCTAACAGTCTCTTTCTTGCAGGTTGGGAGCGGCCCAGCTCATCACGCCTCTTCAGCGACCTCGCCCTTCTCGGAGACTCGTCCAGCTGTAGGAGTGTCTGACTCACTTCGCGACAGGATCAATATCCAAATGCAAAGACTGTTGGAAACCGGATGGCTAGAGAGGGGGGGGGCGGTGAATATAGCAAATCTATTTTACCTTTGGCATTTATTAAGATTTCTGCACTTAACTTATCAGTAGCACAACGGAAGAAGCAAAGGAAAACGAAGCAGTGCAGTAAACTAAAAACAGAAATGAAAGCAAACAACAACAGCTACCAAGATCGCTAACAAGAGGGTTTACAAGGTTCGGGGATAACTTGCCCCTACTCCTTGGCGTGCCCTTAAGGTGGGCGATCCCTTGATCGTCGGCAGATCAAGCCCCGATGTTCACCGGATATAACGCAACCTCCTTCTCGGTGGAGAAACCTCTCCACAGCGTTTCAAACAAGAATATAGATTTAAGCTTAATGAAACACAGAGAATACTCTTACTCAGCACCTAGCTAGGACAAGAGCACAGCGAGCTTATCCCGAGCTCCACCCAGCGACGATCTCACGCAAGGACTCCCTCCTTCGTGTCTTCTCACTGTTGGACTCCAAGCTCCTTGTTCTTTCCTCCCGGCACTTACGTAAGAGTTGGTTGCTTCTCGATTGCAGTTGTTTGCTCAAAGTGATGAAGATTTCAGAAACACAGCAAGCAAGTTGTGGAGAAACACAAAGCGCAGCAAGAACTTCAGCAAGCTCAACACAGAAAACTGTCGAACACTTCTCTACTTCAGCCGAAGTCTTCTTCTCCTTTTTGTTTCTCCACCAAGCATCAGATGACACCATCCCTGCAGCTCCCAGCTGCTCATCTACCAACGCCAGCTACCACTGAGCTATCCCTGGACTCCCTGAGCTTCCCTCAGCCAAGCTCCAGTCTCAGCTCCAGTCTACAGCTCGGCCGTTGCAACCTGAGATGGAAAAACGGACAAACCTGCTCCAAGGAAAGCCTCCATTGACTTCTCCTTGAGTGTTTGAATCCTCCCCTGTCACCTACAGCTTAATCAGACTGTTAGTGCAGTATATCACTGATAACTAGCATTTCATGTCGTTTTATTTGCTCATTTAATTAGCATTTTTCATCCTCTCGTACGTTTAAATCATGTTTATACCATATTTTACGATTAGGATCTATTTTTGGAGCTTATTATAATTTCCTCTAATTTTGGTATTATTTCATAATTTTTGTAGGGAATTAAAGATTGACCTTGGACCAAGGCTTGGATCCAAGAAATTGGACCTATGGTCTAATTTGAAGGCTGCTGGGCTTGGTTGAATGGGTTGGACTAAACCAGGGATGAACCCAGGCTGAACCGAACTGCTGGGGAGCTGGTCTGAACCCATGGCTTGGCTGAACCAAGGGCTGGGTTAAGTGAGCTGCTGGGCTTGGGCTGAAATCAGCTGTGGGCTGAGCACACAAAAGGGGAACCCATGCGCACAAATGAGCCTGGCTCGACTCAGCCCGATCGATCTACACACGGAGCACTCGAACCTTCTTCTCATCCGGATCTCGATCCGAAAAGGGGGACGCGAAAAACCTCTCTTCCACCTCCATCTCATCACCGTCAGCCGGAGTTCCTTTCCTCTCGCTGGCGCCGGTCGGCAGGTCATCTCCCCTTCCTCAACTTCTCTCCCATCTCGGCCATCTCCTCTTCTCCACTTTCGGGTTGCCACTCCACCAAAGGAACCGAACACAAGGAGAACCACGGCCCATTCGGTAGTCATCTCTTCTTCACAGGTTGTCCGGCAGCAGCTTCTGCATCCCATCACAGCCGGCAGCCACCACCTCACAGCATCTCCTCTCCACTTCACAGCCCCTTCATCACAGCCGGCGATCCACAGCTTCATCATCCAGCGATTAATCCGTCTCCATCAGATTTGCTTGTTGGTTGTTTCATATAGTTGAATGCTTGTATTGATGGATGAATGCTTGTATTAAACTTGATTTCCCATGTTAGGATTGCACGTACTTGGCTTAATTTGAGTCTTGCTCATAGGGTGTTCGATGAAATGTGTCTTCCATTAGTTAGGTTTTAATTGATGCATTTAAGTTTGTTGATTTCAGTTGAATGCTAGATTTAGATTTGATCTTCATTTAAATGCAATTTAGTTAGGTTAGATTAGATTTCTTTACTGCTGTAGGTTTTGTTCCATGTTTAGTTTTGTCAATGCTTTATTTCAAGTTGCCCTTTCCTTTTCTGCAAGTATAGTTTAGATTAGATTAGATCTCCTTTACTCGCATTGTCTTTCATTAATTAGGATTAAATTTTATGTTTGCTTTGCTATTTCATTTCGTAGTCTTAGCGTTCAAATCTAAACCCCAGTTTAATATCCAAAAATCCAAAAACAATAACATACGATCCTAAGATTTATCAACCTATCATTACATTCCTTGAGAGAGACAACTCGAGTTACTCTATACTACATTAGTTTAGAGGAGTTCGATACTTTAATTCTATTTGAAACCGTAACACGACTAAGACGGTTATCAAATTTGGCGCCGTTGCCGGGGACTGTAGTGGTGTTTGATAATTTTAGGATTGTTTCCCTATTTTTCCACAAAATTTAAAAAATAATAATTATTATTATTATCATGTGCTTTATTGTTCATTCATTCATGTGTTTGATATCATATGCTCCTATGTCTTCTAATCTTGTTTATTAGTGTTTCAGTGTGAGACCAGGATAATTTTTCTCAGTTCAACATGGATTTCTACTCTCAACCATTTGGAGGCCTCAATGAATATCACACTTCAGAAATTGGGGGAGTGGAACATATATGCATTAATTGTGGCAGTTCATCTCATTCAGCTGCTATATGCCACCTCATCCAAAAGACGACTGGATTTCCTCAAGAACCCTTGCATTGCCAACATCAATGTCAAGATACCTATGATCCAGCTCCTGACACCTATAATGATGACTGGGGCAATTATCCAACTCAGTACTTTCAACCCCAACAGATTCCAGAGCAGCATGGATACTTTCAACCGCAACTGTCAGATAGGTATAACTCATTTCCTAATTCCTACATATCTAATTGGGAGGATCAGTCCTATTTCAGGTATGAGGATACTCAAAGTCAATTTACTGAGTCATATCCAGCATATCAGAACCTACAGACATTCCAGGATGATCCTATACTTTCATGGTCACATCCGGTTCAACAACAAGAACCGGAGTTTCCACTCACTTTGGAGCCACTTCTCACTCAATTACAGCAGCAAACTGAGAGAAACGTTCAGTAGCTCAACACTCAATTTCAGCAGCTTAGCACTCAGTTGAGCACCCAGATTAGTACCCAGATTAGCGCTCAGATTAGCGCTCAACTTCAGCAGCAGCAGGGGGACTTTAGACAGTATCAGAGTAGGACTGATGCTTCCCTTCAGAACATAGCACGACAAATTGAACAGATATCCTCCACCATTAGTCAGATGCAGACTGCAGGGATCAAGATCGATGTTCAGAGAGGATATTCTAGTTCAGATGAGGCAAAGGAGGTATTAGCATCAGAGACAGCTGAGTTTGAGGTTGAATCTGATTCATTTCTAGTTGCAGATGACTCTATTGGTGTAGGGGATTGCACTGAGCCCCAGGGATCACCTACCTTGAGTGATATATTAGGAGATTCAGAGGATAAGTATGAAAGTGTAGGGACTTGCATGGTGGAAGCAAGAACCCAAGAATCACCTCTTTTCGTTGTATGCCCACCGGCACCTGAACCTGAGATGAAGCCTCTACCTGACCAGGAGAAAGTCATAGCTACATCCATTCTTGTAGAACCTTCAGGTATTTTTCAGCAAGACGAGGTAAGTATTTTTCCAAATTGTTTAGAAAAATTCATAGAAGTACCTAGGGTTGATTTTATTGGTTGTGATGCACTCCTTGAAACATTCTATTTAGAGACTAATTGTATTTCATCTTTTTCTTACCCTGCATGTGTGCGGGAGGTATTTTCTCTACATGGTTTTGCAGGATCCCGTCGACTCCTGGAGTGGGTGCTACAACTAAATAGACTCTAACCTCCAGGAAGGATTTCCAAAAAACATCAAGAGGGAGGAGTTGCTCTTATCTTGACTTGTAGCACTTCACCTCTTAAGTGGACTTTGTACCTGAATCGCCTTCGACCACCGGAACACACTTATGTAAAGTTCAAGTGTGGGGGAGCAGTGCACTATGATGTAGATCACGTGAGGAATGCTCTCTCGACTACCCGAACTCCACCACTACCGGGATGGATGTTACTCCTGAACCGACTCCAGCCGCCAGGAATAAAGGGGAGTTGGTTCCTTTTCTTTCCTTTTCTTATTTTTCTTTATGTTTATACTTGCATGTTTGTTTGCTTTTATACTTTGCATTCATGCTTTGCTTCCTCATTTTGCATTTTGTTTGGTCTTGAATAAACCTTGCTTGATTTCCATTTATATCTCCCTACATGTCCCTTTATTATGCTTTGAGACTCATAAAAGATGGTTAAGTCTGATTATTGAGTTTTAGTTTCCTTGGTATGCTTGGGGATATTAATTGCATTTAGTCATTTGTTGTGGTGATGGACTCTATCTTGTTAGATTAAGCATGACATTTTATTGTTCACCTAGTGAGGATATTCCCATGCTTATCCTTAATCCTCTTATGTGTGATAACATTTGTGATACTTGACACTCTAGAACTTGCTTTGATTCTTTTTGAAATTACAATAGCATAAGCTTACATGAATATGATGGAGGCAAACTTTCTTGTTGATCTCTTAGTTTTCCTTCTACTTTGCTATTGTTACTAGTGAGCATTTCACCTATTGCTTTCATGTTTCATTGTCTTTCCTTTCTCAGATCTTCTCATTATCATTACATTCTCACTGTCATATCTTTATTAGCTTATTCTTTCCTTGAGCATGAGAGCATGGGGTGATTGCATGATGAGTACATTTTTATTTGTCTATTATTAGTCTCTATTATTGTGAGTTTTAGATGTTATCATACTTTGTTACATTGTCGGAGGCAGGTTGTAAGTGTGGGGGGAAGACAAGTGCGTATGGACAAATGCTTGTTGAGAAAAAAATATATCTCTCTATGTCTAAAAAAAAGGAAAAAAATCTCTCTGTGAAAAAGAGAAAAAAAAAGAGAAAAGAAAAGAAAAGAATGAAAAATGAAAGAGAGATGAAAAAAATTTCTCAAGCATTTGAGATTTTGTTAGTGAGAAATTCAAGAGTTAAGTGTTGATACATACATACATTTTGAGAAATGTTGTAAGTGGTTGTTGTGTGTTTGCATTGAGAATGTGCAAGGAGAATTTTGAGTGTTGGATGTTTGGTTGAGTTGTTATTTTGGCATATTATTTGATTGTATACATCATGTTGATTGCCCCGATGCTCTCATATTCTCTTTGATATTCTTTGATCTTCTTTGTTATCTACTTTCTAGTTCTCTTGTTAGCACGTGGTTCCTTCATTATTCATTGAAAAGTCCTCTTGATTTGTGTACTTATGCTATAATAGTGGAGAAGTAGAAAATAAGCAAGCATATGGTAATGCAGTGTCATGAATGTTTTGAGAGAACTCCACTTTCATATTTGTTACTTTTGTGAGCATCAGTGCATATATCTATCTTGTGAGGTTGTTGTCATGCTTAGTTTATTTAAGTTGATGAAATTACTATGCCTTTTGACTTATGTGAGATTTGGAACCATAAATACATGGATTCTTGAGACTTGATGATCTTAAGTAACTTTCTTTTATTATTTCTAAAGTATCGATAGGGGATGTAATGTTTGGGAGATATTTTGTTTTCTTTTAGTTTTATTTACTTGCTCGAGACGTGCAAGAATTAAGTATGGGGGTGTGATAACTAGCATTTCATGTCGTTTTATTTGCTCATTTAATTAGCATTTTTCATCCTCTCGTACGTTTAAATCATGTTTATACCATATTTTATGATTAGGATCTATTTTTGGAGCTTATTATAATTTCCTCTAATTTTGGTATTATTTCATGATTATTGTAGGGAATTAAAGATTGATCTTGGACCAAGGCTTGGATCCAAGAAATTAGACCTATGGTCTAATTTGAAGGCTGCTGGCCTTGGTTGAATGGGTTGGACTGAACCAGGGCTGAACCCAGGCTGAACCGAACTGCTGGGGAGCTGGTCTGAACCCATGGCTTGGCTGAACCAAGGGCTGGGTTAAGTGAGCTGCTGGGCTTGGGCTGAAATCAGCTGTGGGCTGAGCACACAAAAGGGGAACCCATGCGCACAAATGAGCCTGGCTCGACTCAGCCCGATCGATCTACACACGGAGCACTCGAACATTCTTCTCATCCGGATCTCGATCCGAAAAGGGGGACGCGAAAAACCTCTCTTCCACCTCCATCTCATCACCGCCGGTCGGAGCTCCTTTCCTCACGCTGGCGCCAGTCGGCAGGTCATCTCCCCTTCCTCAACTTCTCTCCCATCTCGGCCATCTCCTCTTCTCCACTTTCGGGTTGCCACTCCACCAAAGGGACCGAACACAAGGAGAACCACAACCCATTCGGCAGTCATCTCTTCTTCACAGGTCGTCCGGCAGCAGCTTCTGCATCCCATCACAGCCGGCAGCCACCACCTCACAGCATCTCCTCTCCACTTCACAGCCCCTTCATCACAGCCGGCGATCCACAGCTTCATCATCCAGCGATTAATCCGTCTCCATCAGATTTGCTTGTTGGTTGTTTCATATAGTTGAATGCTTGTATTAATGGATGAATGCTTGTATTAAACTTGATTTCCCATGTTAGGATTGCACGTACTTGGCTTAATTTGAGTCTTGCTCATAGGGTGTTCGATGAAATGTGTCTTCCATTAGTTAGGTTTTAATTGATGCATTTAAGTTTATTGATTTCAGTTGAATGCTAGATTTAGATTTGATCTTCATTTAAATGCAATTTAGTTAGGTTAGATTAGATTTCTTTACTGCTGTAGGTTTTGTTCCATGTTTAGTTTTGTCAATGCTTTATTTCAAGTTGCCCTTTCCTTTTCTGCAAGTATAGTTTAGATTAGATTAGATCTCCTTTACTCGCATTGTCTTTCATTAATTAGGATTAGATTTTATGCTTGCTTTGCTATTTCATTTCGTAGTCTTAGCGTTCAAATCTAAACCCCAGTTTAATATCCAAAAATCCAAAAACAATAACATACGATCCTAAGATTTATCAACCTATCATTACATTCCTTGAGAGAGACGACTCGAGTTACTCTATACTACATCAGTTTAGAGGAGTTCGATACTTTAATTCTATTTGAAACCGTAACACGAATAAGACGGTTATCAATCACACAGTAAATCAAATATCAGAAGCAAATAGCAGCGAATCGGATATGGTCAGGCGCGATCAGAGCGTCTGACAGTGCAATTTGAATTAAAGTGATCGGTCACCGGACCGATCAGAGAGCCTCCTGATCGGTCACCAGACCGATCAGGCTGGGTCCAGACCGATCAGGCTCCGTCCTGATCGGTCCCCAACGCTCAATCAGAAATTGCGATTTCTTTGAGATTCTCCTGGACCGATCACCAGACCAATCCCAGGTTGTGGATCGATCACCGGACCGATCCACCCCTTTATTGGGCGATTTCTGAGCTTCACAGTCCAGACCTCCTGATCGGTCACCCGACCGATCAGAGTGTCTCCTGATCGGTCACCAGACCGATCAGATCATGCTCAGACCGATCAGGCACCGTTCTGATCGATCTTAATGAGGAACCCGCGATGCTGGATCGTTCTCCAGAACGATCTGCACAGTGATCCTGATCGGTCACCAGACCGATCAGGAGCAGATCAGCAAGGGAACTCAACCTCACTATTCGCTCCCTGATCGGTCACCAGACCGATCAGGAGCCAGTCAGCGGGTGAAACGCATACTCCTTGATCGGTCACTAGACCGATCGGTCACTAGACCGATCAGTCATCGCTGGATCGGTCACCAGACCGATCCACGAAGGAGCACCGTGCCAACTCCCTGATCGGTCACCAGACCGATCCAGGGGGCTCCAACCACCTTAGCCCTCCAAGCTAAGGATTTCTCACCTAACCCTCCAAGTTGGGAATTTGCACCTAACCCTCCAAGTTAGGACTTTTCACCTAGCCCTCCAAGCTAGGACTTTTCACCTAGCCCTCCAAGCTAGGACTTTTCACCCAACTCTTCCGGATTAGGACTTTTCCAAACCTAGCCCTCCAAGCTAGGACCTGACCCTCCAAGCCAGGACTTTTTTACCTAATTCTCCAAGATGGGAATTTGCACCTAACCCTCCAAGTTAGGACTTTTCACCTAGCCCTCCAAGCTAGAACTTTTCAGCTAGCCCTCCAAGCTAGGACTTTTCACCCACCTCTTCCGAATTAGGACTTTTCACACACCTAGCCCTCCAAGCTAGGATTTTCAACACCTAACCCTCCAGGTTAGGATTTTCCAACACCTAGCCCCCCAAGCTAGGATTTTCCATACCATGCCTGATCCCCGATCAGGACTTCATCATAATCATCAATAATCATCCACCTAAACTTAAATCGGTGTCAACACCAAAACAACAATCAGGGCCAGACTGCATCAACAATCTCCCCCTTTTTGTTGTTTGACAACCCGATTTTAAGTTTAGGGATTCTCAATCAATTGCTCAACTTTGGAATCATAGGGGAATCCAGATCCTCCCCCTACAACATGATCATCCTAAACATTACCAACCAACACTCTCCCCCTTTGTCGAACACCGAAAAGGGGTCTAGAAGGGTTGTTAAGTTTAAACTATACTCCCCCTCAACCCTAGGGGTATCCCAAAACAACAATTTGATTCTTGATAAGCATATGAATACATATGACAAACAGATATATGTTAGTGAGAGCCCTAGAGCCAATCATATGATGATTACTTTTTGGACTCATTGTATCATATTCTTGTATATATATTTCTTATATATAAAGACATTTCTTATGGTTATTGTACTTATGTGTATTGGTGCCAAATAACTTAGTATAATAACGTCCTTGAGTAGAAGGTTCTTATCTATATCAATCGATTAGTTGAATTGATAGTGAGATGATATAGAGAACACTACTTTTAATTATTCCTAGTCAAGTATTAACATTCAAGGACAATGTTAATGCATAGAGACTAGCATGTAGGTCAACATGATGACTTGATCTCACAAGTCATGGATATGAGATATCAAGTTGACACATGGGTATACATTTGGGAATGTATACTGAATGGCCCGCCATGAGAAAGTATCATGGATCGTTATATGAGTGTCATATACTTTCTCATGTGACTATTAGTATGACTATTAGTCCTCAGACTTGAAGTCACCATAGTTCCCTACATAAGGAGTTATGTACTTTGGTTTCGTCAAACATCACCCGTAACTGGGTGGACTATAAAGGCGATTACTGGGTATGTAACAAATTATGCGGAGGGATGTGAGTGATGTAGATGGGATCTATCCCTCCTATATGACGGGAGAGATATCATAGTCTTGATAGAGTGAGATCACTAAGTGCATGGCCATGCCCAAATAAGGCAATATGAGATATTGAGCTTATTTGATTATAGTGAGTCTACTTGGAGTTCAAGACACATAGATTGATTGGAGGATGACACAGTTTATGCTTCATAGAAGATCAATCTAGATATCGAGGATAGAAGGACGTTGTCACATATTGTGATGGTCACAATTATTAGTCACAATGGTAATGTTGGATCTCGACATTCTTGTAACTTGGGTAGCAATGATGTGTTGCTAGATACCTCTCATTGCTTATGTCCTTAAATAGGTTTAAGGGCATTGCCAACGTTACAAGAACCTATAGGGTCACACACATAGAGCAATAGATGGAGAATAAGTCCATATGATGGACCGAGAGTAATGAAGTCAAAGTTTGACTTTGGCTAAATATGGAAAGTCCATAAAAGGCAAGTTTGACTTGACTCAAATTAGACAACTTGAGTTGGACTCGAGTTTGATCCAAGTGTTGGATGAATCTAATCATGGGAGAATAATGAAGTCAAAGTTTGACTTTGGCTAAATATGGAAAGTCCATAAAAGGCAAGTTTGACTTGACTCAAATTAGACAACTTGAGTTGGACTCGAGTTTGATCCAAGTGTTGGATGAATCTAATCATGGGAGAATAATGAAGTCAAAGTTTGACTTTGGCTAAATATGGAAAGTCCATAAAAGGCAAGTTTGACTTGACTCAAATTAGACAACTTGAGTTGGACTCGAGTTTGATCCAAGTGTTGGATGAATCTAATCATGGGAGAATAATGAAGTCAAAGTTTGACTTTGGCTAAATATGGAAAGTCCATAAAAGGCAAGTTTGACTTGACTCAAATTAGACAACTTGAGTTGGACTCGAGTTTGATCCAAGTGTTGGATGAATCTAATCATGGGAGAATAATGAAGTCAAAGTTTGACTTTGGCTAAATATGGAAAGTCCATAAGAGGCAAGTTTGACTTGACTCAAGCCACATCACCTTGACTTGACCAAGTGATGACTTGGCATCATCATCAAGGCTAAGTAACCTCCCCATTTGAATTTTGAATTCAAATAAGGGGGTTATGGAAGGTGGTGGCCGGCCACTTAATGGCCAATAATGGCCATTAAGTGGTCTGCCACTTATACACACAAAATGAGTTTTTCTTGTGGGTGATTGATTCTTCTCCTAATGGGTTTTTTGGTTTTGGCTCTCCCTCTCCTCTCATCTTGCCGAGACCCAATCAAGTGCTAGCACACTTTTGGGCTCTCCTCTCCACTCTCTTGCTTGTGTGGATACTTCTAGAGGGTTGCTACTTTGCATCCTTGAGATCCGACACCAACCGAGGAGCGAGCGGGAATTGCGGGGCACGTATCGAAGGTAGTTTTTCTCTTCTCTAATAGATCTAGGTCGTAGATCGGTTTTGAAGCATGTAAACGAGCACTCGTAAACTTTTTGAAATGGTTTTCTTCGCTCGGATCCTTTCTATTGGGGCTTTCGGGGTTTCCGCAACGCGAAAAAGCGGTTTTCGCGGCCCGAAAAACCCTACAATATAGGCATGACAAAATACGCATATGTATCATACGAGCATGACATCATAAGCATAATCATGGTAGTGTAACAAATATGCAGATAGTACTCATAGCATCAACATTAAGCAGCTAAAATAGGATAAGATATCCATCAAAGTCATACAGATCAAGCCATAAAACATCCAAAGAAATCACATGATGCAAGTCACAGACATCAAAATCCAGAGACGTGTGGCACAAGGCCACAATAAGCGAATCAAGGGGGATACAACCCAAAAGTCAACAGACCAAAGATGGTCAAGTACACAGATCAAGAGAAGAGGCAGCAGACATCCACGCTCAAACATCAGTGGGGGGGTCGTCATCGTGCATAAGATCATCTATCATGGCATCAACAGATCCTGGTGCAGCACTGCCTGAAAGAGCATCCCCTGGAAATGTATGGCGGTGCCACTCTGCGTACCAAGTCTGCTGTAATGCCTGAACCCCAGAGACAGTAGACTCGACGCCGGTCAGTCGGCGATCAATGGAATGGAAGTCCGAGCGGGTCTCCTCTCGATGGAGCTCCCTCAAATGAATATCCTCCTGGAGGGTACGGTCTAGCTCGGAGATCTGCCATCGTAGATCTGGGTCAGGCTCATAGTCATACTCGGCGTCAGCAGCAGGAGCCTCATGAAATGCAGCAGCCTCGGGTGGTGCCTGAAAATGTGGTGCTCCACCAGGTAGGTCACCAAGTCCTCTCCCATCCTTCCATACCAGTGCCCCATCACGCTCTCGAATAATAATGCCAGATTTCGCAAAAGCGCGGCGACCAAGCCGACAATCCTGTCTGACCATACGCATGGTCCTGCCTTTGGTGACATCAACACCAACTGACATAAGCCAGTCAGTGATGATATGACCAAACGGCATATAGACCGTGCGACGGCTCGGCTCACGATAGGACAGGATGGACTGGAAGATGCTCTCCATGATGTCGAAGTCCATCTGGCGGTGCATGCCGTAGAGCATAAGACAGTGATAGGGTCGAATCTCAGTCAAAGGCTTTGAAGTGATGGGTAAGATGCAGTTTGTGATTATCTTGAAAAGGACGTAGTCAACTGGAGCTAGTCGTAGGGCTGCAAAGGTAGGGAAATCTGGACCTAACTCATCAAGACCAGCCGGGCAGGGATGGCCAAAGAAGTGCTGATAGATGGAATCGGGGGTAACATCTGCAAATGGGGCCAGCAGAGGAACAGGAAGCTCGGGATAGATCGAATAGAGGTTAGGTGATCGTCGACCTCCTAAGTACTCCGCTAAAATCTCATACGAGAAATCAAGGTTCTTTTTGCCGACTCGAGTTGTGAACTTGAAACCCCCTTGAGGACCTTGCTGTAGATTGTTGTAGAATTCAGAGACTAGGTCGAAGTTGATAGTTCTTTCCAAGGAAAGAAGGAAACCTAGATTGTAGAAAGTGACAATCTCCATGACGGAGGGACAGTACTCAGTCAGAAATGGAACATCAATGGATCGGCAGGGAAGTACCTTGAAGGTACGAGATTGATATGCCTGCTCACATGCAGCATTAGGAAAATGAGAGCTAGAAGAAGGCTGAGGCCTTCTGGAGGGTGCAGAAGAAGAAGGGGCTTTCCCCTTCGCGCTACCCTCTACGGGTTCCTTACCCTTAGAAGACTTTCTAAAGATTTGAATTGGTCATGACACAAGATTTAATCAATTTGGGCAAGGTTGATACAAATATAGGTCGAATCACAACAATTCAAGGGTTGGTCATACATAAAGTAACCACATGAACAAAATTGATCAAGAAAAGTAAGACCCAATCAGAGAATGTAATTAACAGTACATAGATGGATCAAGGAATACATTTGGATCAAGATTTGATCATATGGTGAGAAAGTAAGGTCACGGCAAAGAAGGTCACGGCACCACACCAACAACACACCAAACTTGGTTAGCTTCAAAACATAGTTTATGAACTGTTTTGAGAAACAAAACGAAGCCAAAAACTTACTTAGGTGCCATTGGGGAAGGTTTTGGAGATTGTAAGAGCAAGCTTGCGCAAAGAGAGACTCGCCGCAGGAAGAAAACAGAGTTCGGAAGGAACTCCTTCGGACTGCACGTCGCACGGAGACTCTCTTGAGGAAGAAGAAAGCACTGGGAAGCTTTCGCACGAAGCAAAGGTTGCGCGAGTGGGTGGTTTCGGCGCTAGGGTTCGGCAAGGAGAGGTTTTTCACGAAGTTAATCGGTTGATGGATCGGTCCACCAACCAGAATTTAATGCATTTGAACGGATCACCATTCGATCTGATAGCGCCCAGACCGATCAGGCTATAGCCTGATCGGACTGACCTTTGCCTGATCGGTCGGGTGACCGATCAGACGCTCTCCTGATCGGTCGAATGACCGATCAAGACACGAATAGTAGGGTCCAGAGAAAAACCTCTGAGCTCCCTGATCGGTCTGTGGATCGATCACCATAGGGTGCCAGATCGGTTCGGGGACCGATCCAGGCTAGCTCAGTACACTTGGTTAAAAATTTCGGAGAGTCACTGCTTGCCTCGCTGATCGGTCTGTGGACCGATCATTGTAGAATGGAGCCAGATCGATCTGTGGACTGATCATTCCTACTCCTGATCGGTCGGATGACCGATCAGGGTTCCTGAAACTCCCAGGTTCGATCTGAAACATTCAATTTCAGATTTTCTGAAACTTTCCAACGTGATCTGATGAGTTTTATCGAACTTGGACATGATCTCATGATTAAAATTGATCCCTGAACGAGGATCAAAAGTCCTTATAGGTTCAGCAATCACTTTGCTCCATCCAAATGGAGTCAAACTCAATCAACAATCATTCAAGCAATTTCACTCAAGTTTTGTTCCCAATCCAAGTTTCCAATCAAGTTTCCTTGATTGGAATGTCCAAGTATGTTCATGGAGTCATATACACATATGTTATGCAATGGTTTTCCCCATACTTGGTCACCGAAGTGATTATTATCTCGTCAACTCAATTTCTCAAGGGATGCATTGACATTTTGAGAAATTAAGTTGATCCTAACATCTCACCCCATATCTAACAAACAAAAGAGTTTTGTTAAACCTTATAGTTTGTGTGAGATGTCCCCAACGTTACCCAATTGTTTCCTAACAATTTCGAAATAATCATGAAGGGATTGAAAGCATTTTGAAATTCATGAGGCACGACACATTCCCAACTCCTGTCTTGGGAAACTAAATTCATTATTGGGGAGTGATTTAGTGAAAATGTCAGCTAGGTTTGATTTGGACTCTACATGTGAGAGTACAATATCTCCCCTAGCTACATGATCCCTAATGAAGTGGTGACGCACCTCAGTATGTTTGGTCCTAGAATGATGGACTGGATTCTTGGTTAGGTTAATTGTGCTAATGTTATCACATAACACTTGCACACCCTTGTAACTCAATCCATAGTCCTCTAAAGTATGTATCATCCACAACAATTGTGATACGCTCTCTCCCATGGCGATATACTCTGCCTCGGTCGTGGAGAGAGCAACACAATGTTGCTTCCGACTTGACCAACTTACTAAGGACGAACCTAAGAATTGGCAACCCCCACTTGTGCTTTTCCGGTCCAACTTACATCCAGCGTAGTCGGAATCCGTATAGCCAATCAAATCAAATGATTCGGTACGGGGGTACCATAGTCCGACTCCAATTGTGCCTTTGAGATATCTCAAAATTCTCTTAACAGCGATTAGGTGAGATTCCTTGGCACAAACTTGATACCTAGCGCACATACCCACAGCAAATAAAATATCTGGTCGACTGGCTGTAAGGTATAGCAAACTACCTATCATGCTTCGATATTGAGTCAAATCAACGGGTTTACCACTCTCATCATTGTCTAATCTTGTGTTTGTGGCCATGGGAGTGGTTACCTCTTTTGAATCACTCATATTGAATTTCCGAAGCATTTCTTGTGTATATTTTGATTGGTGCACATGGATACCATCGCGAGTTTGCTTGATTTCGAGTCCAAGGAAGAAAGTCAACTCTCCCACTAGACTCATTTCAAACTCACTCTCCATGTGTCCAATGAACTCATTTAAATAGCCCCTATTGTTTGAGCCACAAATTATGTCATCGACATATACTTGGGCTACAAAAATATTATCACCATCTCTTCGTAGAAATAGTGTAGGGTCTATTTGGCCTCTAACGAAGCCCTTCTCAATTAGGAACGTCGACAACCGCTCATACCAAGCCCGGGGTGCTTGTTTAAGGCCATAGAGTGCCTTCTTGAGCTTGAACACGTGGTTTGGAAATTTGGTAGTCTCAAATCCAGGTGGTTGTTCGACATAGACCTCTTCTCTAATCAAACCATTTAGAAAGGCCGATTTGACATCCATTTGGTATAATTTGAAGCCACGATGTGCTGCAAATGCTAGCATCAATCGGATGGACTCTAATCGTGCCACGGGAGCATAGGTCTCATCATAATCAAGGCCTTCAACTTGACTATAACCCTTGGCTACTAAGCGTGCCTTGTTTCTAATGATTTCTCCCTTATAGTTCAATATGTTCTTGAAGACCCATTTGGTTCCAATGATGGTGGTCTTCTTAGGTCTAGGGACTAAGTCCCAAATTTGACTCCTCTCGAATTGACCTAGTTCATCTTGCATTGCAATGATCCAATCGGGATCATTTAATGCTTCATCAATTTTTCTAGGTTCAATTTCGGAAATTAAGGCAACTTCATTAGCCTCATTCCGGAAGAATGATCTAGTTCTAATCCCCATGATGGATGTCTCCAACAATTTGGTCTTGGGGATGGCTAGAGGCTAATCTAGTTTGCCTTGGTGTTGGTGGTGCTTCATGAATAGGTTCACTAGACACAAGTTCAGCCTCAGGATCCGGCTGATCAACGGGTTGTCTAGGCTCACCGTCATCGGATTCTTCACCATCAACAACATTTGGACTTTCATTCAAACTTAGTCTCCTAAGTTCGAATTGGACTTCATCTTCTGGTTGACCATTGACTTTTGGAATTTCTTCGAAGACAACATCAGAAGATTCTTCAACTAGTCTAGACTTCTTGTTGTAGACTCGATAGGCTTTGCTAACGAGGGAGTACCCGACTAGTATCCCTTCATCAGCCTTTGCCGTAAACTTTCCAAGATGATCCTTGGTGTTTAGAATGAACACCTTACAACCAAACACCCGAAGGTGTTTAACCGTAGGTGGTTTTCCAAACCAAAGCTCATGGGGAGTCTTCCCTAAAAACCTATGAATGAGGACCCGGTTTTGCACATAGCAAGCTGTATTTACAGCTTCAGCCCATAAGTAACTCGGGAGTGAGTACTCATTAAGCATGCTTCGTGCAGCCTCTTGTAGAACACGGTTCTTCCTCTCTACAACACCATTTTGTTGTGGTGTTCTAGGAGTAGAGAACTCATGTCTATAACCCTTATCTTGACAAAATTCCAAAAACCTTTGATTTTGAAATTCACCTCCATGATCACTTCTAATTGTCTTAATTGTTAATGATTTTTCATTTTCTATCCTCCTACAAAAAGAAATGAAAACATCTAAGGTTTGGTCCTTATATTTTAAAAAGTAAGTCCACGTATATCTAGTGAAATCATCAATGATCACAAAGCAATATCTACTTCCATTCAATGATATGATGGTACTACAATTAAATAGATCCATATGAAGTAAATCTAATGCATTGGAAGTACTTATAGCGCTTTTACCTTTATGTGCAGATTTTGTTTGCTTACCCATTTGACATGCATCACAAAGTTTATCTTTCTCATACTTGATGCTTGGTAAGCCACGAACCAATCCCTTGTTGGCCAACTTCCGGATGTTCTTCTGTTCACATGTGCTAGTCTCCGGTGCCAAAGGGTGGACTCTTCTTCTTTTGACATGAAACACTTAGCAAAAGCATTAGTAGCACTTTTAAATGAAACTTGATAAATATTGTCTACTCTCGCTCCTACTAGTACCGTGTCCAAGGTGTCATGTTGTCTAACTAGACATTGACTTGGTTGGAAATCAATTGTATAACCCGTGTCACACAATTGACTCACACTTAGGAGATTAAATTTCATCCCCTTGACTAGAAGGACATTTGAAATTCTAAGACATTCGGATATTTGAATGTCTCCTATTCCTATGACCTTAAGACTACCATTGTTACCAAATGATACATTACCTCTACTTTTCTTGTGAAGTGTGGTAAACAATTATCTATCCCCGGTCATGTGTTTGGAGCATCCACTATCAACGAACCAAGTTGATAGATGCTCCCCCTCAATCATTACCTACATAATTCGAAAAATAGAAGTTTTAGGTACCCAAACCTTGGGACCTAACGCATTCACTAAACATGACTTAGGCACCCATGCCTTCACCACTTTCTTTTGAATTTTGGGTGTCCTAGATTGTCTCATATCAGTCCTAGACATGAGAGACACAAATGAGGGTTCCTTAGGACGGTAACCAATACCGGCCCTATTGTAGACCGCCCTTTGGGCATTTAAGATCATGTCTAGGGTCTTAGAGCTAGTTGAGAACTTCTCAAGAATATTCTTGAGTTTCTCAACTTTACTCTTCAATGATTTGTTCTCTTCTACTAACATGTCATCATGCAAGACATTGACTTCCTCAACCTTAGAGGATTTCAACTTTTCAACTTCAAGTTTCAATGATTTGATTTCATCTTCTAACAATTCAACATGCAAATCATCAATGTTATTATCTCTAGATAATTTCAATTGATCAATTTCTAATTGCAATGTTTTAACCTTATTCTTTGATTTCTTAAGCATACTAGTTAAACATGGAATTGCTCAGTAACATTTTTCAAGCTCGGGAGAAGTTACCTCTTTATCATCTGAAGATGATGAAGCCGCGTTTGAGGTGCTTGAACATTCATCACTGCTCTCCTCTCCAAGAGCCATGAGTGTCACTTGCCTTGTGCTCTTCTCCTCCTTCTCTTCATCGGATGAGCTTGAGGATGACTCATCCCAAGTGGCCTTCAAAGCCTTCTTCTTCTTCTTGGATTTCTCTTCTTTTCTTTTGGATTTCTCTTCCTTTTTCTTTAGTTTCGGACATTCATTCTTGAAATGCCCTTTTCTACCACACTCAAAGCAAGATGCATTAGTCTTATCAAGTTTGGATTCACTAGAGTTACCTCTACTCTTGAAACGTCGATTCCTTCGCATCATCCTTCGCACGAAGTTCGCCATCTCGGAGGAAGAAGAGCCGCTGTCATCTTCCTCGGAATCGGACTCGGATTCATAAGAGGATGAAGACGAAGAGACCTCCTTCTCCTTCTTCTTCTCCTTCTTCTTCTTGTTGATTCGGTCCCCTGCAACTAAGGCAATCCCCTTCTCCTTGGGGCCTTTGTTAGCCATTTCATGCAATTCCATCTCACAAAATAAATCATCTAACTTTACAATGGATAGATCCTTGGAAACTTTGTAGGCATCCACCATGGATGACCACAAAGAATTCCTTGGAAAGGCTTTCAAGACATACCTCACAAGGTCACGATTCTCGACCTTTTCATCAATCGAATGAAGTCCATTGAGAACTTCCTTGAACCGGCTATGGAGCTCACTTACCGTTTCATTCTCCTTCATGGAGAGGTTTTGGAGTTGATTGAGGAACAAGTCCCTCTTGGCGATTCTTGAGTCTCGGGTGCCCTCATGGAGTTCGATGAGTTTGTTCCACAAGTCCTTTACACTTGTGAATGGACCAACCTTGATGAGTTGGTCTTTGTTCATGCCACATTGTAGAGTGACAACCGCCTTTGCATCGGCTTCACTCTTCCTAGTTTGTTCAGCAGTCCACCTCCACGATTCGAGTTCTTTGCCTTCATCATCCTTAGGAGGGGTGAATCCCTCCTTCACCGCGAACCAAGTATGGATGTCCATCTTCAAATAATATTCCATCTTCGATCTCCAATATTGGAAATCAGCACCATCGAAGAATGGAGGTCGGGTGGTGGAAAATCCTTCTCTCAAGGCCATCTTGTTGATAACTCTCGGATGTTAAGCCGCAAACAGAGCCCCAAGCTCTGATACCATTGTTGGAAACCGGATGGCTAGAGAGGGGGGGTGAATATAGCCAATCTCTTTTACCTTTGGCACTTATCAAGATTTCTGCACTTAACTTATCAGTAGCACAGCGGAAGAAGCAAAGGAAAACGAAGCAGTGCAGTAAACTAAAAACAGAAATGAAAGCAAACAACGACAGCTACCAAGATCGCTAACAAGAGGGTTTACAAGGTTCGGGGATAACTTGCCCCTATTCCTTGGCGTGCTCTTAAGGTGGGTGATCCCTTGATCGTCGGCAGATCAAGCCCCGGTGTTCACCGGATATAACGCAACCTCCTTCTTGGTGGAGAAACCTCTCCACAGCGTTTCAAACAAGAATATAGATTTAAGCTTAATGAAACACAGAGAATACTCTTACTCAGCACCTAGCAAGGACAAGAGCACAGCGAGCTTATCCCGAGATCCACCCAGTGACGATCTCACGCAAGGACTCCCTCCTTCGTGTCTTCTCACTGTTGGACTCCAAGCTCCTAGTTCTTTCCTCCCAGCACTTACGTAAGAGTTGGTTGCTTCTCGATTGCAGTTGCTTGCTCAAAGTGATGAAGATTTCAGAAACACAGCAAGCAAGTTGTGGAGAAACACAAAGCGCAGCAAGAACTTCATCAAGCTCAACACAGAAAACTGTCGAACACTTCTCTACTTCAGCCGAAGTCTTCTTCTCCTTTTTGTTTCTCCACCAAGCATCAGATGACACCATCCCTGCAGCTCCCAGCTGCTCATCTGCCAACGCCAGCTACCACTGAGCTATCCCTGGACTCCCTGAGCTTCCCTCAGCCAAGCTCCAGTCTTAGCTCCAGTCTGCAGCTCGGCCGTTGCAACCTGAGATGGAAAGACGGACAAACCTGCTCCAAGGAAAGCCTCCATTGACTTCTCCTTGAGTTTTTGAATCCTCCCCTGTCACCTGCAGCTTAATCAGATTGTTAGTGTAGTATATCACACAGTAAATCAAATATCAGAAGCAAACAGTAGCGAATCGGATATGGTCAGGCGCGATCAGAGCATCTGACAGTGCAATTTGAATTAAAGTGATCGGTTACCGGACCGATCAGAGAGCCTCCTGATCGGTCACCAGACCAATCAGGCTGAGTCCAGACCGATCAGGCTCCGTCCTGATCGGTCCCCAACGCGCAATCAGAAATCGCGATTTCTTTGAGATTCTCCTGGACCGATCACCAGACCGATCCCAGGTTATGGATCGACCACCAGACCGATCCACTCCTTTATTGGGAGATTTCTGAGCTTCGCAGTCCAGACCTCCTGATCGGTCACCCGACCGATCAGAGTGTCTCCTGATCGGTCACCAGATCGATCAGATCATGCTCAGACCGATCAGGCACCGTCCTGATCGATCTTAGTGAGGAACCCGCGATGCTGGATCGTTCTCCAGAACGATTTGCACAGTGATCCTGATCGGTCACCAGACCGATCAGGAGCAGATCAGCAAGGGAACTCAACCTCACTGTTCGCTCCCTGATCGGTCACCAGACCGATCAGGAGCCAGTCAGCGGGTGAAACGCATACTCCCTGATCGGTCACCAGACCGATCAGTCATCGCTGGATCGGTCACCAGACCGATCCACGAAGGAGCACCGTGCCAACTCCCTGATCTGTCACCAGACCGATCCAGGGGGCTCCAACCACCTTAGCCCTCCAAGCTAAGGATTTCTCACCTAACCCTCCAAGTTGGGAATTTGCACCTAACCCTCCAAGTTAGGACTTTTCACCTAGCCCTCCAAGCTAGGACTTTTCACCAAGCCCTCCAAGCTAGGACTTTTCACCCAACTCTTCTGGATTAGGACTTTTCCAAACCTAGCCCTCCAAGCTAGGACCTGCCCCTCCAAGCCAGGACTTTTTCACCTAATTCTCCAAGATGAGAATTTGCACCTAACCCTCCAAGTTAGGACTTTTCACCTAGCCCTCCAAGCTAGGACTTTTCACCCACCTCTTCCGAATTAGGACTTTTCACACACCTAGCCCTCCAAGCTAGGATTTTCAACACCTAACCCTCTAGGTTAGGATTTTCCAACACCTAGCCCCCCAAGCTAGGATTTTCGATACCATGTCTGATCCCCGATCAGGACTTCATCATAATCATCAATAATCATTCACCTAAACTAAAATCGGTGTCAACACCAAAACAACAATCAGGGCCAGACTGCATCAACAAAGACAAGAAGGTCAAATTAAATATGATAGGAGCAGTAGTAGTATGATTCTTGTCTCAGCACACGCATATTTACATCTTTCATAACACAAAAAAAACAGAAAGTGTACGAGAATTCAACATACATGACAGATTTCAACTACAAGAGATCTGGTGACAAACAGATTATATAAGAGCATTAAAACCCTTTTAAAAATAGCAATACGAGACTTCCTTCGAATAAGAATGCATGAGCACGACAATAGAAACACATAGTTCGGATCCGTAAAGAAAAACGTAGCGAGATCAAGAGAATTGAGACCTGGATCATGGGCTTGCCGAGGATTAGAGCAAGGGGCTTCCCCTCGAAGCGAGAGGAGGCAAACCGAGCAAGAATTATCCCGACCACTCTGCTATGGAACTTACCGGAACGACGTCGTAGAAAGAAATGAACACCGGCTGAGGCCGCAATCGCTACGCCAAGAACGGCAAGATGGGAAATCCATACCCTGGATCCCGACGACGACGAGTCCGGGGAGTTGGCGATCGAGCAGGGAGCGAGGGAGAAAGAAAGATTAGGCTTCGCGCGTGAGGGTGGAGATGAAAAGGAGGGACGATGCGTTAAGGTTCGCGCGCTACGATTTGGAGTATTCGCGCTGCGATTTAGGGTTCGCGTAGGAAGGAGCAGGCGATTTAATTAGGGTTCTTGGTGTTGTTCGCGCGGTTAAGTTGGAGAAGGAGTAGGTTTCGCGCAGTATTATTGGAAAAAGTTTAATTAAATAAATTAAATAATCAGTTTTAATAAGAAAATATTTAAATTTATAAGGATATTTATAACATGTGTCAGGATAAAAGGTTTGCTCAGATATTTTATTTATAAAATTAATCTATTTTAATAAGTGTCATTATAATTAGTTTATAATGACATTTATTATTAAGTGTCATAAAATAAATGTCCTAATAGGTTTTTTTTCTTGTAGTGTGTCGACGCACCTCTTAAGATAAGATCATCGAGTCATCCTTTTGAATATCGTCACATCTATTGGAGTAAGATCATCAAGTTATACTTTCGAATGTCGACACACCTTTTCGGGGTAAATTGTTCCTTGCAAATAAGAGTTTTAAGTTCAAGATGAAAACGAGACTTCTTTCCTTAAGATAATATTATCCCATCCAAGTGTTAATTGTTGGTTGACAATCACCTCCCAAGATATAATAAGTTAGGATTCGAAATAGAAGCATTCAAAACCTGTGGAGTTCCGGTGAATCTAAAACCTTGGAACTTTTTTACAGAGGAGAGGAAGGAAGAAGTCAAAAGAAGATTGCGTTGTATTGAATGAGTTGAGGAGAAGGTGTGAGATGAAGAGTTTATCTGAAGAGTAAATTTTATTATTACTTGATCAATTAATTAAATAATTAATTAATATTCCTATCGATTAACTTATTAAAATTTCTATTAATATATAAATTAATTTTTAATAATTAAATCAAGAATAATTGATTAATTCTTTTTGCATCTTAATTTTGAAAATTAAGTTCATTTTCTTTTTCCTGTTCCAAGTGAATTAATATTCAAGTATACTTAATTTTATTTTTATTTGGTTATATCGGATCAATCCTTCGTTACTCAAACAATCTTAGACATTAATTTATCATTCATTCGAAAAAATGATTTTAAAAAGTGTACTCATAAAATAGTTGTCCATGTCCATATTTGATTTATTGGTTATGGAAACTATTTTTTCATCCATAAATAAAAATTATGGATAAGTTTTAGTCTCAGAAAAGAGTAATAGTGAAAGACTATTGGAGAGGTAGCTCATGAGTTTGAGTCTTCTACAGTAATACATTCAGATTTATTTGGTTACCCAATAAATTATGTTTTAAATAGTTCAATCATTGGTATAAACCAATACAATTATACCTATTAAAGTAAAAGAAGTAGAGAGAGAAGAGAGATAGAGAGAAAGAAAGAGATAATAAAATAACTTTCTTGATTGAAAAAACTTATCCATGAGATACATAATTTATAGGGACCTTAGGAGACCTAGTCAAATGAAAAATTAATAACGAAACTGTTAATTAACAGATTTATAAAGAATCTGTCAATTAATAGATTAATAAGGAAAATGTCTAATAATATAATAATATAAAATTATTTCGAAACTATTAATTAACAGATTTATAAAGAATCTGTCAATTAACAGATTAATAAGGAAAATGTCTAATAATATAATAATATAAAATTATTTTCTTTAATCTCTTTTACCCCCCGACAAACTTAACGGGAGATCTCGGACGTTGAGTTTGCATGATAACTTGCTAAATCGTTGTTTGGATAATGGCTTGGTAAAGATATCAGCAATTTGATCTTCTACAGAGATATAAGAAACAGATAATTGTTTGTTTGCCACGCGCTCTCGAACAAAATGATAATAAATTTCAACATGTTTTGTACAAGCATGAAATACTGGATTTGATATAAGATATGTTGCTCCAATGTTATCACACCAAATTTTTGGTGCAATATCTGATGCAAGATGAAGTTCCGAAAGAAGGGATTGAAGCCAAATAATTTCTGACGTTGCATTGGCTATAGCTTTATATTCAGATTCAGTGCTTGAACGAGATACTGTAGGTTGCTTTTTCGAATTCCAAGAAATAAGATTTCGTCCAAGAAATATTGTATATCCACTAGTAGAGCATCTATCTTCAGGAGAACTAGCCCAATCTGCATCGCTATAGGCATGTAAATCTCGAGATGAGTGTCGATATAAAAGAAGACCATGTAGAATTGTGCCTTTGAGATAACGAAGTATTCTCTTCACACCTTCCCAATTTTGTTCAGTAGGAGTATGCATGAACTGACAAGCACGATTTAATGCAAACGTAATATCAGGGCGCGTAATAGTAACATACTGTAATGCTCCAACAATACTTCGATAAACCTGGGGATCAGCCATCACTGAAGAGGAAGAAGGTGTAGAGACATTATTTGGAGCAATAGATGTAGAGATCAGACATGCTCCATCCATTTTAGCTCTTTGAAGAAGCCCAGTAATATATTTGCTCTGAGAGAGAATATAATCTTCATCATGTGGAATAAGTTCAATACCATGAAAAAAACGAGCATTTCCTAAATCTTGAATAGGAAATTCCTGATTGAGAATGCTTAATAAATTTGAGATGCCCTTTTGATCATTGCCAGTTAATAGAATGTCATCCACATAAATAAGAAAAAATATCATAGATCCATCATTATGTCTGTAGAATAGAGAGGAGTCAGTTTTTGATCCAGAAAAATCTTGAGCCTGTAACCATTTAGATAATCGATGAAACCATGCACGAGGAGCTTGCCGAAGACCATATAAAGATTTATTGAGATGACAAACATGAGATGGAAATTGTGGATGAATAAACCCAGGTGGTTGCTCCATAAAAACTGTTTCCTCAAGAATACCATGAAGAAATGCATTAGAAACGTCTAATTGTCGGATAGACCAATTAGAACTAATAGCTATTGATAACAATAATCTGACAAATGTAATTTTGATGACTGGGCTGAAGGTGTCATTGAAGTCAATACCTGGTTGTTGACTAAATCCTTTGGCTACAAGGCAGGCTTTATACCGTTCAAGAGAACCATCAGCTCGATACTTAAGACGGAATATCCATTTTGAGCCCACAACATGTTGGATCGAGAGAAACGATAGAGGGGGAGTGAATATCGTTAAACGCTTTTCGGATGAAAACTAAAGCAAGTACGCAGCGGAATAAAAAAAACAATCGCGAACACAGGTAGTTTTACTTGGTTCGGAGCCTAGGTCGACTCCTACTCCAAGGCCCATGGTCGTTGACCGTTTACTGGGGGCAATTCTATATGTGCGCAATAATTCTTACAAAAAGATTACAGTAGTAGTATAACAGAATTGAAATGACAGTTCTTCGTTACCGACGTCCGGTATGGAATGTTTCTCGGAGCAGAGGGACGTCGTCGGCGCTTGTGTGTCGAGTTGGAAGGTTTCTGGAGCAAAGCGCAGGAGCAGAAGAACGTAACAACGTTGGAAGTAGTGTTGTTTGAAGCCTTGGGGTCGAGGGCCCTTTTATAGGCCCTGGGGGCGCCCGGAACGTCGGGGGCGCCCCCCCCGCCCCCAAGTGTCGGTCGATCCGACTTTCACTCGGTCAGCTTCTGATCCCTTCAAACTCGGGATCAGATCTTGATTGGGGCGCCCGGGACGCTGGGGGCGCCCGGGTTGACCGGGTCAGAGCTTATCCATTGGCTTCGCTGGCTTCTGCTTCGATGGCATGCACAGGGGGCGCCCGGGAGCAGCGGGGGCACCCGGGAGCACGGGGGCGCCCCGCCCATGAGCTTCAGAAGCAGTTTCTTCGCTTCATGTGTTTTGTGTTCACCTTGGGGCGCCCGGGACACTCCGGGCGCCTTGGTCAGCTACTGCCTCACTCCTTTAAGGCTCTCTGAGCTGCAGACACTCATTCCTTCGGTCCTGCATCCAGGGTTAGTCCAAAACACCATAAAGCAATAAGATGTTAGTTTATACAGCCTTAGCTGTCTTGGTTCTGACTTTGGGCCTCCAAAATGGAGCCCTAGGTCGAACCGACGCCTACTGTTCCCTCGACGGGGAACACGTCCTCACCAACTCCTCTCGGGAGAATGTACCTGATGCCAACCGGCTCCTCCGGTTGGACTTTTGCCTAGCGGTCCTTCACCAGGTCTTGGATACCAAGCTGTCCCTCGCCCGGTGCCTAGCATTCCTTCGCGAGGTCTTTGTATCCTGGCATTCCTTCGCCATGTGCCTAGCAGTCCTTCGCTAGGGCTTTGTATCCTGGCATTCCTTCGCCAGGTACCTAGCAGCCCTTCGCTAGGACTTTGTTTCCTGGAAGCCCTTCGCCAGGTGCCTAGCAGCCCTTCGCTAGGACTTTGTTTCCTGGAAGCCCTTCGCCAGGTGCCTAGCAGCCCTTCGCTAGGACTTTGTTTCCTGGCAGCCCTTCGCCAGGTGCCTAGCAACCCTTCGCTAGGACTTTTCCTGCACACTTGAGTAACATTGTTAGATCAACAATAATACTTAACTTTGAACCCTTTGCCAATATCAAAACAAGGTTCGATATGGTGCTTCCTGCACCAACAATCTCCCCCTTTTTGATTTATGGCAACACGATTCAAAGTTAAGTAAAAATTACAACAGTTTAAGCAAGAAGGTTAAGACCAATTAAACATAGCAATTCTGAACAGTCTAAAACCAATGTAATTTGAACAGAAAATTTTTTTTCTCATACTCCCCCTGAATCATTGTGTTATAAAATACTTAACTTAACACTTAACTTTGACCTCCCTCCCCCTTTGACATATATCAAAAACCAACATGGGTGAACGAGGTAAAGTAAAAAAGTTTTTGCAAACCTAAATTTTGTTACAAAACTTTTACTTGGCTTTGCTGAAAGAATTTTACTTAGGCAAAATTTTGAAGTCAAATTTCCCTAACAAATGGTTCAACTTTAAGAATTGGGAGAAAATTTGTTTTAAAAGACTTTGTTTGGAAATACTTTGTGTATTTTGAAAAACAAAATCTTTAAAAAAATTTCTAGACAAGTTTAAAAAGACTTTACTTAGAACCATTTGTCAAAATTTTTAAAAAGTTTTTGCTCAGACAAATTTACTAAGAAAAATTTTACTTAGAAAAAAACATGTACTTAAAAACATTTGAAACATTTAGACATACTTAAAAAATTTGAAGCACTAGAAATACTTGAAAGCACTTGAAGTAGTTTAAAATTTTAACAGCACTTGGCACTTAAAAACAATTTGAAGTACTTAGAAATTTCTAAAGTACTTTAAAAAAAATTCTTAGACCAATTTTAAAGCACTTAGAAATACTTAGCTTTTTGTGAAAACGAGATAAAAATTTCTCTCTCTTTTCTATTTCGCTCCCCCTTGGCCATATATCAATAAGGAGGTTTTGAAAGAAGATTTAAGAAAGAAATGTGTGTATCAGAGTTTATGAGCTTTGAAAAAAAATACTTGTTATAATTCTGAAAGTATAGCAAGTAGCTTAAATTGTACCAATGAAAACTCCACTTTGAAAAGTATTGTGAATTTTAGAAAATATTTTGTATTTGTAGGCAAGTTTTTAGAAAATTCACGTACTTAGAATACTATTGCCTTAGAAAAGTATTAGTACTCTTTAAAAACATTATATTTTGAAAAATAGAAGTACTTTTGAAAGATATTATGCAATTTTTGAAAAATATAAGTACTTTTTAAAAAAATATGAATTTTTGAAAAATATGCAAGTACTTTAAAAAAAATAGATTGAGCCTTTTTGGAAAGTCTAGGTATTGTTTTTGAAAACTATTACACTTTGAAAAATATAAATAATTTCTGAAAAGTATTATGCATTTTGAAAACATAATATTTTACTTGACTAGGTTTCTTTTCCAGTCTGACATAATCCTAGGAAACCTTGTTAGCTGCAAGGACATTTTCCTAAGTGTCATGGAAATTCTCAAGACTCAAGCAAATATTATTTCAAAAGGTATAAAAAAATGATTTTATAAGCCACAAAAATAAAATAATAATATTTTGTATGATAAATTACTTATGTTTTTGACACAACTTTGAAAATATAGTGTATGGAAACATATTATTTAGAAATGTTTGATAACTCTTTTAATTTGACCTCCCCCTAAACTTGATACAGTCCTTGGAAGCTTGTTGACCACAAGTATTCTTCCTCTGAGTTCTTAGGGTTCAGTTCAGATCAAAAGAATTATTTAATAATTTCAAAAATAATTGCTAAGGAGAATACTTGTTAGAAATAATTTCTTTTAGATTTAGACTCCCCATAAATTTGACACATCCTAGGAGTCCTTGTAGGTCATGAAGTGGACCTTCCTCTGTGTCTTTAGGGTTTGTCAAAATCAAAAGGGAATCAAGCACAATTCTTAAAATGAATTTTGAAATATTAACATTTGGAAAAAAAATGATTATTTGAAAGACATATGATAGCATAGTTTTCGAACAACATGAGTGATAGTTTGAAAACATAGTATTTTTAAACTTCTTCTTTTAATTTGAACTCCCCCTAAACCTGACACAGTCCTAGTGTAACGCCCGCTTTTTTTTTTCTTTTCATAAAGCGGCGTTACGTTAACATACTTAGGGCATGTAGACATCCTAATGCAGCGAAAACCTTTAAACTTACACCTACATGCACTTACTGTCACGCCCCGAGACCCAGGAGCCGCTGTTCCAATATAAAATCGGACAGCACCTCCCCTGTCCGGCGGATAATTTACACATACAAACAATATATATGACAACCCACGCAGTATATATTTGGCCTCAGGCCTCCAAAATAGATAAACACAACGTAAAAGTACCCGACAACTAAGTAAATCATACCTGACTGCGGACCGGTCCGACTTACGATGAAACAACCAATACAAAAACCCCTTAGGGCACACGACAACACTCCCAAGACATATACAAGTCCAATAAGTAAATATACAAATAGACACTACTAAGTACAAAACGAAACTATGCCGTCGCGATGGGTAGGGACTGGCAGCTGGGCTCTTCTGGCGACTCCAAGTATCTCAACCTGAAATAAAAATATATGGCAACGGGGTGAGTCCATAACTCAGCGAATACCCAGCAGATATGCATAGTATGTTATAATAACAATAAGCATCTACGTTAATACAGTCTCATATCAACAATATGGAAAAACTAGTACTGGAAATACTGAGGTAGATACATACCAGAATCCAGCTAACCTGAAAAGATAAAAAGTACCAAGGGAATATCATTAGACATATAATCTCAAATAACAAGTCTCCAGAATATGCGATGTCAAACAAGAGCAGCAAATAAGTGCAGCAAAGAATGCAAGATGCAAAGTATGCACATGGTGCAATGACATGTGTCACCCCTGACACCAGACAGATCATCGTACATCTGTCATAGGGACGTCTGAACGGGTAGGGCTCTGACAACTGTACACCCTGCCATCACTGCTCCTGAGTGACCGGGTGGACAGGATGCTGGTGGAGACTCCGCTCCGACCCCAAGCAATGGGGGAGTCAAGCTCTCATCTCCTCGTGGCTCAGTACGAGAAGGGATCCCTGCTTGCTACCACGCCCGCGCTCACCCTCCTCATAGTGGCCGAACGGAGCAATACAGGGCAAATGCACACATCTACGGTATCCACTAACCCATGAGTGGCCGTGTGTGCATGTCATGTACCGGAAGACGATTAGGCTCAACCACAAGGGAGTCGCTAATCGCCGGCATGCAACAGTGCAAGGATGATGTATGATATGCACACATACATCTCTCATGTCAAATACAAGAGATACATCCCGATATCTAAGCATACATATAGATATGACAATACCTGATACTGTATAAAACTAACCGCATAATAACTCAGGGTTAAACAACAAGTATCCAGAACAAGCATAATAACTCAGGGATAACTAACAAGTATCCAGGACAGGCATAATAACTCAGGGATAACTAACAAGTATCAAAGACATGCATAATAACTCAGTAATAACTAACAAGTATCCAGGACATGCATAATAACTCAGGGATAACTAACAAGTATCCAGGACATGCATAATAACTCAGGGATAACTAACAAGTATCCAGGACATGCATAATAACTCAGGGATAACTAACAAGTATCCAGAACAGACATAATAACCCAGGGATAACTAACAAGTATCCAAGACATGCATAATAACTCAGGGATAACTAACAAGTATCCAGGACAGACATAATAACTAAGGGATAACTAACAAGTATCCAGGACATGCATAATAACTCAGGGATAACTAACAAGTATCCAGGACAGGCATAATAACTCAGGGCTAGCGTATAATCTTACTGTTATCTATAACCAACCATGCATAGCAATATGACAATATCTAAAAGATAAGTCAAAGGGTACCCGCCTCCAAATAGAGATACTCGTATCAAAAAAGGACCTCCCGTCCGGTCATCAGCAATGATGCACTCAATCAAAGCCCTGTATCAAAGGCATAATGTTTAGCTACAATAATCTGTAATTTATAGCTAACAAGCTATCGCAAGTAATTAGGATCTTTCTAATTATCATCGTTTCATCTAATTAACCATAATTAGATGATTAAACCTTAATTATCCCAAATTTCCCCCGGTTAAATTCCAATTAGGTGTAGCACATCATTCATCAAGTTGCTAACCTCAAACATAACCAATTCATTCTAAACCACAGGAATCCAAACCGTCTTAATCACTCTTTGCCACATATTAACTCATTTCAATTAACCATATACTATTAGTCATCATCAAAGTCATACCACTGATTCACATAGCCACCCTATTGTAGCTCACGACAACCACATGATAAAAGGAATCAAGACAAGCTAGAAACCTAAACCTGTTGTTCCTTCACCATCAAATCAAATCTTAGGACTAGGAATCAAAACAAGTGCCATTACCCTAGTAGAAACTCACGAAATTGAGTCCTCCAAAGGAGAATAGAATAGTCCATCTAAAAAGGCAGTAAACATTCACAAATCCAAGCTCACTGAACTATTACAATAATAGATCCATTTCTTCAACAATAAAACATTAGCATGCTTAATCAACCTCAATCTTCTCACTAAAACCAAATCAAGGTAGCAACTAAGAGGGACGATTAAATCCCAAACTACCGCAAGGTTTCCAGCCCCAAGTTTGCGCACGGACTACATTATCTCCATCCAAGCTTCCATCGATCACCCAAAAACAAAATTGTAAATCTTAAACCACATGGAACACATAACAGAATTCCTCAAAACAACTATCTCCTCATGAGCTCAACCTACAAAATTCGATTCCAAAGAAAACGAGTTGCAGCAAAGGATCAAAACCCACAAAAATCAACAATCACCTAAACTAACTAGCTAGCATCTTTCCATAGCTCAGAATTCATGATAAACAGAACGAAAATAGCAAACCAACTCAAATTCGTATAACTACCGACCAAAACTTGCCCCAATTAGAACTGCAAATCGATTACCAATATAACTCTTACCTGAGATGCGCGTCACCCCTTTCGCAGATCGGCATCGGCGATCGCGTACACAAGGACGAGAGCTCTTTGCTTGAATCAAATCGCCGAGGAATAGAAGAGAAAACGTCGGCGATGAGGAGAGGAGAATGCCAGCGACGATCGTGGCTAGGGCACGCGAGAGGGAAAGACGAGGAAGGACAGGTCGGCGCTTGCGGCTAGGGCACGGGCGAGAGGAGGCGGCGCTTGGCTTCGGCAGCGGCTAGGGCATGAGGAAGCTGTAAATAAAAGGGTCGGCCGAGAGTTTTAATACCAAAGGGGGCTTTTTGCAAAAAGGTCCCTCTACTTTCAGAAAGTCAAATCTTGCCCTTAGGATAAGGGTTTTTTAGTTATTTAACCTTCCCATTTACTATAATCCCTAACTCTGCCAATATAAATTTCGAAAAATTTTATTCTACCGATTTTAATTGGCCGTGTTTTACACTTACTACCATTCCTAGCATCATATCATGGGAACTTGGCATATTAACTTTATACTTAGCATCATATCATGTCATACTTAGCATCATGTCATACTTAGCATCATATCATGTCATACTTTAGCATCATGTCATAGAGTCACATTCAAGTACTTAATAGTAAAGGTAGAGTTCTATCATAAGACGAGCAACTATATTGCTCCTTGGCCAAGTCACTATCACACACATTCTTTGATGCCCTCCTGCTGCTTCCTTACTGTCACCTTGCGTGATCTGCGGTATAAGGAAATAAGACTATAAGCACACAGGCTTAGTAAGACTCTTTCCTACTCACTAAAACCATTCATCACTTAATCATGAGCATCTTAAACATTAACATACTTAGTGCTTTACTCAGCACATAAGTCTTTATGAGCACTTAGCATACCTTTGACATGACTTGAACATAACTTAGTCACTTTCATAGCATAGCATATACATAAACATAAAACATTCATGGCTTGGCATAATACTTGGCATAGACATAAACATCATAAACATTCATAGTATGGCATAATTCTTGGCATAAACATAAACATAATAACATAACCTCATAAGCATTCTTAGCATGGACCTAAATAAAATCATGGCATTCCAACTTAGCATAAACATAATTAAATCATGGCAACCTAAACTAGCATGAACATAAATAAAATCATGGCATTCTAACTTAGCATAAATATAAATAAATCATGGCATCCTAAACTAGCATGAACATAAATAAAATCATGGCATTCTAAATTAGCATAGACATAAATAAATCATGGCATCCTAAACTAGCATGAACATAAATAAAATCATTGCATTCTAAACTTACATGGACATAAATAAAATCATGACATCCTAAATTAGCATAAACATAATTAAATCATGGCATCATATATTAACATAAACACAATTAAATCATGTCATCATATATTTGCATGAACATACATAAAATCATTTGCATAAACATACCTTGCATAAACTTACTTTGCATAATATTCTTATCATAAATATAATGCATAACATGGATGGATGCATGTGGCAATTGCATATATATATATATATATAAGGATGCTTAATCTTTTAAAACATGCTTTTAAATACTTTAACATAATCATATCATTCATTGGGCCCTGGCTTGTACCACATTCATTCATCATAAGCGCGCATCCCTAAGTAAATATGAGGTAGCTAGCCTCGACCTACTAGGGTAAGGACAGCATAGTCGGTAGTCCCCGAACCGAGGCGTTCTTAAGGTGCCCATCCCTGTTGCACAGCTTCGGTAGTGCCAGAACCGTGGACAGCATAGTCGGTAGTCCAGAACCGGGGCGTTCTTAAGGTGCCCATCCCTTGGACCCATACTTCGGTCCGGTATAAGCTCATTCATAAAGTAAAATACTTTACATGTTTCATCATTCATAAGACATTCATGGCATCTTTAACATAGCATAACTTGTTACGGCTCGGCCCGTCTACCGGCCCATTTACCGGTCCTCTCGACCGTCGTACCGTCGACCATCGACCGTGCCGTTTAGCATATTTATGCCTTAAAGACATAAACATCATCTTTCATTCATCATACTTGTCATTCATCATCATTCATTCATCATACTTAACATCATCGTTATGCCTTAAAGGCATGTACTTTAACCTCATTCATAAGACATGGCATACATACATCTTATTCATAAAACATGGCATACATACGTATCATTCATAAGACATGGCATACATGCATATTATTCATGGCATACCATTCATAAGACATGGCATACATACCTATCATTCATAAATCATGGCACATGTCTAAACATCTATGACTTAACATATAGTTCATGACATACAAACTAAGGGTTTGGTTAACATAGAACTTCTTCCATCTTACTTAAACATATATCTTGGTAACTCATACACAAGCATCTTTGGAGGTTTAACCCAACCCTAACCCTAGGTTAGGCCCTTGGCCGAAAGCCCCAAGGAACCATAGGTTCATGAAGCTTCACATAACTTCCCAAACAACATCTCATACACATATACTAGGCCATAGGAACCCTTTGATCCCATACTTAAGGCCAACCCTAATCCTTTAGCCCTAATCTTACTCTTGGCCGAAACTTCAAGGTCATGGGGGTATGGAAAAATTTCATTAAAACCCCAAATCAATTACTTAAACACCAACCATACCTTACCATAGGGCCATTGGGACCCTTACTTGAAATAAGTCCTAACTTTCCACCCCCTTAGGGTACTTGGCCGAAACCTATAGGGTCTCTAGGCCATGTGAAACATTCACATAAACACCCTCCATCTCCCTTAGATCATGACAATACATGAATAAACACTTGAGGTTTTAAACCCAACCCTACACAAGGGTTCTTGTTGTTGGCCGAACCCTAGGGTATCCTAGGGTACTCCAAAAATTCCCAAAAATTATTCTTAATATCTAAACATCATCAGGGAACATTAAATAACATTATAAAGATTTTTAGCATCATTATGGACCCTAAAACATTGTGGCCGAAACCCATAGGGTCTCTAGGTGTTGATTTTGTTCCTTTCATGTTGGCCGAAACCCTAGGGTGTCCTAGGGTACTCCAAAAATTCCCAAAAATTATACTTAACCTCTACACATCATAAGGGAACATTAAATAACATTATAAAGATTTTTAGCATAATTATAGACCTTTAAATCATGGTGGCCGAAACCCACAAGCCTAAGGTTCTTGGTTTTCATTTCTTTCAACATCAAATCCAAAAACTAACCAATATATCATGCTAAAAATCATGGAAATCATAAGGAACTATTATACCACAGGTGAGGGATGTTAGGATCTTTGCCCTAGCTAGAGGGGGGGTGAATAGCGGTTCTTTGATTCTTTCAACCTACGTTGTTAGTTGCGCAACGGAAATACAAATAAAAACAAACTAACAATGCTAACCAACCAGATTTACGTGGTTCGGAGATGAAACTCCTACTCCACGACAGTCCGTGAGGTGGACGATCCCTTGATCCTTCGGCGGATCGCTCCCCGGATGCTCTCCGGCTATCTCGTGTAGCTCCTTGTGGGTGGAGAAACCTCTCCACAATCCTCTACAAGCACCTGAGCACACAAAGCTACTATCAAGCTTTTTCCAAGCAAGATTCGCCAAGAAACCCCAGCCCTATCGAGTCCCCCTTTAAATAGACTCGGGCTGAAAATCACGCCACCAGTCGACTGCCCCAAATGCCAGTCGACTGGTGCCACTAAAATCCGACTGTTACACCCAACGTTCGAATTCTTAGCCGTTTCCAGCCTTCACCAGTCGACTGCCCCAGTGGCAGTCGACTGCACCAGTCGACTGGAACCAATTCCAGTCGACTGGCAGTCGACTGGTCGACCCTCCTTGGGTCGACCCGATTCTCTGTGAGTTCCTGCAGTCGACTGCCAACCTGGCAGTCGACTGCCCTGCTTACCAGCCTAGGGTTTTGCCTCCCCGAGTACATTTCACTCAGCACTCGACCCTTAGGACTTCCCGAGTACATTCACACAGCACTCGAACCCTCACGACTCGACTGACTCCTCTTCCGCAGCCTCGACTATTGCCTTCGCGCCCTCTTCATCTTCGGCCCTCGTCCCTCGGATGCGCACACAAGCCTCCAGCTTGCCTCCATGCCACCCTTCACGTACGCCTCGAAGTCCGCGCCCATCAGCTCATCGTCCCTGCACTCCATGGTCCCTCAGATGCGCACGCCAGCCTCCAACTGGCCTCCATGCCATCCTTCACCGTACTGAGGCCGTCCAGTCAAGTCCATATGTGTACCTGTACAATCCTGCACACTCAACATACACATATCAAATACACAGGGTAAACCTAACTTAAACCCTTTGCCCAAACATCAAAACCCATGGTCACTCCGGACCATCCTAGGGCCGATTGCTCCAACAATCTCCCCCTTTTTGATGTTTAGCAATTCGTTTAAGTTAGGGAAAGCAAGATAGTAGTAATAGCAAATACTATGCTAAAATAAATGCATATTCAATGCAAAAATGGATCCTATCCCAAGGCATCCCACACCTAACCCTCCAAGTTAGGACTTTTTCACACAAACCGGGCTTTTTAAAGCTTCTCCCAAGCTCCCCCTACATTGGACTTACAAAGGCTTTTTAAGAACCTATCCAAGGTTCCCCTTACGCCAAGAAGGGAGCAACCATGCTCCCCCTCAAACTTAGCTCCCCCTAAACCTAGGGTTTCTAGCAAAGGTATTGGTTTCCCACTTAAACACAATATTTCTCCCCCTTTGCCATACATCAAAAAGAACCCAATAATTATCCAATTATTGGTTCTTAACATCCCCAATGATCCTACGCACAGTGTACTAGACCCCCATACACTTGTTCCTCGTCATTTGGGCCCAAACCAGCTGCTGATACCCAAATCAGCCTCTTACCAGTCGACTGCCCCCAAGGCAGTCGACTGATACTCTGATAATCAATTTTCTGGCTGAATTTCAGAAACGCACCAGAAATTTCACAAATTTCCAAAAATTTCCAAACTTCGTGGACAACTTTGTGAAACCTATACCTACTTGGGAAAAATACATCTACCCATGTATCTATCACCATTCCCAAGTTTGACACAAAACCCAAAATTTTCAAAATGAAAATCAAGGCAACTAGGAGGCAACCTCCCCCTTTACCCATGTCTTCTCCCCATTTTCATTTTTCCCAGGTCAAGTTCTACCCAACTTAACCTCCTAGCACCAAGTTAGGTTCTTCCCAACCTAACACCCGAGTTCTTTTCCCTTTGAACACTATTAAAGGCTTGCTCCCCAAGCACCCTTATCCCTAATGTCAATAAGAACTCAACTAAAGTCTAAAACTCTAAAATTTGCAAGCACACTTGCTAGGATATATCCTTTCCTAGAAAAAATATGATATCATGGAAATATCAAGTGTGCTTGACTTTTGGTACACATCTAAGTTTTCTAACTATGGACACTTTTTATCAACATTGAAATTCATCCATAATTCCATGTGTTTTTCAAGGCTAATCATCATAATTTGACACATGAAATTGTCCTCAATTCATTTGGATATCATATTTTATCATCCAATAGTCATTTTCTTATTTCAGCCTATATACCAGTCGACTGCCAAACCTCACAGAATGTTTTCGGGGCGAATTCACTTCGGACCAGTCGACTGTCGCCAGGTCAGTCGACTGGTACCAGTCGACTGCCCCCAGGGCAGTCGACTGATACCTGATTTTCAGGTTTTCAGGCCGAAATTCAGAAATGCCCTAAAAATTCTACAGATCTCCAAAAATTATGAAATTTTGTGGGGAGATTTGTGAAGCCAATATCTACTTGGGAAAAATATGTTTCCAAATAAATGTACTCCGGATCCCAAGATTGGCACAAAACCCTACTTCTTCCAAAGTGTATCAATTAAACTCATCCTAGAAGTTCTAATTCTCACTTCTCTTCAATGCATTCACTTCTCCTTGATCATAACTCATTTTTATTATTGAGTTACATGGTATTCCACCTTTAAACCTCAATTTTGTCACCTATAGCCCTATTTTCACCTTTTCTCCCTAAAGTTCACCTTTTGATGTGCCAAAGTCTAGGATTAAGACTTACCCAATTCTTCCAATCCGTTTGGCACATTTCACCTAATTTCCTAAGGGAGAAACTTTTGAGATCCATTTACCATGGACCCCAAAGGCTTCTAGAGCTCCCCCTTGAGCTCTTAGCCCTAGCCACCTCCTTTAGTGACTCAACCCACACTAGGCCACACCGGTGTGCCACCGGTGACTCTTGACCTACAACGTGGACTCTCTTAACCTTAGACACATTGTCCTTGGTTATGTCCTTATCTTTTCCTTTGGATGGCACCCACTTGCCATCCTTGAACTTACCCTCCTTGCCATATTTATGTGCTTTGCCAGCACATTTCTCTTTGTTGGCCTTGGAGGTCTTAGCTTGGTAGCCCAAACCCGATCTATCATAGTTAGGTTTTAGGCTACTCAACACTAGGTCTAGGCCCTTAGATCCAACCTTGAATCTCTCTAGGGTCTTTTCTAATGTATCAAGCCTTGCCCTCAAGGCTTGATTTTTCCTTTCTAATTTCTTGACCTTAGTGTCCACATGTCCACCTTGTACATTTCTAGACCTACCATTCTTTCTAGGCATGTGTCTCCCCTTCTTGGGGTTAATACCTTGATCCTTAGGTGCATAAGTCGTAGGTCTATCATGATGCATGCTCTTTCTAGAATTATGATCTACCTTGTTATCCCTACTCCTATCATTATACTTAAATCCAAAATTATGCATCATTAAACATTTCTCATTAATTCTAGCATGCATGGGTGGGCAATTTTCATTATTTCTAAAATGTAAGAAAGAACTTGAAATTGAATTGCATTTTACCCTAGGGTTAGGAATTACCTCCCTTACCCTTGGAGTTCTCCCTTGATGTGATCTTTGTTTCTTCCTTTCCTCTTTCTCCCATCTTCTTAGATGCTCCATCTTCTTGAATTCTTTACTCCTTGGGCACTTAGTGTGATAGTGTCCTAGCTCTCCACAAGTGAAGCATCTAATCTTCTTTTTCTTTTCTTGGGCTCCACCCCTACAACCCATATTAGATGTAACTTGAATGGACTTGGGTTTAGGGATTGTCTCCTTTTTACCTTTTGGGCACTTATCTTTGTAGTGTCCCTTTTCATTGCACCCAAAGCATATGATGTGGTCCTTGGTTCTTGCTTTGGTGGAGGTTGAGGCTAGGTTGACTACTTCTTCAACCTTGGAAGATGTGGAAGCTTCCTCTTGATCCGGAATTGATGAGGGTCTCTCCTCCCCCTCAATTCTTGAAATTGGTGCCTCTTCTTCTTCTCTTGAGGAGGTTGATGATCTTTCACTTAGTTCCTCCTCCTCACTTGAAGAAGTTGACACTTCTTCCATTTCGCTTGATGATGTAGATAATTCTTTTTCTTTTTCCTCTTCTCCACTTGAACTTACTTCTTCGGGCTTATGTACTTCTTGAGCTTGTGTAGGGTTCTCATGATACTTTTTCACTTTGCTCCACAATTCACATGCATTTTGATATTTTCCTACACAACTCAAAATATTATTAGGCAAAACATTTATCAAGATATTCATTACCTTCTCATTTGCCCTAGAGTAAGTTTGTTGCTCTTGAGTCCAATACCGTGGGCGGAGCTTTTTCCCGTGCTTGTCCGTAGGGATTTCAAATGGTTCTACCAATACCATTACGCATTCCCACTCTATCATGAACCACATCTCCATCCTTGACTTCCAACGCTCGAAATCCTCATGATCATAGGCCGGTGGAGTGTATATATCATCCCCAAGCTTGTCTTCCATGATTCTTGCCCTCTAGCGGTTGCTCCTTTGGCGGTTAGTCCAAAAAGAGCGGTCCTTTGCTCTGATACCAATTGTTAGGATCTTTGCCCTAGCTAGAGGGGGGGTGAATAGCGGTTCTTTGATTCTTTCAACCTACGTTGTTAGTTGCGCAACGGAAATACAAATAAAAACAAACTAACAATGCTAACCAACCAGATTTACGTGGTTCGGAGATGAAACTCCTACTCCACGACAGTCCGTGAGGTGGACGATCCCTTGATCCTTCGGCGGATCGCTCCCCGGATGCTCTCCGGCTATCTCGTGTAGCTCCTTGTGGGTGGAGAAACCTCTCCACAATCCTCTACAAGCACCTGAGCACACAAGGCTACTATCAAGCTTTTTCCAAGCAAGATTCGCCAAGAAACCCCAGCCCGATCGAGTCCCCCTTTAAATAGACTCGGGCTGAAATCACGCCACCAGTCGACTGCCCCAGGGCAGTCGACTGGTGCCACTAAAATCGACCGTTACACCCAACGTTCGAATTCTTAGCCGTTTCCAGCCTTCACCAGTCGACTGCCCAGTGGCAGTCGACTGCCAGTCGACTGGAACCAATTCCAGTCGACTGGCAGTCGACTGGTCGACCCTCCTTGGGTCGACCCGATTCTCTGTGAGTTCCTGGCAGTCGACTGCCA
>JAGFNQ010004671.1:609050-629050 GCA_024364735.1 Boesenbergia rotunda
CGTATTTAGGCTCATCTTCTGATTCGTGTCTGAGTCGGACTCGGGTACTAGTTGAAGCTCCTTCTTTGGTGGTTCTTTAGGATTTTTCCCTGCAAAAGAATTTACACCTTTCTCGACCATTACAGTATCTGTTTGATTATTTAATTCTAATTTTGAAAAGAATTCAAAATCGGTTACCGTCTCAGACAATTCATCGTCTGATTCTGGTTCGACTTCGGGTTCAGACTCTGACTCAGTTGTTTGTGCTTGGATCGAAAGGGCAAGATAACTTACCTGATCTTCTTCTTCATCTGAGGTCTCTTGATGAAGGTCAATCAGTTTTTCCCAGATTTCTCTAGCACATCTGCATGGACCTACTAGCTCGAGTTGCTCTTTGGTTAGGCCACATTGTAGAATTGCAGTTGCCCTTGCATCGGTCTTGATTTAGTTGAGGGTGTGTTCATCCAGTTTGTCCCACTCGATTGATGACTCATCTTCTACGGAAAACGAGAATCTCGTTTGGATGATCTGCCACAAGTCCATGTGGGCCTTCAGAAGGGACTCCATTTGACATCTCCAAAACGTGAAGTTCTCGCCGGAGAATAGCGGTGGACGTGCACTGTTCCACTCTTGGTTGACCATTTAATATAAACCTTGCACACAAACAAAATAAAAAAATGTAGCAAGACTTGGTCTTGGATTAGTAGTGTGGGAGAGAAAAGATATAGCCCAACAAAATTATTACACGAATTTCGAGGTAAAATAATAATAAAAAATTATGACAAATTTTTGAAAATGTTGATTTTATTACTTCTGATTAATGATGAAAAAGTAAGAAGCCAATGTTAAAAAACTTTGCTCGAATTAGGGTAGCACGAATTTCGAGAAAAAAATATTAAAATATTAATAAAAAAATTTATGACAAATTTTCAAAAGTTGATCGTTTTAACAATTCTAACTTATGGTGAAAAAATGAGAATTCAAAATTGAAAAAGGCGAAAAAGATCAAGTGGTGTTGATTAACTAGAAAGAAAAGAAATAAGATTAAAAATTTTGTAAATCCGAAAAACTTTCAAACTGGTGGTTGCACCAAGTTTGAACTACCCCGCTCTGATACCACTTGTTGGATCGAGAGAAACGATAGAGGGGGGGTGAATATCGTTAAACGCTTTTCGGATGAAAACTAGAGCAAGTACGCAGCAGAATAAAAAAAAAGCAATTACAAACACAGGTAGTTTTACTTGGTTCGGAGCCTAGGTCGACTCCTACTCCAAGGCCCACGGTCGTTGACCGTTTACTGGGGGCAATTCTATATGTGCGCAATAATTCTTACAAAAAGATTACAGTAGTAGTATAACAGAATTGAAATGACAGTTCTTCGTTACCGACGTCCGATATGGAATGTTTCTCGGAGCAGAGGGACGTCGTCGGTGCTTGTGTGTCGAGTTGGAAGGTTTCTGGAGCAAAGCGCAGGAGCAGAAGAACGTAATAGCGTTGGAAGTAGTGTTGTTTGAAGCCTTGGGGTCGAGGGCCCTTTTATAGGCCCTGGGGGCGCCCGGAACGTCGGGGGCGCCCCCCCACGTGTCGGCCGATCCGACTTTCACTTGGTCAGCTTCTGATCCCTTCAAACTCGGGATCAGATCTTGACCGGGGCGCCCGGGACGCTGGGGGCGCCCGGGTTGACCGGGTCAGAGCTTATCCCTTGGTTTCGCTGGCTTCTGCTTCGATGGCATGCACAGGGGGCGCCCGGGACGCTGGGGGCGCCCGGGAGCAGCGGGAGCGCCCGGGAGCATGGGGGCGCGCCGCCCATGAGCTGCAGAAGCAGTTCCTTCGCTTCATGTGTTTTGTGTTCACCTTGGGGGCGCCCGGGACACTCCGGGCGCCCTGGTCAGCTGCTGCCTCACTCCTTTGAGGCTCTCTGAGCTGCAGACACTCGTTCCTTCGGTCCTGCATCCAGGGTTAGTCCAAAACACCATAAAGCAATAAGATGTTAGTTTATACAGTCTTAGCTGTCTTGGTTCTGACTTTGGGCCTCCAAAATGGAGCCCTAGGTCGAACCGACGCCTACTGTTCCCTCGACGGGGAACGCGTCCTCACCTACTCCTCTCAGGAGAATGTACCTGATGCCAACCGGCACCTCCGATTGGACTTTTGCCTAGCGGTACTTCGCCAGGACTTGGATACCAAGCTGTCCCTCGCCCGGTGCCTAGCATTCCTTCGCCAGGTCTTTGTATCCTGGCATTCCTTCGCCATGTGCCTAGTAGTCCTTCGCTAGGGCTTTGTATCCTGGCATTCCTTCGCCAGGTGCCTAGCAGCCCTTCGCTAGGACTTTGTTTCCTGGCAGCCCTTCGCCAGGTGCCTAGCAGCCCTTCGCTAGGACTTTGTTTCCTGGCAGCCCTTCGCCAGGTGCCTAGCAGCCCTTCGCTAGGACTTTTCCTGCACACTTGAGTAACATTGTTAGATCACCAATAATACTTAACTTTGAACCCTTTGCCAATATCAAAACAAGGTTCGATATGGTGCTTCCTGCGCCAACACAACATTCATTGACGGAGTGCGCGGAACTAGGCTCCATGTTCCATTGCGAAGAAGTGCATCAAATTCTGTAGCCATTGCATTACACCAATTTGGATCCTTGTTTGCCTGTGTAAAGCAAGTTGGTTCAATAGTTTTTGAGGAAACCACTAAAGCTCGAGGAAGAGGATATCCAGTAGCCATTGGTGGGCATCGTGCATATATGTCACTTAAGGGAAGCATGCGACGAGGAGCATTATCATCCGAATCACTTGTTGATGGTAATGAGGAAGTGGGTTGGCATGGTGAGTTTGTTGCCGAACCTATATTATCCGAGGATCCAGAGCTAGAGAGCATATTATCTTCGGCTGGTGAGACTTCTAAGGTTAGAGCAGCAACTTGAGGTGATTCTGATGGAATAGGAGAGTTATTAGGGAGTTCCGGAGCAGAACCTAGGATGCCATCTCTTCTGATAATGTTGGGTGACATCAAGAAAGTACCACCTGTATCTGGAGAAGAGATTGAAGAGGCTGCCGAAAAAGGGAACCGAGATTCATCAAAAGTAACATGTCGTGATGTATATATCCGTCCAGTTGGTATATGTAAGCAACGATACCCATGATGCATATTACTATAACCAAGGAAAACACATAATAATGAACGAGAGTCAAGTTTGTGTTTAGAATAGGGGCGTAACCATGGATAACATGCGCAACCAAAGATTCGAAGAAAGGTGTATTCAGGAGTTTGATTATAAAGTTTTTCCAAAGGACACTTATGATTGAGCAATGGAGTAGGAAGTCGATTTATGAGATATACTGCAGTACAAACAGTTTCATCCCAAAATTTTCACGGAACCAATGCATGATGAAGAAGAGCTAAGGCAGTTTCAACTATATGTCTATGTTTTCTCTCAGCAGAGCCATTTTGTTCTGGAGTGTGAGGGCAAGAGACTCGATGAACAATCCCACAAGAGACAAGATGACGATGAAGAGCTTAATATTCTCCTCCCCAATCAGAATGAAGAGAGAGTATTTTGCGATTAAAATATCGTTCAACTTGTTTTTGAAAATTACAGAATATATCAAATAAATCAGATTTTCTTTTCATAGGATAAAGCCAAGTGTATTTACTAAAATGATCAATGAAGGTAACATAATATAAGAAACCTTGGTTAGACAAGATAGGTGCAGGACCCCAAATATCAGAATGAATTATTTCAAGTGGAAAATTGGAAATACGTTCAGATGAAGAAAAAGGTAACTTATGACTTTTAGATTCCATGCATGTCTGACATGAATGAGATGGAGATGAAGTAGAGGAAGTAGGTAAATCATACCTATTTATGATCGACTGAACAATACGAAGGGAAGGATGACCAAGTCGAGTATGCCAGGCTAGTTTATTTGTGCGTTCACCAATAAAAGCTTTGATTGAAGAATTTTGAAGATAGTAGAGGCCATTTTTTATTTTCCCAAGAAATACAGTAGTATTTGTTCCTCTATCTTTTATAAGATAATGATCATGATGAAATTCAAAAAAGACATTGTTATCAAGGGAAAACTGACGTACGAAGAGTAAAGTTTTAGTAATGGATGGAACATGAAAGATGTTGCGCATGTGAAAAGTACGATTAGATAAATGAATGTATGTGTTTCCAAGATTAGTAATATGCAAACCTGAGCCATCACTTACTTGTACCGTATCCGAACCAGTGTATGGTAGTACTTCTGTAAAGATATTGTAGTCTGATGTGACATGATGAGTTGCTCCAGTATCAATATACCATTCAGTAGATAAAAATTTTAAAGGTTTGCCATGAGTAGGCACAGATGAGAGAGCTTTAGGACGGACTTGTGAAGTTAAAGATCCTCTTAAAGCTGAAGGGCCACCGATAAAGGTTCTGTCGAGTCTTTTAGGACATTGAATACCAGTATGTCCAATTTGGAGATAAATTTGGCATCTTCTTAAAGCTGAAGGACCACCGATGAAGGTTCTGTCAAGTCTTTTAGGATATTGAATACCAGTGTGTCCAAATTGGAGACAAATTTGACATCTCTGAATATTCGACATCAAAATAATAATAAAGAACCAAAAAATGTTGTAGCTTGGGCCAAAAGGCACGGAGACTATTCCTCTTTTCCCCTACTTTCCCATCATGAGTTGGCGGGTGATAAAAACGAGGAACGAGGATGACGAGCCAAAATAAAAAAAATAGAGGAGGAAGTTTTTTTTTCGAAAAAAAATGGTGATAGCAAGCGTCACATGAAGAAGAAGAAAGACGTTGCATAAAAATAGCGACACGTCAAGTATGAGGAGCTATGGCTCTGATACCATATTAAAGTAAAAGAAGTAGAGAGAGAAGAGAGGTAGAGAGAAAGAAAGAGATAATAAAATAACTTTCTTGATTGAAAAAACTTGTCCATGAGATACACAATTTATAGGGACCTTATGAGACCTAGTCAAATGAAAAATTAATAACGAAACTGTTAATTAACAGATTTATAATGAATCTGTCAATTAACAGATTAATAAGGAAAATGTCTAATAATATAATAATATAAAATTATTTCGAAACTGTTAATTAACAGATTTATAAAGAATCTATCAATTAACAGATTAATAAGAAAAATATCTAATTATATAATAATATAAAATTATTTTCTTTAATCAAATTAATACCCACGTAATAGCCCCTAGCCTTCTATCAATTCTTTGTCGTGTCCGTTTTGATCATGGACAACACTTGAAAATTCATAAGTGCTTTTAGTTTTGAAGCAACTCTCACTTTACACTTATATATAGGTGATTTCCAATGAAGATTATCCCGCAATATCCTATTGTACCCTCTGTGATACAATAGATGAATTATCATAAGAGTCTTTGCTCATCCTCTACCTATTTTGCATGTAGCACTTTTTTGTCCAAATGAATGAATTGGAGTAATTATTACTAGATGTCTTGAATATTCTTGTAGTTTAGTTGTCCCTTTTAAACCATGATTTTGAGATTTCTAACTAATGTGTTGGATCACCATTTCTTAATTCAAATATTAGATTTTATATATATTCCTTTAAACAAACAGTTTACTATAGGGTTTTATAATTAGTAGACGCACGCAACTCTCCATATTCAATGACAACCTCACCACTAGAAATCAACTACTTAAATAGTGTTGAGTCTTCGACAACTATTTTAAGATTTACCATTTAACACTAGTGTCCTCGTAACTTCTTGGCTACTATAGTATATCATGACTATTGGCATATATTAATGTATTTTTATGCAATTAATTCTTACACCGCTAAATTTGGTTGTTATATCTTAGTCAAATATCTCCTTATTTATTTGTTCACCCAATATTTTTTTTTAGCTTTGTAGGAAGGTTTGCAAAATTTCTATGACTCATAGAGTGTTGATCCTTATCAGTGGGTATTGAAGTTTGTTTGAGGACAACTTCCCCCTATAATTTTTAGGGTAATCTCAAACTTTTCAACGTAGTATTTATCATCTTCTTGATATGCTGTTCTCGCCTTCCATAACATCATTGAATTGAGGATAATGGGATATAGTTGATTGATGAATATTTTTCTTTTCTAAGAAATATTCTTCAATCGATATCCTGCACTCTCTTCCTCGATTATTATAGATGAACTTATTTAGTTGATTTTTTCAACCATATTTTAAATGTTTCTAAACACTTATAGGGTATCCATCTTATCCTTCAATAATTGATGATGGAATATCCTTCATGATGAAAGGCAAAGGTTATGTAACACGTTTGGTAAAGTTTCTGTTGCACAACACGACGACGTTATCCTTTGGAACCATACATCCTTGTTCGATTGGGATCCTCTGTCTAAAAAAAAAAAATCTCTGTCCCATCTGTCCCACTCCCCCGGCGACGGCCGGCGAGTCGTCCGATCGTCGATCGGACACCACCAATGAATTTTGATCGTCGTACCGAATCAAATGATACCCTAGAAGAACAGTGAATCAGTCGGAATCGTTGCAATTGCAATCTCGTCGGATTCGACGGTGAATCCTGCGAGATTGCAATTGCAGCGATTCCAACGGGTTCACCGTACCTCCCAGGGTATAGTTTTGTTCAGGGCGACTGCGGAGGCCGTCGGTGGTGTCCAATCGACGATCGGACGACTTACCTGCCGGTGGTGTCCGATTGGCGATCGGACGACTTGCCGGTCGTCGTCAGGGAGCGGGAGAGGTGGGATAAGGACTTTTTTGAAACAGAAAATCTGCCCTCATCCTTGTTAGGCCTCTTAATCGTGCTGAACTAAAAGTTACAAAGGTCAGATTGAAGTTTGGCAATAATTGCATCTATTTTGAGAATCGTTTGATCTAGAGAGAATGCATCCCTTGGTTTTTTGATTCCGCCAAGACAAAGTTATGATAATCTAATTGGAGTGTTGACCAAGATTGAATTTGATCTAAAAGCTTAAATTTCTGTCTTACAGTTTCGCCAACTCAAAGCTATGGTAATCTAATCAGAGTGTTTGATTAAGATTGCACTTATTCTCGAGAAGTGCTTAATCTAGAAAACATACATCCGTTGGTTACCAATTTTGTTCAGCCAAAGCTACAGTGGTTTGATCAGAGTTCTAACCAAGATTGTATTCTTTTCGATGCAAGAAATATACATCTCTTAGTCCTCTTATTGTTGGAATCCGACTTGTATCTCCATGATATTTGACTTAGTCGATTTACGACCGTCGAATCTTCCGGGAGATTGCTTCGGAGGAAGCAAACTAATTGGTTTACGTCGAGGCTAGTATTCGACACTATCTCCGTAAAACGATATTGCTCCACTACTGGTACTCACGGATAACAGCAATTCGTTTCCAAGATACAACGATGTCGTCTCGAAATAGTAACACTTCAAATTTTGAGACTGGTAAACCTTTCCGTAAGCTTTTTGGACTCTTGATGCATAAGATGAATGAGTGCGAATGCTTGTAGATTGCAATGCTTGAATGAATGAAATGATCAAGTGGAGGGATCTATATATATTGAGTAAAGAGTTAAGTATCCTTTGGTTCGGATAGATCTGGACCGTTCATAACGAAAGGGTATAACTCTTTAAAGGTCTTTTAATCTCGTCTCTTGATTTGAAGAGTTATAACTCTTCAGATCCCATCTTGATCTCAGCCGCCAGATTAGAACATTTAATCCGACGCATCAGATCCATCCTCCCTCTTCACAGTCAGATTCGAATCCGACACTCCAGATCTTTGATTCGACGGCCACCATCTGTTCGCCCAATCCAGTCATTGTTCTCTACACAGTCACGTGCTACATAGGCACTGTCTCGTCACCGACATATCACGTGGCGCCACTTGAGCATGACACGTCACATCGACATGTCACGTGGCATCACCTGATCACGATACATCATCACCACATGGAGCATAAATTAAAGCTCCTTGCGACGATGCGTACGTGCGAAGTGCAAAGTGTGCCAACAAAGCGCCCATTGCGCGCGTGGCGGGTGGCGGGACTCGCAGGTGCGCGCGTGCGCACCCAAGGGTAGAGACCTCCTATGCTTTTGTATTAACAACATTAGCACAGGAACACATATAAGGAAATACCGGCTCTCGCCGGTTATCAATGTGGGACTAAAACCCCATCTTTTTCCTTAATGTTCATTTGAGCGTATCTGGAACAATTAATTTCTCATTTACCCTTAATCGGTTTTGAGCAAATAAATAGTCCAGATTTATCTACGCGAAATGTAGATTTCGATTTTGAAGTCAAACTTGACTTTCAACGATCGATGACATCGAAAGTTTACTTTGCAAAATTGTATCCAACACTTATCATGCTAAGCCAAAGGTGTGGTTTGATCAAAGTGTTGACCAGAGTGCATTGTTCTTCGAGAGGTGCTAGACTAAGGAGGCATGCATCCCTTGATCTTCTCATTGTGTCAAGCCAAAGCTTTGTGTTGCACTGTAGATAAATGCATGAATAACTTGCAAAAATAAAGCTTACACCTTTCATGTTTTCACCTCCTCTTTCTTTAGTGTCTTATTGATCCTCATGCTTGTTGTCAGAAGGATGATTATGAGCGAACAACCCTTCACAATATTCATGAACCACATTCCTCTTGAGTTTCAATGTTATTCAATAGTGAGATCTCTTTACACGCCCTTGTGCTTCGCTTGGATGCACATATTATAATGGGCAGGTGAAGTAACCACACTTTGCAATTGCAAAACAACTGCACTTTGCAGTTGCCACAACTGCAAACATGCAATTGACAAACTATAATACAACTGTTAGCATCTTCCACTCATCCAATTGCTGCTACAAAGACAAAATAACCATAAAAAGAAAATAAGAATATCCAATTCATATCTAAAGAAAAATTAGTTCATGTGATAACAAACATACTTTAGGTTAATACTAAGAAAATAGTTATACTTTATATAGCCGACCTTTAAGACAATTTAGAGATATCAATATCTTGTTCTTATCCTAGATTAAATTATTTACATCCATATAAATATCTCTAATCCCTCATAATGACTATTATAACAAAACATGTTTAATATCTTTAATCATTACAATTATATATAGTTACATTTTAGGACTAAACAACAAATATAATTGGTCGGCTAGTAAATAAATATAAAGATGTAAAAAAATTATAATCTTCCCTTGTTTAGCTAAAATCAATTCATTTTAATAGTCGCTTTCTTAGTTATACTTTATAAACTAAATCAACTATAATTATTAGGATTATATTGGATACATACTAAAGTAGCAAACACTAATTAAAATTTCAAGTATATAAGTAAAAAGTTATTGAGGGTAAAATTGAGATTATCTTATAATCTCAAAGGTCTTATATAGTAGAGATATGTAGATTCATTCTCCTACTAATTTTATTATCACTATAGCACATGCGGTATAAATCATATATTACGATGCTATTTTCTTTACTAATAAAGTGCACATGTTTTTCACAAATTTAATATCGTACAAATTTTGATCTAGACATACCTAACCTCTAATCCTGAATTCAACTAATGAATTCTTATCCGGCTTCTAGTAGGTTTAGTAAATAGTGAGTACATTACTCCGTTCATTATCAATTTATAAATGATCTTATCTTGATACTATTGCTAAGGTAACCCTATCTTATAAGCACATCTCCATTCACATCTTCATTAGCTGCCCCATAAGTCATAACCTTATCTCTATTTATACTAAACAAATAGAGATAATTATTCATGTTAGAGGATCAATCTCAATTTGCCAATATGCTCACCGAAACTTATCTAAAGTTAATAATGCCATATACATTGAATAGATCATGGTATTTCACAATCAAACATTTACAATATCCAATTGCTTTCGCAATACATTATATTCTATGAAATCCCAAGGACTTTATATGTCATTTAAATGATTCTTTAGTCAATGATTTTGAAAAAGAATCAACAACTATAACACGTGTAAGAATATACTTAAGAATTATCTTATTCTTATCAATTGTATCTCTTACAAAATTATACTTAATAGATATGTGCTTACTCTTGCTGTGCCACTTAGAATCCTTAGAAAAAGCTATGCTAGCTTGATTGTCATAATAAATTGTAATATAATTCACACTATCTTTAACAATATTTAGATGCTTTAGGAACTTTCTTAACCAGATGATTTCTTACAAAATCACTAAACAAGCCACATACTCAGCTTTCATTGTTGACAATGCTATACAGACTTCTTTTCTTGCCATTCTATAAGATTGCGCCTCCATTTTGCAAGAATGTATAATTAAATGTGGATTTTTTATGGTCAAGGTCCCCAACCCAATTTGTATTTGTGAATCCTTTCAAGCTCATATCAAACCCTTGAAAATAGAGATAATAATTTGTTTTCCTTTCGGCAATTTACCAAAAGGCGTACCCAATAATTGGTATTTATCAAAAGACGTACCATGATTTTATTGTTACCAAAGGGTGCACCTATTTTAGTGAACTTCTTTTAATACCCCTCCTGCCAAATACTGCATGTCTTTCTCTTTCTCTTTCTCTTTCTCAGTAACAAATTCCCAGGCAATGGAATTTGCTTTTTCAGATTTGATATTTTAAAATAATATATTTAAGAATCGGTAAAAAAACGTAAGGTAAAGAAAGAAAAAAATTATTTCCATTAACAGAAAGTTCTCTTCCAACTGATTTTAAAAAACTAAAGTGATGAAATTTTATATTTGATTAATATAAATTAATATATTAAATAATATTTAATAAATATATTAATATATAAGAAAGACTTAAAATTTAAAAAGTCTGAAATCTTTTTATTTCAGACTAAGTGTAGACCTGAAATCTTAATCAAAAGATTTTAGGCCCACGCTGGGCCTGAAATAAAAGATTTCAGGCCCAGCGTGGGCCGGAAATAAAAGATTTCAGGCCCAGCGTGGGCCTGAAACAAAAGATTTTAGGTCATGCATCGGCCTGAAATCATGTGTTATGATAGGGTTTTTTACGTAGGCCTGAAACATAAAGAAACATCTCTTTCTATTTTTGAAATCACAATAAAAATCACTGAGAAAGACTATCTTACGTGAGATATTCTAATTAATATAAAACATACATTATATTAAAAACGAACTTTTATATATATATATATATATATCGATTCTTATATATATATATATAAAGCAACTTCAGGGCCTGAAAGCTTTGATTTCAGGCCCTGCATTTTGATTTCAGGCCCACGTTGGGCCTGAAATAAAAGATTTCAGGCCCAGCGTGGGCCTGAAACAAAAGATTTCAGGCCCTACGTCGGCCTGAAATCATGTGTTATGATAGAGTTTTTTACGTAGGCCTGAAACATAAAGAAACATCTCTTTATATTTTTGAAATCACAATAAAAATCACTGAGAAAGACTACCTTACTTGAGACATTCTAATTAATATAAAGCGTGAATTATATTAAAAACCAACTTATATATATATATATATATATATATATCCATTCTTATATATAAAAAAATAACTTCAGGGCCTGAAATATTGATTTCAGGCCCTAAGCAGGGCCTGAAATCTTTGATTTCAGGTCCTACATAATTATATAAAATTAATAAATATAAAAAAATAATTAATAGACATAATAATATATATTGATCGGCAAAATTAAAGATATAAGGATGATTTATTAAAACGAGCTATGATTCTACATTATTATTGTATCGTTCTGTGCCAACTGATACAGTATGAGAACATAAGTGGGTTTTGACCAAAACCCATTGATGGACCTCCCATATCTGGATTTCTGAAAACTCTATATCAATAGTCATGATTGACCTAGGAGAAGATGTTTTAGGTGTCCAAACATCTATACACTCTATATCACCAATGCAATAGGAGTAGTTTAGAAATATCAGTGGGTTTTGATCAAAACCCACTGATAGACCTACCATATCTGGATTTCTGAAAACTCCATATGAATAGAGAGGGTAGAGTTAGGAGATGATGTTTTAGGTGTCCAAACATCTATATATTAGATATCACCAATGAAATAGGAGTAGTTTAGAAATATCAGTGGGTTTTGACCAAAACCCACTAATGGACCTCCCATATCTGGATTTCTGAAAACTCCATATGAATAGAGAGGGTAGAGGTAGGAGAAGATGTTTTAGGTGTCCAAATATCTATATATTAGATATCACCAATGTAATAGGAGTAGTTTAGCCATATCAGTGGGTTTTGGTCAAAACCCACTAATATTTCTAAACTACTCCTATTGCATTGGTGATATAGAGTGTATAGATGTTTGGACACCTAAAACATCTTCTCCTACCTCTACCCTCTCTATTCATATGGAGTTTTCAGAAATCCAGATATGGGAGGTCCATCAGTGGGTTTTGGTCAAAACCCACTGATATTTCTAAACTACTCCTATTTCATTGGTGATATCTAATATATAGATGTTTGGACACCTAAAACATCATCTTCTAACTCTACCCTCTCTATTCATATGGAGTTTTCAGAAATCCAGATATGGTAGGTCCATCAGTGGGTTTTGATCAAAATCCACTGATATTTCTAAACTACTCCTATTGCATTGGTGATATAGAGTGTATAGATGTTTGGACACCTAAAACATCTTCTCCTAGGTCAATCATGACTATTGATATAGGGTTTTCAGAAATTCAAATATGGGAGGTCCATCAATGGGTTTTGGTCAAAACCCACTGATGTTCTCATACTGTATCAGTTGACACAGAACGATACAATAATAATGTAGAATCATAGCTCGTTTTAATAAATCATCCTTATGTCTATTAATTATTTTTTTATATTTATTAATTTTATATAATCATGTAGGGCCTGAAATCAATATTTCAGGCCCTGAAGTTATTTTTTTATATATAAGAATGGATATATATATATATTATATATATATATATATATATATATATATATATATATATAAAAGTTGGTTTTTAATATAATCCACGTTTTATATTAATTAGAATGTCTCAAGTAAGGTAGTCTTTCTCAGTGATTTTTATTGTGATTTAAAAAATATAAAGAGATGTTTCTTTATGTTTCAGGCCTACGTAAAAAACCCTATCATAACACATGATTTCAGGCCGACGTAGGGCCTGAAATCTTTTGTTTCAGGCCCACGCTAGGCCTGAAATATTTCTATTTCAGGCCCAGGCCCATGTTGGGCCTGAAATCAATTGATTTCAGGCCCTGAAGTTGCTTTATATATATATATATATATATTATATATATATATAAGAATCGATATATATATATATATATATATATATAATATAATGTATGTTTTATATTAATTAGAATATCTCACGTAAGGTAGTCTTTCTCAGTGATTTTTATTGTGATTTCAAAAATATAAAGAGATGTTTCTTTATGTTTCAGGCCTACGTAAAAAACCCTATCATAACACATGATTTCAGGCCGATGCAGGACCTGAAATCTTTTGTTTCAGGTCCATGCTGGGTCTGAAATATTTCTATTTCAGGCCCACGCTGGGCCTGAAATCTTTTATTTCAGGCCCACGCTGGGCCTGAAATCTTTTATTTCAGGCCCAGCGTGGGCCTGAAATCTTTTGATTAAGATTTCAGGTCTACACTTAGTCTGAAATAAAATGATTTCAGACTTTTTAAATTTTAAGTCTTTCTTATATATTAATATATTTATTAAATATTATTTAATATATTAATTTATATTAATCAAATATAAAATTTCATCACATTAATTTTTTAAAATCCGTTGGAAGAGAACTTTCTGTTAATGGAAATAATTTTTTTCTTTCTTTACCTTACGTTTTTTAACCGATTCCTAAATATATTATTTTAAAATATCAAATCTGAAAAAGCAGATTCCATTACCTGGGGATTTGTTACTGAGAAAGAGAAAGAGAAAGACATGCAGTATTTGGCAGGAGGGGTATTAGTGGAAGTTCACTAAAATAGGTGCGCCCTTTGGTAACAATGAAACCATGGTACGTCTTTTGGTAAATACCAATTATTGGGTACGCCTTTTGGTAAATTACCGTTTAAGATATCACTACAAGAATTTTTGCAATCAACAATGCCCAATCGACAACGTTTTTTAAAAAAAACGTTGTCTTTTTTTGTTTTACAACGTTTTTAGTGAAAAGCGTTGTCTATGTGTTTTACTTTTTAATAACGACAACGTTTTATAATGATGCGATGTGCTTAGTGTTGTGGTTTCGGATGAAAGACAACGCTGTTACAAAAGCGTTTTTTCAAAGCGTTGTCGTATTTCTCGCTAAAATAAAAAACACATCCCCTCCCTCCACCTCGCTCATTGCCAACCCTCGGCGGCTCGCGAAAAATCTCTCCGCGCTTCTTTTCTCCGCGAAATATCTCCCTCCACCTCCCTCCACCTCCCTCATTGCCACCTCCCTCGTCCTCTCCTCTCCACGAAATCGACATTGTGTACGATCTGGTGAACATACATCTTCTCCTAGCCCACCACCAAGAAGTATCCTCCACGAGCTCTTCGTCCGTCGAGTGGAAACTGAACCCCAGCGGCAGCATCACGACGCTCGCCACTACCCTCTCCATCTCTCTCTCTCGCAGTCGCCGACGTTCTGACTCTGTGGCGGTCAGATTTCAAGCTTTTGCTGGTGACGCTCGGGGAGAAGGGGTTGCAAATTACTACACCAAGGTACATCCTCCTCGAATCACACTTCTCTCTTACCGCTTTGGGAGTAAGATCGATAGATTCTAAAACCCTAGGCATTTTCCGCTTTGGGGCTGAACCGATTCCAGTGAGGCTGCGAAGTAAGAATGGAAGGGAATGAGATGAGCGCCGCGTTTGAGAATCGGGTGTTCAACCGGCGGTCCGGCCTTGCCGGCGGCCGCATGGGCTGCACCCTCGTCACCGGCTTTCTGGGCAGCGGCAAAACCACGCTTCTCAAGCACCTACTCGACAACCGCGGCAACCTCCGACTCGCTGTCCTCGTCAACGAATTCGCCAATTCCGACGTTGATTCCCTTCTCCTTGACGCCGACCGCCTCAACCAGGCCTTTAACCTATCCACCGTCTCCCTCACTCACGGTTCCCTCTTCTTTTCTCTCCTCGCTTGGCCGATCTGGTTCCTCCTTTATTGGTAAAACTGATGCCTTGTTGATTTCAGGCTGTGCTTGCTGTGATGTCAGTGGGCCGTTCCGGGAGTCCCTTCAGCGGATTGTCGATAGTAGGCACAACTTCGACTGTCTTCTCGTTGAGGTCTTATTCTACTGCTTTTTATGGGGTTTTCTTCTTGTTGATTGACTATGTTAAAACGAGATTATGTTAGTTGTATAAATTGTTTCTGAACTTGCAGAAACAATGGGTTCGGTAGAGATGTAAAGGTTTGGCATTTTCTGAACTTGTAGATAAATTCTCTGTTGTTTTTCTAGGATTTTCATGTTAAGCTCTACATAACTTTTCTCCATACTATCAGACACTAATTCTTAATACCTGTGCTTCTCATGACTTCTTATAATACTGTATTGTCTTGCTATATTCTCGAACTTTCTTCGAGGGAGTTTATTTCAACTTCCTCAAGACATTTAATAGTAAATATCCAAAGCCTGAATGCATTTCTTCAAAATCTCCTCCCCATTTGAAGATAGAGTGGTTGAAATGGAGACATGCTTTTGGAGCTTTATGTGATTGTCATGTTCCTATTAGTCTTAAAGAATTTTTGTGGTTAAGCCACCGTGATTTATGTATTGGGGTGTTGAACTGTTAGGAAGCAAACAATTACAAAGAGCTAATGTAGCGGAGATAAGAATGATAAGATGGATAAATATGGTTTACTAGAAAGGATACAAAGAAAGAAAACAAAATAATATTTTCGAACAATTAGGTGTAGCATCGTATGATAAAATGAGAGGAATCAAGTCCAACCCTAGATAGTTGAGACAAAGACAAGTTGATAATTAGTTCTTGGGTAGTTGCTATTTAGAAGTTCTGCTTGCCAAAGCCACATAAGATGAAGAATCATTCAACAAATGAGTGCCAAAAAGCTACCCATCTTATTATACATGGAAATGAATTAGGAAAAGAATAACCACCATATGGTAGCTATATAACTTTGAAATGGCCTAGTAGTTTTTCTAATTTTCAGTTTGGTTTCACTTTTTGTTTACCAAATCGTTGGATTGGACCTCGTCCACTCCTATTATTGAAACCCTATGACAAGTTATTGTGCATTTAGTAGAATTTAGTCTCATTCATTGAGTTATAATCTAATCTGGGACGTTTCTGCAGATCTTTGCCAAATTGTTAAACTGAACCATGTCCATCCCCTAAGTTTTCAGTGAATCCTTTTCGTCTCTACATTCTCAACTCGAAGATAGACTTTCCAGTGTTCTCAACTACATGAATTCAATCCCATCATGCCATGAATGATTAATTCTTTCATCACTTAGATCTCATTAACTGAGTTAGTTTAATTTGGTACAATTTTGCAGATTTTGGCCGGTGCTGCAGGTGCATTAGTTTTGACCGTAAGTCTTTGGCGATATTCGCGGAGCGCTTTAAAATCGTGAAACTTGCTTCCAGATGCATTGGTGTACCAAATTTATGAAGATCTAAAACTACAGGTTCGTCGATTTCATCTGATCTGTTTAACACTTAGTATGGTCAAAACGAGGGTTTTGAATCCATACTACTACTTGTAGATGCTGTCGTCGTCCTCTCCTGTGTGAGCATGATAAAGTTTATTGTTTCAATTTTTTTCTTCTTCTTTTGTCTGCATATTTGAAGGATTCAAAGGTCTTAAATACCTCAATACACCATCATTACTCTTGTACACTTATCCCTCTTTTACTTTTTTTCCCCTCCCTTTTCGATTCGGAATGAAAAATAGGAAACTTGCTGTTTGATAACAACTTCATATCTACGTTTTAAGCTAGAGCTGCCTGACTTGGATTTATATAAACGTGAAACTTTATTTTACTTCTAAAAGTTTACATGCGTCTTTCATAATGCTCTTATTGATATAGTTAGTTCACTTAATGGATTGATCTTGTGGTGAGCTCGGGATGAATAAATCTGAGTTTGGTAAATTTTGTGGTTTTTTTTAAAAAGATTTGAAACTGAGGAATGTCTTAAAAAAGATACGTGAACTCTAGGCAGTCAAATGAAATTTCTCCTTAGCTAAAATGGAGGCTTCGTTATATTACTCAGCAAATTTTACAAGTATTTTAACAATTTTGAAACTGAGATTTTGAAACCAAAATTATGTAAATTTTTGGAAATGAAATGAAAATTTATGGTAATAATGGAGATTCATGACATATTGAAAAGTCTTTTCAGTGTAATACTCTTACATAATTCAAGGGAGTCTAGTATATATGATTTGACAAAAAGTTATTCCTTGATCTTGAATATCTTACATAATTGGTTTCGTCATGATTTATAAAGAAGTAAATTAGACTATTACATGGGAAGATTTTTTTTTTTTGCATCATCATGTGGCAAAAGGCGATCGAATCCTTAGTCTCTTCGCAAATTTATCTGCAAGTTCAGAAAATTCATTTTAATCTGATTGAATTGCATGTTGATCTGTGCAGGTTTTTCAGATTTGCGAAGCTACAGACAATCAAATATTCTCTGGCCGGCTAATCAAGTTCTTTTATGGGCTAATCAAGTTCTATACGCGTAGGTGAGGTAAGTTACTATTAGTTTTGACTTGAGAATTTTGTGCCAGCTATTTGCCTATCCATTTAATTTTTATCTGTTAATTATTCTTAGTTTTTTCTTATTTCGATTGCATCTGCAAAAGCATTGAACTTTAAAAATATTGTCTATCCTCCACTTGTTCCATTCTATTAAAGGCAATATCTTCTCTCTCAACATTTTCCTTAAGCTTATATATCTTTCTTATCTACTTTTGCAGCACACAAGGCAAATGGTGTGAGCTCACTATGGGGCCACAAACTTAGAGGTAAGTAATTGAAAAGGATAATTGGTTTGTTACTTGTTAGTTATATTACCTTTGCTTTCCATCTTTTTGTGAAGGATTATTTTTCAGAATGATGTCTTGATGTTTAAAAGCTTGCTAAATGTCGAAAATGATTCTGATCCCAGACTGTCTCTTGTATCTCATGATCAAAGTGTCTTCTTTTTGCAGATCAGTTTTATATGTCGTGGAATAGCTTTACAGATGGGCCTTTCAGTCGTTATGTTAAAGCAGATCAAGTTAACATGCAGCCCCAAAGAACAACTTGTGAATGATGAAGTTTTATAGAACTTGTGAATTGAGATATTTTTTGTATTTAATATGGAATACAAACACTTTTGTAAATAATGCACTGTATTATAAGTGAAATTTGTAAACTATTATCAGTGTAAATTGTGAATATTATCAATTGTGAATAAAAATGCTTGTAAATTGTGAATATTGTAAATTGTGAATATTTAGTTAACAAGCAGCCCCAAACCACAACGCTTTTTCCGCGTTGTCTTTGATACCCGACTTTTAACAACAGCGTCAATAACAACGTTTTTTAAAAATCAATAGACAACGCGAAAAAAGCGTTGTCTTTGCTCCAAACCACAACGCGGAAAAAGCGTTGTCGTAGATATACTTTCTACAACGGCTTCATCAACATCGCTTTTTAAGCATTAACGACAACGCGGAAAAAGCGTTGTTGTTTAACTTTTTTCTTGTAGTGTATCTAAATATCCTCTTCATTACTTTTTAGTGTCTCAGTCTTAGATTTGATAATAAATGGTTAACTAAGCCAACAATATAGCTAATATTAGGATATGAATATAATGTACATTAAACTATCAATGATATTGATATATTATCTTTTGTTCATCTCGACTATTTCCTTAAGAATCAAGAGACACATATTTTTATTCAGAATAATACCTATCACTATAAGTGTTTGTTCAATCACTATAAGAAAAAAAATGCATACGCAATACTTAAAAGACAATACTTTTTATAAAAATATTATTTTTTTAATAACATTTAGTAATAAAAATTGTTGTCTATATTTTTTTTTTCTTATTAAAGATATTTTTTAAATAATCATTATCTATTAGTATTTGTTTGGGTTAAAGATAATTCCCTCCTCAATCCTCTCAGCCTTGATTTTGGGATTATTCCAACCTCGTCCTAAATCCTTCTCTCCTACATGCATGGGTGAGATCGATGTGTAGGGATGAAAATAGACCAGGTGATCTATCAGAGGTCTATGATTTGACTTGTTTAAAAATAAAATAATAGTCAGGGTTGTTTGAAAGTCTGTTTTTCTTATCAGGCTAAGCCCAGACTCAATATAAAGACTATGAAATCTGACAAGTTAGCCTGAGCTTTTTAAAATTATATTATATATATTGTCAAATCAAAAATTTGAACCTTAAACTTCTACCGAGCAAGATATTCTCTACCACCTTACTTGCTAATACATCACAAATCTATTTTAATTATAACATACATATTTTATATATTAAAAGTATCTTTAGCTAATTTGTTAAATTAGTATTTTGGATAATCGAATTAAATTGTTATATTTTATATATTAGAAGTATTTTGGATAATCGAATTAAATTACAAGTTTTATAAACAGGCCGTAAGCCAGACCAGACTATTGAATAGGTCATGCTTAGACCAAGAATAAAGCCTATAACAGGCTACAGATCAGACTCAGGCCAGTTTATTATTATATAGGTCTGACCTATTTCTACCCCTATCGATGCGATCTCATAGACATAGCTAAAATAGTACGAGATCCTGTGTTCGAGTTGACAAGGGCCAGCATTTGCCTTGAGAGCTGCTTTTCCCACCCCCCCTCTCCCACACCCCCCTCTCTCTCCTTAATGAAATGTCGCATGTGCCCTCCTCCTTTTTTTCTTTTCTTTTTTTTATTTTTAATTTATTTAAATTTTTATAAAATAAATATTAATGAAAAATATTAATAAAAAAAATAAAAAATAACTGCTGTCATTAATTTTTAATTAATTTAATTA